>JASFAT010001404.1:0-548917 GCA_031353405.1 Baronia brevicornis
GATTAAGTTGTGCTGACGTTTTCAGACATTTCACAATTGCTTATAATTGGTGTTTATTTAAGTATTAAACACTATAATTTTAGTAGATATAACCTTTTCAATGTAGTTATGAAAAATTTTAAACCTTGTACATTTCTTAGCATTGGTATGGTAATTGATCTTCCTTTTATATATCATAACTTTATTTCCAATGCGGATGTTAATATTCACTTTAAAATGAATCCATGGATGTTTTTTGTATTAGAAAAATATAACAGGGAAATTGGTATGACGTTTCCGGCGGATGTTAAAATGAGACAGAAGGCAATTAAAAGTGTTGTCTCTGTAAGTCCATGCCAACGATTTGATCTGTGATTAAAATACAATATGTAAATTAGTTTTCATAACGCTAATGATGGTCATATGTGAAATTTTCAATGATAAATAATAATTAAAATTGACCAAAATTAGAAATTGAAAACATGGATATTTTTCTGTTTCCTTTTATAAAATAATACATCAATAATTTGTGTATAAGCTATTAAATTTATTTTGATGTTCAAATCTTACTAAATATTTTTGTATAAATATGCATTAGGATTTGCTTATTGTAGGAGCAAAATCTTTTTTTAATTTATTAAAACATTTCTCTCACTGGGATATTGCGCATGATTTCTTTTTAGCCCCATTCTCCAAAAATTATAATTTCACCCCCAAGTATACAGACTTGATGTTATTAATAAATTCTGTGTATTTTTATTTATTGAACACAATTAACACAATAATAAACTGACCAAAGAAAATTATAAAATATCACTTAGTAAAATAATAAAAAATGTTAAGAAATTCAAATATTTTCAATTTTAAATGAGAAACACTTTTATATATTTATAAAGAAATATTCCAGCTCCAATGATTCGATTATGTTGCTGAAACTATTCCTTTTTGCAAAAAAAGCCTTCCGATGACGTTGATTTTTCAGTGGAAAAATAAAAATTAATATAAATTTTAAGATGCTGCTTTGTGTGTTACATTATTCAATATAAACAACTCTCTTTTTCAAGTTTTGATTTAAATAAATATTTTTCTAGCATATTGAAATGTATTACGATAAAAATATCGCTCAGGGACTGTTTATTCGGATATGCGACAATGGCATTAACCCATCCGCCTCATTTGCAATTTGTATATTAAATAAAATTAATTATCGGATACGCTTAATCCTCCATTTGCAGTACCTGCACATTTGTTATGTAACATTATACAAATTACAATAGAATTAAAAACATGTAATGACTGTATGTATTTTTACTTGCTAGTTATTTATTGTTTGTACTTTTGTAGAGAAATTCAAACTGGAACTGAAATTAGGGAGATTAACGTTAAAATAGTTTAAGTAAATATTTTGCACCTTTAGTTTAATACTATAACGTAGATTAGACAGGTCAACAGTTACAATTAACGCATAAATGAAATGTATTAAGTGATAAACATTTTTATACAGAAACAGTCATGTGTAGTTATTGATTTGGGCGTTTACAATGGAATATACCTTGTATTTTGTACTCGTAAAATTTGTTACGTTTTTAGAGAATATGCAAAAACAGCAACATATTGAAAGATTTGTCACAGATAATATAATATTAAAAAAAATCGCCTCATTATTTCCAGGCGTCTATAAGTTGTTTCTTGCAAGAAATAAATATTTGCATGTACTTTTGTCTATGGTAAAACTTTAGAATGTCATCGCTCTCTTGTTTGATTGATAGGATTGTATAAAAATTGATCTACGTAGGAAGGTTACTAGACAGTGTTAGCATATGAGAAGTATGGAAAATTGTTACTATATGATTGTTATCGCAGAAAGGCATGTGCCCAATTCCGCGCCATATTTGTAAGATCTATCTTTTGATCAGCTTTTACGAAGAAGCGCTTGAATAATAATGTCGTTGTTGAACATAATCGTTGTTTAATAACTCGATTCTAAAAACTGACATTGTTTCTAATTGTAAAAACGATTGATTGAATGATTTGAGATGATATCTGTTTAGATATTTCGTAATCGAATGTAAATTTATTTTTGATTGTAATTAATGTAGGATGGATAAGGAGACGGGAGCGGATGGATAATGGTGAAAATTGATACAATGCGTCTTATGATACCGAGTGCATTAAATAAAAAAAACTGCTACCTCCTTGAACGCCTGAATTTGTCCAATGCGTGTAACATGATGATGTTGAAATAAACGCGAAATAAAGTTGACTCAAATATTCCATAACCCAATTTGACTTACCTATTATAATCAACACTGACGACCGTTTGGGTCAGCGGTTAGCATACTTGTATTTTAAGCCAAAGATTCCTCTTTCTTCCCTTCCTCTCATCTCCCTGTAGGGAGACAGGCGTGACTTTATGTATGTCTCTGCCTGAAGAGATCACAGATCTCCATCCGCTACGGTCCTGACACACCTTCCTTGCTTCCTTCACACTCATCCATCTTTTCATCCATCCTTCCTCTCACATTCATTGTAGCGAAACCGTTCGTCGCTTCTCGCCCTCGTGGGAACCAGGACGTGACGGGTGGCGAGCCACGTCGCCGTCATTTTTTAACGAATTAGGTTTATTAACATTCGTCATAGTGAATCCCAGGAGCTGCAAGGGAATATGGAGATCAGCCCCAGCAGAGCCCCGCATGCTGAGGTAAGGCACTCATAGCATCCGGGAGAGTAGGGGCCAAGAGCAAACATGAAATGTTATGAAATACCCTTTATTTTCATGAAAAAACATTTTATTTAGTCCATAAATGATGGGAAGCCAATTAGGAGCATAATAAAATTGAGTTATTTGAAGTTTTTCTTAGTCGAAACACATAATGATATACATTTTCTACAACCGTTCACTTTTTTTTAATAGACATGTTCTGAGATGACCATAATCAAGAAGAGAGAGAACTAAGCGTGTTAGATAAGTTCAGCAGGTTGTAATTATAAGCCAGAAGTAAGAAATATGAAACATCATCCAAACATTTAAAATCTGTTAATTACACGAATTGTGGAAACAATTAAAAAAGCAATGAAGATTAAATAAGAAAAAACTATACAGATATGATCTGAGGAGGCGTAAGTGCTGCATTATACGAATCGTGCCGGCTTTGTTGCATGGCTTATTCGTATTTATGTTTTTTACAGGCCAGTGATGTATATATAAATGCTGCACTGTATGGATGATTTTAGCAACCGTAGTGACAGGTATTATCGCTGTCGCGTAAGCATTAAATGAATTGTAGAGAAGAAAGTGTTCAAGGTGGAACTGGAAACGGAAACATCAATTTTATTTTTTTTAAGCATTTAAAAGGTTAAATACTTGGTTATTATTATAAAAACGAATAAATATATGTGAGCCAGTAACAAAAATTCTTTCAGAATTTATTGATGTGACTTATATTATCGTGGAGTATGGGAGTGTAGTGTGTTGTAATTATAGACCGAGTTGTCGTCTCCATTCAGTCTACGCTCCCCTCCATTTGACTTTATAGTCACACGTGGCCATGAGCATACGATAGAGACCGAGCCGTCGTCGTCTCGATTCTAGTAGGTGCGTTCCCCTCTACTCTTATTCTGCGTACTGTTATAAAGATTTAGCCGAAGGGCCTTTTAAAAAAAACGAAATTATAATTAAAAAGGATATTCATTTAATGAAGGGCTCTAACTAGGAAGGCAAGTGCCACACGCGGATAATGGACTCGAACTGAGCTTTAATTACGATTAAAATATTGAGAGCAGTCAAAGGTGCTGACTAGGGAATAGGGTTATAGCATCATCATTCTCATCATTTCATCTCATCAGGTCATTATTATATACATGATGCATATATAACAGTACGAATCGTAATTTTCATGTTTCACATCTACCAAGCGTCCTATGACACTTCTCTTTTTTTAATCTATTCTCAGAAACATTTAATAGCAATTGATAGACGTAATGTGGGTTAGACACGTGGTGTAAGTGAAATTTTTGTGTAAGGGCGATTAAGTACCGGTTTACCATTTGTGACCTCATTTACTCAGCTGGTTTTTGATTGCAACCAAAGTTCCAGGGGACAGTAGTTCACAGATACAAGATTTTTCGTTGAAGGGACAACTGCCTTAATGTCATTAGTTTTACATCGATCAACGTGCTATAATAAGTTTTGGAGGTACAGACATATTTATGTAATAAGGACTAAAAGGTATTTTTTAGCGTTATAATTTATTACTACATAGATTATAACACATTCTTATGCTGTTATTGGATTAACTATGATAAAAAATTCTATGTTACCATAATGGTCAGTCAAGATATCAAACTCACATGAGGGGTCCTTGGATCGCTACTAGCTACTTCCTTACTGTGGTGTTATCTTACATAGTAAGCGGGTTTTAATGACAGAGGCAGCCTTCGTCGCCTACTACGCAACTTGCGAGCCTCCAGCTCGCCAGTCCTTTGCAAAAATGCTAGAACCAACCATGCCATTTCGCCCAACAGAATATGATGAAAATGAATATAATGAGCAAGAAACTTCATAGAATGTATAACTTCCAATTCAACATCGATACTGCGTTGTTCGCATGTTATTTTTTCTTTCAGTTTCTGACGGGTTCTTCTCAACATCATCAACTTGGTGGACCAAAACTGATAGAAGATAAATAATAAAACAGTTTTATCTTATTATATTATTTATTACCACAATTATATTAATTGACAATAAATATATTTGACGCCCTAATTGGCTCATGGCATATATATATTTACTTCGAGTCTGGCTTTCCCGCCAATCCACAGGGCAAGCGTGGTTCGTTAATTTCAATTCGAAACTGAGAAGGTCCGCCAAGCAGCAGTGGGACATGTATGAGCGGTATATAAAATGGACAATCTGTTTGACCTGATTTTTCCATCATCATCATTAGATACGACTCCTGGAACTGTACAACACTAAATAATAAAACTGCATATTAATATATTTCAACATATTTATTTAATAAACTTTAATTTTATTTGATGATATTCTTGAAAACTACTATGAAGACGTATTATGAGACTATCTGGTGACGGGGGTGTTTCAGGACAAAATCTCTAACTGTAAGTCATATGAAATATAATAATAATTTGAAATGACTAAGAAATTTTCTCTACACATACATAATTCTTTATACAACAATTATACATTTAAAAATAGAAAATAAATATGTGATAATATCATTCGATCTATGCTACATCTATGTATATAACAAAAAAATACATACAAATGATTAACCCTTAAATTGGCAGTGTATGTACTGGCATACATTAACTTTGTAAAAATATTTGACATAGTATAATAAAAATGTCTGTGTCACAAATCATTTTAATTCATTGCAATACTAATTATTTTTATAAGGAAAAATAAAACACGTCTCTGGCAACACTTATTTTGACATTCGGTCTCGAAAATGGCGGCCCGGCGTAGCTCATCTGTGTTGACTAAGGTATTTATATTATTTTAACTTGGTTTGACATGGTTTGTGGTGTTTTTATGAACTATATTTTATGCATAACAGTATAATCGAATGGATTTGATATGTTTTTGTGTATGGTGACTTTGTGTTTTGAGTTTATTTTGGTCGGTAAACTGATGTATGCTGTGGCATACATTGCCAAATTCGTAATGAAAGACCCTTCGTTTTATCTGTATGACACAGCATACATTGCCAAGTTTGTAATGAAATGCTTTATTTGTAATTTGTAAGATACCGCATGTATTTGTGATTTGGGATTGCTTTTTATTTTTGGTTGAAGCATGTTTTTTTGTTTCTTTGTTGCCAGCAAACGCTACTAACTCGAGGTGGTAGAATATTAGCTCTTGTGCCTGCTGAAAATGCACCCTCTGACGATAGCGAGCGCTCAGATGTCGAAGAGGAATTTCGTGTACGCACCCCGCTTTCTTCATTTTCTTCTCCAGCACCTTCTATTCATTCTTCCTTGGAAAGACTAAACATTGTAGATGATGACGAACATTACAACAGCGACAATGTTCCACTTACGCCTATTTTTCAAACAGTATATTCAAGTCCGTCTTTAGAACCAAATTGCAATAAAGTACCGGTGCTGAGTGATATTCCGTCACTCCCAACAACTCCTCTTACTCCAGTAAATCCACCAAATCCAAAAACCAGATCCCGACGTCGTCAGCCCACCGTTCCTGTCCTGAAAAGACCGAGACTAATGAAAAAATTTACTTTGAACTATCAGTGGAAAAAAGCCGTTTTTCGACACAGAGCTATTATAGAAGAAGACTCCAATTATACAGATGTTCCGGATATATCAGCGATGGATTATTTTTATAAATTTTTTTCGCCAGACATTCTAACAGATATCGTAGAGCAAACAAATTCTTACTCAATAGGAAACACTGGACGTTCACTTGGTTTGACGGAAGATGAGCTTCGCGATTTTCTAGCCATACATATTATAATGGGGGTCGTGAATATGCCAGCATATACGGACTTTTGGAGTTTACGATACAGGTATAACTTAGTAGCAGATTTGATGACACTAAAACGATATCAACAAATACGTCGCAATTTGCACTTCGTTGACAATAATATACAGGATTCCGACCGATATTACAAAGTGAGGCCATTTGTGCAGAAAGTAAGACAAAATTGTCTAGCACAGGAAAATGAACGGAAGTTTAGTATAGACGAGATGATGATTCCGTATAAAGGAACCAAAGCTGGAAAACGCCGTCAATATATGAAGGACAAACCCAACAAGTGGGGTTTCAAAAATTATGTCCGCGCCGGAGTCTCAGGAATGGTATATGATTTTCTTCTTTATGGTGGCGAAGATACATTCAGATTTTACACGTTTTCAGATAAGGAAGCTTCTATAGGTTTCGGAGGACGAATTGTAATCGCTTTATGTCAAAGCATAAAATTCAAACCGGCTTTTGTTTTCTGTGACAATTTTTTTTCCTGCCCTGAGCTGTTTTACATTCTACGCGAAGAATACGGTATATTTGGTTTGGGGACTATAAGAAACAATAGACTTAGAGGAGCAGAAAAAGTGTTGCCTTCAGAGAAAGAGATGAAAAAGAAGCCTAGAGGAAGTTATTCACAAGTAGTGTGCAACAAAAATAGATTATCGGTAGTGAGATGGAACGATAACAAACCTGTTACCCTAATTAGTTCATATGTAGGCGTAGAACCTGTCGAAAAAATGAAAAGATACTGTAAGGAGACAAAAAGCAAAATCGATGTCGACTGTCCCCAAATAGTCAAGGAGTATAATAAACATATGGGGGGAGTCGACTTAGCCGACATGCTTATATCTCTCTATAAAACACCATTTAAAAGTAGGCGTTGGTACATAGGTATTTTTGTTCAAATACTTGACATATGCATAAATAATGCCTGTCTTTTATATAGGCGGGATCAAGCTCAATCAAGCAAGCAATATATACCTCTAAAAGATTTTAGGTACGAAATATACGAAGGCCTGAAAAAATTTGGTCGTGCTGATAAAAATGACAAAGCCAGAAAAGGTGTGCCATCAGCTAACCCAGTGGAATCGTTACGATACGATGCCATTGGTCATTTTATGATAATGACCACTCAAGGCAGGTGCAAGCTATGTCAGAAGCTTACCACTGTATTGTGCATGAAATGCAAAGTGCGGCTATGTTTCGTAACAGGGAAGAATTCCAGAAACTGTCAATTAGATTACCATGTAAAGGCGTAAATTAGTCATTTCAGTTCAATAAACGTTTATACTATTATTATCTTTTGTATTTTTTTTGCTATTCCTGCTCCTGGATAAACTCCCGTCGAAATTTCATAAGTTTTAGGACTCACTTCCGTCGGTATTTCATTAGTCACTGCACTTGGCAATGTATATCCCAGCATACACGACTTTGATCCCTTGGTTTTCTATTCACTTGGCAATGTATGCTGTGTCATACATGAGTTTTCAAAAAAACTGAAACGCAAAGATATTTTTTCGTATTTTTTTGTAATGCCTTAAAACGTCTTAAACCCGATTTCAATAAAAAAAATCGGTTTATGTAAAAAAAAAAATTCTGCCAAATTAAGGGTTAAAATAAATAATTCTTTATTTAAACTGCATTTTGATGCTGTTTTGAAAAAAATACGTCTATCTTTTATCGTTGTTTTGTAACTCCACAAAAATATACGTCTTTTGTTTCAGTTTGTCCATAGAATAAAATAATAAAAGTTTGTTAACAAATCTAAACTATACAAAATACGCCCAGAGTATAAAACAATTGATGACTGCACATTACGTTTACTAGTGTGGAATTCCACTGTGGCAGTTGATGTCATCAAAACTGAAGGCCTTTATGATGCACTGACCATAATAACACTTCCATGAACATCACTTGCATCTCAGAGTGTTGGCAGTGGATCGTAAAATATCTGAGTATTTAAACATTCATTTTTATTACAGTATGAACTATATTATATAGATACACTTAATATTCAAATAATTCATTAACTTCCTCGTAAAATGAATAATTTATACGATGAGTAATTAAAATTGTAATAATTAATTTCGTGCATCGATAGGTATGATTAAAATTGAATGAAACTTGTAAAAACTTCAATGCGGGTAACAGAAAACGTATCATGTTAGTCGCAGAATACCTAGTATCCTAAATGTTATCGTCTAGTCTTACACAAGTGATTATTAAATATTTATGTGTATCTGTATGTCCAACACACTTGTGGTAGAGGCATATTAGCATGATTGGACTGAATCCGGTTGATCCATGTACCATATCCACATAGAATATTAGTGTCAAATGCTACTTTTTTCTTACGGTAGGTAGTCTGATTTTTATTTCTTTATTTATTTATTATTAATTTATTCTATAATATTTTTTTTCTTTGTGATACAAATGGGTTTATTTTTTACACTGTTTAATTTCCTTTCAGATTTCATATTTGTTTATTATATTAGTATAATACGATTAGGTAATATATTTTTCTCATATAAAAATAAAATTAATTTATTCAATTGAATTTATGAATTAGTATTTGAAAAAAACTGTATTTACATCAAGTATCAACCACTATAAGTTTAAAAACATGTATTTGAACTTGAGTGGATGAATGCGTACTTTAATTTATTAGTATGATAATTCTCGGGCTCAGTGCAAAATCTATAGAATCCTGGCCAAAGATTCTATGGACGATCAAAATGAAAAACTTGAAATAAATTGTATTTAATTTAGGTATTGGTTTTGTTCTCTTGGTCGCACTTAAATCAGTCCTTCAAAGTCTAAATCATTTACTTATTTCTATTAATATTATAGATCTTTTTAAAAAATACGTATAATAGTGATAGGCAACAATAGCTCACTTGGTAAACATTGCGCTTACGATCTGAGGTCGAAGGCTAGATTCTATTGAACAATTGTATGAACCACATTTTTCTAGCACTAGCATTATTAGAATAGAATGGTTTACAAGAATTATAGTAATATCAGATTTATTCTAGTCTTTTTTTTTTAATATGACTCGTGATCATACCATGTATATATCGAGGAAAAAAGCGAAAACGCTGTAAATGACACATAACAAAAATATATCTAGATATTTAGATCAGAAAAAAATACTACATCGTATGGTCTGTTTCCCACAGTTCTTCGACTAGTAGAAAATGTTTACAGCTTTTTTAGCGATCAGATACAATCTTTTTAGAAATCTTAAGCTTTTTTGGCTCTGGTGGTAAGTTGTCATTTTGCAGTTTGCTACGTTTTTGCTTATTTGCTTCGATTATAATCGATTAGATTCGACTATAGTGTACAAGGTATTATCGATCCATCCGTTTGATAGGTTAGCACACAATGTGCGATGCAATTCAAATAAGGAAGTTTATAATTAATGTACGTTACACGTTCCCACTGACATGCGTTCATCCCATAAATGCACCTGAATGCAATATTTATCTCAGGATCAATGTCAACTGTATTAAAAACGTTTGTTTCAAATCAACAGTAAAATAAACATGTTAGCGGCTGTACAACCAAACTATATAAAATAGAAGGTAGTCAGTCAACTAATGCCCAGATATATCAGCAAAATACGAGTATTATATATATATATATATATATATATATATATATATATATATATATATATATATATATATATATATATTTAGCATTAATGCATACATATTTATTTCATATTACAAATATATATAATATAAAATAATATATATTACAATTAAATATAAAATCCCAAGAAAATAAACTAATATTCTAATTTTTTTAATTTTAATTTCCAGCCACAGCTTAATCGAGGTTGTACCCAGTTTTGGTATGTTTATGGCTTAACTTTATTTCTCCTTTATGTATATTTATGAATAATTGTTTGTATTTAAGTAATATTTACTACATCGTACATAATATTTTTACCAAAATCTGTCCCCATAGCTTTATATTACCTGACATAAAGGTATGGAATCTGGTGATTCACAAAAATAACAAAATGATTTCACCACTGCACTGCAACGTGGCCCCGTATTACTTACATTTCGTAAGATAATAATCGTAAAACGCACGATTACTTCACTCGTTTCTTTTATTTCAGTGCCATAAAGAAGCGTCCCTTACTTCAGTTCAATGAGTGAAGTTTCATATTTAAAAGAAAACCAATTTAATAAAAAGAAATAAATAATTACTAATTCGAGTATTGAAAATATATTTGTCAACAAAAAGAATGCGCAAATATTTAATATATAAATAAACTAAATAATATCTTAAATATTACATCAAAATATACAAAAAGGGAAACAAATATAAAATTTACTCAAAACTAGTGTATTTGCTGCGGTTGGGTTCAAGGTTAATTGTTTCTTATAAGCAACACATTAATTTTCAGCTAGAATCAATAGGCCATCGCAAGGGAGAAAACAAAATGATTTTAATTAAAATACTTTAGATATTATTATAATACATTAATTGCTTATTGTTTTAATATAAATTATTTCATCGTATACATAAAAACTTGTTATTAATAAATGTGAAAAATAAAGCAACTGAATAGATTTAATAAGTTCGATTGGAAATTACACTATATAGAAAATTTATGTGTATTTAAAAATATCAGTTAATATATAAAACACATATTTTACTTGATGTGTTGACTGTAAAGCATTGTGCCAACTTAAATGACTTAAAAATATCGTGACACTCAAGTAGCAAGTACCATGACATATGGCAGAGGTACAAAGGTCGTTATCTGATGAAGATGCTTTCGCTTATTTATAAATTTTAAATATTAAAAATAATCTTTAAAGCTTTTGAATTAATTTAAAAAGAAACTTATTTTATTATACTTGAAAAAAAGAACATTAATTTAATTCAATAATAGGGTGGTTTGCCTATGTCAAGTCGCTACAAGTTTCGTGTTACGTGCTTCTTTGATGCGTCACTAATAGCACGTCGAGTGGCGCGTCATATGTGACGTCACGCCACGTGTGGTCGATACTGTAATGAATACTGTATTTCTATCAAAATTAAATATTTTAAAAGTAATAAAACCTTTTTAATAAACTTATCATCTTTTAAATGTTATCGAACATTAAAATAACCAAATTTTAAAATATAAAAGAAATAATTGTTTATGAAATAATAAAAATAGGTCTTTCATGCTATCTTTGTCGCTGAAAGGTTGTTTAGAGAAATTAATCTATGTTTCTGTTAACTTCAATTGAGAATCCCTTAAGATCCCAACGACGTGTTTGCACGTCGCCACATTACTATCTAGCTACTTTAAACAAATGCTTTAAAAGTTTAATCGATAGATAAGTTACGAATCAGATCACGCGCCATGTTACTATAATGTAGGCACAAAAAAGGCCTTATAAAAGCGATTAATATACGTATCTATCTATTTTCATTTTCCAATCTCCACTTGGTTTACGCTATTTAAATAAACGATCGTATTATTTTATTTATTACATATAGTACAACGGTCAATGAAAAACAGCGCACTTGTTTTGCTACAACATTATGATAAGCCTTTTGGCTATTACAGTTATTATAATCTCTAACTGAAAACCAGCGCACTTGTTTTGCTATAACATTATGAAAAGCCTTTTGGCTATTACAGTTATTATAATCTCTAACTGAAAAACAGCGCACTTGTTTTGCAACAATATTATGATAAGCCTTTTGACTATTACAGTTATTATAATCTCTAACTGAAAAACAGCGCACTTGTTTTGCTACAACATTATGATAAGCCTTTTGGCTATTACAGTTATTATAATCTCTAACTGAAAAACAGCGCACTTGTTTTGCTACAACATTATGATAAGCCTTTTGGCTATTACAGTTATTATAATCTCTAACTGAAAAACAGCGCACTTGTTTTGCTACAACATTATGATAAGCCTTTTGACTATTACAGTTATTATAATCTCTAACTGAAAAACAGCGCACTTGTTTTGCTACAACATTATGATAAGCCTTTTGACTATTACAGTTATTATAATCTCTAACTGAAAAACAGCGCACTTGTTTTGCTACAACATTATGATAAGCCTTTTGGCTATTACAGTTATTATAATCTCTAACTGAAAAACAGCGCACTTGTTTTGCTACAACATTATGATAAGCCTTTTGGCTATTACAGTTATTATAATCTCTAACTGAAAAACAGCGCACTTATTTTGCTACAACATTATAAGCCTTTTGGCTATTACAGTTATTATAATCTCTAACTGAAAAACAGCGCACTTGTTTTGCTACAACATTATGATAAGCCTTTTGGCTATTACAGTTATTATAATCTCTAACTGAAAAACAGCGCACTTGTTTTGCTACAATATTATGATAAGCCTTTTGACTATTACAGTTATTATAATATCTAACTGAAAAACAGCGCACTTGTTTTGCTACAACATTGTGATAAGCCTTTTGACTATTACAGTTATTATAATCTCTAACTGAAAAACAGTGCACTTCTTATGCTACAACATAATGATAAGCCTTTTGGCTATTACAAACAAAACCAGGGCACTTGTTTTATTACAACATTATGATAACCCTTTTTGCTATTACAGTTATTATAATTGAGCAATAAATAAAAATATATATATTTATTCATTTATTTATTAGGCACAAAAACAAGTTACAATCTTAAATAATACAATATAATATAAACTTAATAACGCCGGGACTATAACTCTTTAAATTTGCGCACAGCATGTCTACATTTTGATAGTAGGGTTGGTTACTTATGTAATAATGAAATACTTTAAAATTGAACAGATAAAATTTAATTAAAAAAAAAAAGGATAACAATAATTTTGTGATCTATCACTAACGGCTGGCTGTCAAAGATATCACGGAGCGATCGCTTAAATTTAATATTAACAAGCCTAAAAGACTGGCAGTGCTTCTGCGATGCCTATGGCACACCGGATCTCTATGGACGGCTTTGATTGTTCTTAAATAATAAAACGTAGGTATTCTATCCTATTCCGTGTTGAAGACTCGACTTACATATCTTGGACTTGTGATGGTGTAGGGTGTACGCAGGAGCAGTGCAGTTAGTGGCTGTTGTTATCGACCAAACAACCAGCTAACCACACTGCCAACGCGGTCTACCCCATTTTTCTTCTTTTTTCACTCCATGTTTTCTATTCATTTAGTCGTTCTTCAATGTGTCTTCGTTCTTGACTTAGCTTTATTTGAGTGGACTATCATGAAGTTATAATAAATAAAACAGTGTGCTTCCGCCTACTATTCATTTGGTGATTAAGGAACAGCATTTACAATGTTAAGCATTTATAAATTTACAAATATTAACGCTCACATTTTATTGAGGAGGATAAACAAGGGACGAATTTGAGGGAAAACGATTCGATCTACTGTTCTCCATATTTTAAATCTTCTTGAATAATTTTTCACTGACACTAACGTAAATTTTAATGTTTCACTAACGTGACATACATATCGACGCAAAAATGCGAAAACGTAGTAAAACGCAGAATTTAAACTAAACCAAACCAGAAATAAAACCAGAGCCAAAAAAATTTTTGAACAAATTGTATCTGATCACTCAAAAACAATCAGTTTCAACGGTGTATAAAATTTTCTTAAAGTGAGACAGACATAGTATTTTTTTCTGATCCGAATATGTGATAAATATTTTTGACATCTGTGTCATTTACAGCGTTTTCGCTTTTTTGCATCGATATTTAATTAGAGCTGATCCTTATATTGCCTGGAAGCATAAATATCCTATTATGCAACAGTCGATTTTACATTCATAGTTTTATTTTCTAAGCCTATATACATATGTCTTACTGTTGAAAATGTGCTTGTCCATCTCTGTATAATACATATCTAAATAACGCAGCAGTACGCATATTACGCAGGCAGTATAGCAGTATGACTTCCTTATTTTTCTATTTTCGTGTGTTTGATGGTTCCTCTGTCACCTGAAACAATATTTTCATGAATTAAAAATACTTATACCAGAAAAGTAACCGTAAAATATAAATAACAAGTTTTAACATTAACATAAATTACACGTAAATACAATTATGGAATGAATATTCGGCTGCTTCTTTGGCCTATATTATGTATTCAATGGAATACGAAAATAATAATATTTGAATACTAATAATTTGTATAATTGTAATGTAATTGTAAATTAAATGTAATTTGTATATATAGATATATAATATTGTATTTCAAAATAAAAACCGTTTAATATTGTATATTTTAAATACCTATTTCACAGTCATACAATACAATTGTTATCTAGTACAACACGTAATTGCATATTGCGTGTCATTAGTTCAGTAGAAGAAACATCTTCTATGGATAATGGATAATGAAACATCATTATCCATTTTAATTGACTTGAAGGGCAGCGTTACACGTGCACTCGGTAAAGTGTACTATATTATATGTGACAAATAAAATATGTACGTAGAATATAATTGGTGCTCAGTGTGCTATTTTTTTTAACAGCCCCATATTTAACGTTAACCCACCACGCTTGTCCAATGCGGATTGGCGGGGTTACCAGACTCGGAATAAATATTTATAATTCATACATATATTTATTCCCATGCGGGGATCGAACCCGCGACCATTGACTCCGTGGGCGGAGGACCCCGCCAGTATGCTATTAATATCATGAGTCCAGTCAATCAGACCAGACCAGACCAGTCAGACCAATCAATCGGAGTATTCCTTACTTTACCTTCAAGAGATAATCTGTGTAAAAAATTCTTTGGGCATCATGTTAAGTAGGCTTTTTATGCAGAAAATTAGAACGGTTTCATTTATTTATGATTTTTATATGATTACAATAAATACTGTAATCACAGCTTTGTGTGTATTACACCTTCAGTAATATACTACACAACACATACATACATACATACATACACCTATACAAACCTTTAGTATTACACCAGTATTTGGATAAGTGGCGATTCAATACAATACGGTGTGATTTTCTGAAACTTCTGTGTGTGGAATCAGCTACATTTAGTGGTACGATATTGGCCCTTCATAAAACCAGTCAACATATTATATTATATTACTCAAATAGATGCAGCGCTTATGTGATACCTCAGCGCTTATGAGATATACACGTGTACTAGTGGCATTGAATATTATTTTCTATCAGGCAATAGGTTCCAACGTTTAGCTTTCTATCCCATAAAAAACCTATATAAATTGGCAATCCTATGATAATGATTACTAAATAAATATATGACTTTCTCTCGGAAATGGAAGAAAATAAAGGCATGACATACGCGAGTGTGGGTTTAACATAGCATGTAGGAGTGTATAAAAACGATGTCCACGTTCTTCACTAAATAATGGCCACTGTTTTGCTTTAGATATGCGGGTGTTCATCGCAAACAAAGTCTTTGCAAACGATTATCATTCTTTCGGCACGCACATAATATTAATCACACATAGTTTGACATATTAGAAACACATCCGTAATGCCTTACATAGATAACTTGTTGATGAGCGCGCGCGGCGTCGGCATTTGCATGTAAAATGCATCGCGTACACGTGTGCATTATGCGGATACAATATCATAACACTTCATGAATAATTATAGTTGTGGTCTTTCCTCTCGAGTATAATAGTAGTAGAGCCATGAACACACGAATGGGTCGACTACACTCGGGAAGTAGTACACGCTCATAGAATATTCGTACAATGAGTATAGGGTTCCAGAAGCACAAACATTTACCCCTTCCTTAACTTCCTTCTACTCTTCTGTCGCTTACCGTAAGGTAGGCGACGCATTTAATTATTAGTTACTTAAATATAACGGATGTCCATGGGCGGCGCTGGTTGCTTCCCATTGGATGACACGCTTGCTCGTTTGCCTTTCCTTTGCTCGGCGAAAATAAAAATTGTTTATAATGTTTCCATTTTATTACCATACCAATATGCCGCGGGTGGAGCACGATCGATCACACTTTACATAAGGATTTGGAACTTATTTCAAGGCAAGCGTGGACTGTGCACAATTATGCTCTCTGCATGAGACTTAAGGCGAAAAGAGCGACGTCAGGATATAACAATTACAAGTTTTCTTGCATTACCATTTGTAATTAAAAATGAGTAATTCCGCGAGGAAGCGCAGCCAGCGTTTTTGGAACGATGCCATGCGGACAAAAGGTTTGTATAATTTTTTGGAGTTAAAGTTTAAACTCGCATCCTCAAAGAGTAAGAGGTGTGGCCGATGGCGTTCCATTTTTACCATTAAGTAACGCGATTGTTCCTTTCCATTCCAATTCAATTCAATTCATGCTCCACACAAGTAATATGCCATTCTTGACAAAGTATTCGTCTACAGCGTGACTGTGCCACTACTGTGATTTTCTAGAAATTTTATTGATATAAACAGTTGCTAGGATTACCAGACTCGGAGTAAATATTTATTCCGAGTCTGGTAATCCCGCCAATCCGCTTTGGACAAGCATGGTGGGTTAACGTCCGTTCCTCCAGAAATGGAGAGGCCCTGGCTTAGCAGTGGAACATATATGGGCTGTTAAAAAAAGCTACTGCTGCAAAACTATTAAAAAAAACAAACATACGTAGTGATCTAAAATTATATAAAGATCATACAATACAATATCTATTCTTTCCATATTTGCTCTTTGCACATGTTACAATAAATATTTTATTCACGAACCAAATCAATGGAATTTTCAATTGCATACCATTTTACAATAGAATTTATATTAATTTCCAATTGCAGTCACGCATGTCGCCTCTTGAAGGCTCGCGGTGTGGAAACCTGTTTAATGTAGGTACTGTGGACTTCATGGTTATCTATAAGCAAGTATTCAAACGAACCTACGTACTTGCAGTAAACGTCAAGTGGAAGCTGGTTGTGTTGCGACCTTTTACCATTTAAAAAGACAAGATTAAGATTTTCATTTTTATACATATATACACATCGTCGTCCTGAATATAAGAAATCTTAAGTCCAACTACGAAATACAAGTAAATTTTATGGGAATAACAAAAAACTGTTTTTTTTTCATAGTTTGAAAGTTTTTTATTATTTATTATAAAACATTCTTACTTAAGGTGTATAAGGGATACCCCCTTATTATTAAAGGAAATCCGAAGTTCATCAAAAGTGACAAGTGAGAGAAAAATGTTTTTTTGGAGTTTCTGATATAACGGATATACAAAGAATTAGGCGAACGGTAGGATGACCCAAAACGCAGTGGCGAACTAGTCGCTTTGAGTGTAAATTATTTTATAAATATTTTCTACGTGGACTCTAAACCCAAGTCAATATAAGTAAAGTAACCAGGTGCGAGCCCTTCATATTGCGTGGAGACTAAGTGACGAACTGTTTGTTTTCAGTGTAAATCGTTTTATATATCTTTTGTACATGGACTCTGAATCCAGGTCGATCTAAGTAAGGGATCCAGGTATGAATGGTTATAAACATATGCATAATAAGGCCACCAAATTTCTTTTTGTGGAAGTCTTAGAGGAGACTATGAGAGCAAATATAATGTTCAGCAGCAATTGCCTTAGTGGTAAAAATCAATCTAATACCCTCAATTCACCTGCAAAGATAAAGATTACGGCAATATCTCTCGCGTTGGTAAATGAATGGGTAAGTGGGTTCAATTCTACGATTCGAATATTGGTGCGAAATATATTTTCCTAGCACAGGTACTTCATAGTTTAGTTGGAATGGTTTACAAGAATTCTAATCATATCAAAATGCTTGTCTTAAAAACAAGCTTAAAATTTTATAAGTTTATAAGTTAAAATTTCATAAGTTTTTCATATTAAGTATATATATACAATATATTTTCATAAGTAAGAAATTTCGGGCAATTGTAAAGATTTATTTAGAGATAGGATAGGATCGATTGTTGAACGACCCGTCGACCTTGCACAGCAGAAGCAATATCAATACGTTAGTGTATCGAGTTCAAATCGTGAACTAGTGCCGTTTCAGACACACGGCACTGTAAAAGCGATGATAAAATATGTTCGATTTTTTGTTAACATATGTTTAACGTTTTATTATTTACAAAGGTAATGAGATTACTCTGTACTGATTCCGTTCTAGGCGCAAATTTGGGTGCTTAAAAATAAATATAGGATTATTATTAACTGCCCTTTCCGTATTCTCATTTGCGAGATACCTATTGTAATTTTATTTTTTTGTCTATATAATCGTTTGTTACACGGCTAAAAACTTCCAAAAAAGAGATGAATCAAATAGAGAACTAAAGTCACCGACATTTCCTTTCGGATTAGCAAACTAAATTGTCAATGGGCTGGTCACGTTTATCGAAGATACGAAAATGCTGCACAGGGCGGCTGGCAAAAACTGAATGTGTGTAGCCGAAGATCGGGCTAGGTGGAGCTTCATGGGGGAGGCCTATGTCCAGCAGTGGACTGCCGCAGGCTGTTGATGAACCAAATAGACGGTACGTTTTCGGCAAGTTTGTGATTCTTACGCAAAATTTCAAATTCATCTTTAAAATTATGGATCCAAATGCGTTGATTATATGAAGTATGTAAGCCCTGATGGTACTGTCATAAGGCGAAACCGGTTGCATTAATTAATACGTTAATGTGAAACATTACAAGTGTTTACTTAATCAACAAGTAATACGCTGAGTGCTAAGGATAAAAATTATCGAAGAGATGAAAATTATTTTTAAATTTTTTTCAAAGCCCATACATGTCCCAATGTTGCGCACAGGGCCTCTCGATTTGTGCGAAAACTCGGAATAAATACCTGTATGTAATAAATATATTTATCCCGAATAAAATTACTTAATTTATTTTAATCAGTTGATTTTCAAATCTCACAAGAAGGCACCTCAGTTATTCTCAGGTAATTTATAGTCTACCTCTCTGGAAGTGTCCGTTGAAATAATAACGCTCTGTAGTAACCTAACTAAAAACAATAAAAAAAGTTTTTAATTTTAGAATTCACTTCTGAAGTATAAAAAATATTCTATTTAGTATTATTTAGGTTCTTTTCTTTATTCTTTTTTTATTTATTAATAGTATTTTCTCTTTCTAATGATTAATTTTAATTACAACGAAGATGATTTTTCTACGAGATAAGTTTAAAAGTTTAAGTTTAAAATATATTTGACAATTATTGAATACGCGGTGATTCAATTTCCGTTATATTACTACCTATATCAGTCGAAAGCGCGCGCCCATGAGCTGCCAACTATACCAATTCACTTTATACTACTTTAAATACGTTTGCTTCAAGACAAGTATAAAACACTCTTAGATTTTATTGAATATTCATGCGCAAGTACACAAATGCACCAGATCTCTGTTTATGTAGGCCAATGCCTGAGCGCTATCTGGTGTCAGAGCCTCGGAGATTGTTTCGATAATATGGCTCGTGAACATTTAGCAGTGTTCTCGACGGCTAATATATTGTGCACCAAATATTTATACTCGTAAATTACTTGTAATTGCATAAGAGAAATAAGGAAGACATCATATACATTTAGTTTTGTTTATTAAAAAAAGAATTCTGTATTTCCTTCTTCGGTTCCCACAGTTCACATCCTTAACCCAAAATAGACAACGCGTTGGTTGCTTACCATCAGATGACGGCTTTTTGCTCGTTTGTTTATCTATTCATAGAAAAGAAACCTGTAATACTTTTAATATGATTAGAGTTTTTGTCAAAAATCCACTTTGCTGTATATATATATATATATATATATATATATATATATATATATATATATATATATATATATATATATATATATATATATATATATATATATATATATGTATATATATATATAAATAATTTACATAATCATTATTTCTTAATAAACTTAACTACGAATCGCATTTCACATACTATTTTAAGTGAGTAAATTAATGAATATTTTTATTTGATTAAGAAGGGATAACACAACAAAATTGAGATATATCTAAATCATATTATTCTTTGCTTCGGCACTATTGACTGGATTAATAGCGGCTGATAGCTAACTGATCTGATATCTAAAGTAATTTTTTTTTTTATGAAATAGTAAGGCAAACGAGCAGGCGTGCCACCAGATGGAAAGCAATTAACGCCGACCATAGACATCCGCAGCGCCATAGGCAGTGCGGAAGCGTTGCTGACCTTTAAGGAAAGTGTAATTATGGAGTGGGAATGGGAGGGGTAGATGGAAGGGGTAGAGGGAAGGGGGAGGGTGTTGGGCCTACGGAACTCGGCCGCTCACCGTGCGAAGCGCGCTAGCTAAGCTACCACTCAGACGCCGGTTTTCTGCGGGATTATGTATTGACCATAGAACATGTAATTAAATGTTACTCGCCACTTTAGGAAAGAACATAGGTAATATGTAGGAACCAAATTATCTATCCGCTTATTCAATAATTACTTTTGAACTATAATATGTGCAATTACGGTGAGCATTTTATAGTAAATTATCGATTTTCATAAAAACTGTAATACTATTTGTATGTAAAAAAAACACCTACACACACTAACACAGAAAAGCGTCGCACCAATCGTGATTTTTAATGTAATTTTTATTTTTGTAAACTATATTTCTTATTGTTTATATAATTTAGTTTATAGTTTCTAATTCTTTGTTTCATTAGTTTGTAAAATTATATTAAGTATGGCAAATAAAATAATATATGTAATTCATAAATGTGTCATAGAAGGGAACTGTCTGCCGTAGTACAGGGTTCGCCCTAGTTCGGCAGGCAGTAAAACAAATGTGTAAACTTTTTAATAATCAATAAATATATTATTATTATTATTATTATTATATATTATGTATGAGAAAAAATTCACAATCAGCACTGCTGATTGTGAATTTTTTGATCATAGGTGATGAGGACATTTGTTGAGGATCGGTGATCGATCTGTTTCGATTATGTACTTGTATACACAGTTCATATCACTATACATAGTTCGAATCATCAACAAAATTTGTCTCACTAGTTCATTATTCGTCTACTTCAGCGGCTGGCAGCTCTTTGATAAATGAGATTATTTTAGAAATTTTGCGTTTGCGAAACTACAATATATGATTCGTACTTAACAAAAATGTGAGACTTGTAAATTTTACAAAGAGTCGGTAACAAATTCAACTGTAATTTAATGTATTTTAAGAGCTTCAAGCAAGGTCTGTTCATATTTTATAATACCAAACCTGACTGAAATATTTATTGTTCTAGCTTGAATATAGCGCTGCTGTTGAGTCTGAACGTGGCAACAAAACGGCCAATCCACAAGCGGCGATCGTGTCGAGCAAAACTGCAATTGCAACTGAGAAGCCGTGTAGGGCACGCGTACCCATCTTGATTTCTTATTAATTTAAATAATTTAACTAATTTGTAAACCCGAATACATGTATTAAAATAATTTGTGTGTGTTTCGATTTAATCGTCCATATAAGAATTAATTATCTTACAGAAAGAGATCTGTTTCAGTATGGAAAGGTTTTCTCAATCCAGTGCCAATAATAATATCACGCCAGAAATTCTGCTACACTTCACCAGCTGGCCCCGTATTAGAGGTTTATAAGGATACTTATACCTCTATCATTCGGTCATCAGAGTCTCATCAATCTGTCTGCTGTATGAACTTTACGCATGTAAAATTGGCAATTAAAACGGCAAAATCTCTTTGCGTTCCTCTACTTATTCTTTATTTGTTCACATTTCATCAAAATATAAATTTAAATAGATCAATAAATCATCAGAGCAATCGCTGGAAATTAACCTGTTTCACAAGCGAGTGGTGCAACCGTGATCCTCACATGATTAGGAATCACAGATTGTTTTTATCAGGTACACGTTGCTGTCCATTCAAGTGGTATTTGCTGTTATAGTTGCCTCTTCAGACTTCTAAAGGGAAAATTCAGTCGCCCTAATCTAAACTGGTAACGTCAAAACAGACATTTTTTATGAATTAATTAAAATTTTGACATTTGCGAATTAGACAAATTCGTTTTGTTCCATAGCAAATTTATCTGAAATTTCTTCATGATGTTGGTAAAAAAAAGAAACTTGTCTGACCGGTGATGAATTTGTTTATGCTCTCAAACTGGCATGTTTTGAATATTGAACATAAATTATGGCTGGCGTTTTTTAAGAGTTAAAACTGTTGACTTTAAGAATGTGTTCACAAATAAGTAGACGCTTATAAATCAAAAGATATATTCTGCTTGATTGATCTGGGCAGCCTTGAACTATTTAAATTTCACAATCGTGAACGGAGTTTCAGGATTTTCTCATGTTAGTGACATTCACTGTTTATTAGACTAGTCATTATCTCTAACGCGAGTATTTAAAGCCAATAGTTTGCTAAATTTATCACACGCTCTCCAACCTGATGCAAAAATGTGTAATGATATATAAGGTATGTTTTCAAGGGCTTCAAAATTATTTAACGCTATTTAAATTACAACTCAATTGTACTGATCAAAACGAAACTTGTATGTAGACAAATTTTTTAAGCAAGTGAAGTCCTGTTCAGAGATGAGAATTTTTTTGCTTTTTTTATATGAGGTACACATCAAAAAACTTTTAATATGATTATAGGATGAGCTTTCTCTGCAGAAACAACATTGATAATGTTTCCGTTTCGTACAAGGCGCTGTATAAATAATCCTATGTCGAATAGAAACTAGTGAGGTTATCTGGTCTGGTACATACCTAGAATCTATTATATAAACCTATCACTTGACCTTTTGTATTCTATCTGTATATAAATATGTGTAAATGGATTAATTATTTGTGTTTTTGTTCACATTGAAAATATGTTTAATAACCAGCTCTCTTTGATGGTCTTTTCGAACCGATACGACATTGGCACCTTCAAAAAACAAGCCTACACAAACCTAAAAGGCCGGCAACGCTTCCGTGACCCTTGCGGTGTCGCGGTTGTCTATGGGCGTTGATTGTTTACCATCAGTCGGCACACTTGTCGTTTGCCCTCCTATCCCATAAAAAGAAACTTGGTAGCAAATGGTATTCATATCGATACAAACAATCGCCTAGTTGGGGTTTCACTGGTAACACACCGATATATGTATGTATGCTTAAAACGTTAATGATAAATAAATAAATAAAACAAGTGCTAAACGAAACTATTCTAATAACCTAGAAACGTTTTTGATGAAAGGCAATTTTTTTTTTATTTTTCAATTAAGCGTGATAAAATGATGCTTTGCCGGTTTTTTGTTCAAATTTTATTTGAAAAAGTTTGGGCTGCATAAGATATATGGTCACTTAAGTTTGTTTATAAGCACAGATAACTAACTGTCTTATTCAGAATTTCTTATTTAAAATAATTTTATAAGAATCAGCAATTTTCATAATAGAGCGAATTATTTTTGAAGTACTTTCTGAATAGGTAAAATCGTTTTGCCAGTTGGTATACTTTCACATTTACCAGCATAACCCTCCGAGTTAGGAGACTGAAGTGGCAATAGGCTTGTTATGTTTTTCGAAAAACGGATAACCGTTGGAGTTAATTGTAGTGTGGGGTGCTCCTAGGTCAAATGAAACAACGATTTGCGCAGGGCGGCTGGCAGTAACTGTAAAAGTGAAGTCGAAGATCGGGTAAGTGATGCGTTTTGAGTATGGCCCATGTTTAGCATTGGCATTAGAGTGCCCTAAGCTGTAGATAATTAATAATGATTCTTCTCAAGATATCATTTACACAATAATTAATGTTTAGCGTTTTTATTAAGTCTAAGCCAAGGCTTAATAAATTACTAAATATCTGGAACGCTTATATGTTTTGTTGTTTATTATCTAATTGAAATAAATTAAGGTTTATTTCAAAGTAAAATTTGAAAAAAAAAATATTCATTACATTGGCGCTTTTCATGTAAAACGTTAATGTTAAGAAAATAAAACAACAGAAGCCAAAAAATATTTATTTAACCAAAATAAAAAGTTATAATAAACAACTTAATTAAATTTAAAATAACGAAACAAAGTGTGAAAGAGATTTATGTTGCAAGCTCCATATAAAATAAGATTATAAATGCAAGGACAGATTAAATGTGTGTAAGGCTTCTTTAAGACTGAGCCTGTGGTCGCACGATTTTTATACTTGACCTACTGTTACTTATATATGGTTTACCGTGTAGTTTAGAATTGTATAAAGAAGTGAAAGTAGAACTCCCATGCTTCTAACTGTTGTTCTCGTCAGCTTATGTGAGTGTTTGCGAATCCAGTTAGTTAAGGCATATATTGTATAACTTTGGGTAATAAAAGTTTACTATTGTTTAATAGTAAAATTAATTCTAGAATTAATATTTTACTATTAATATTTAAGAAGCAATAGCTTAATTGGTAAAGATTACCTTTACTATCGAAGATTGTGCGTACTATTAGCTTAGTTGGAATAAGTAACAAGGATTCTAGTCTTATCAAAGTAATGCTAGTCTTTTTTTTTATAAACACCGAGCCTAGAAGTATGGTAGTCCAGTGGGACCTCGGTTTTATTTAATTGATTCCAAACTGTGCGCCTATTATCTCGAACTGTCGTTAACAAACAACTTTAAGTAATTATTTAGCAAACGCTCTTAGATGGATGGATGAAGTTGTGTGAAGTCTGTCAGTACGGTATGAAGCCCCGAGTCGGTCATGCTTTATAACTCAAAATCGTGATGAAGGCGTATTCATACTTGTATACGTTGTATAACCTTATTTAGGTATATAGTTTTCTGTTGATTGAACATCTGGGATCTAATTTGCTGTTTTTTAAAAACCCTTTACTTCTTTACACAATTTATATTTCTTTTGTAACTTAAAGAAACTATTACTTTAATATAACATACATAACTATTACTCGGACATTCCTTCATGAAACGTTTTGGTAGAAACACACTTTGTAATAATAATATACTAAGTAAAAGTTAGTATGTATTTTTGTATCCATTACGATAATTTAAATTAATTCTACAAAAAGAAATAATTTGTTAGATGCTGTTATCATTCTTATAATGTATATTGTAATGTACGGACTTCGGTTTCTATTGATGTTTTCATTCATCAAAATCTTTAAGTTGGAAATAGAATACCAGTACTATGTGATTATCGGAAAATATGAGTAATTTAATATATGTATAATCACTACACAAAGGTGACCATATTATATATTATATTGAATGTGTTGCTGTCCCTGAGGCAGTCATAACTTCGTTGGAAATATTCGCGGTCAGGAGGCCCACAAGTTGCGGACTAGGGAGAACGACGACGACTCAGCGATGAAGACAGCTCCTTCATGCTGGAGCACAGCTGAAATATAATGGAATGGCTGAAATACGCATCACGACAGAAGTAAAACTAGCTCCTAGTTTAACTTCTATTATTGTAAAGATTTAAGGCCCAATCGGGTCGAGACATTGATTTGGTTCGCTATTAGGGATTAAAGGTGTCAGATTGATGAGTATCTGGTAAACGAAGATACGTTGTGAAGTTCATGAAACCTGATCTTCGCACTCGTCGACAAGCGTCGTGTTTGTTTAGTGTGTATTGCGAAGCCTGCCACTCTGAGAAAAGTTGATTAGAAGGGCTACGTTGCCCGTTGAAATCTGGTTGTCCAGATACATCGAGAACGTGTTTCCGCCGCCATGTTAAAAGTGAATTTCCCTTTGCTTAATAAGCTTAATATATATAAACTGGTTTTTGTTTTTAATATGGTATTTTGACCGTTGCAAGACGACAGACGACAGTCGTCTCAAAAATCATTGCCAGGATTTCAAAAAATATATTCAAAATGGGTGCCAAATCAAATTTAACAATGGCATGATGCTATTAATGAAAGATATTGATATTATTACTTACTACATTTTCAGAGATTTCGTGTTTTAAACCTTATCATAATTAATACTCTTATTCATTTGACTGTGAGACATGCACTCATATAGGTATACATAGGTATACTCATATAGGTATACTCTTATGTATGTACTGGTTGTAGTTTCGGTGATACTGATTATAATATTATAATTGAGCGGCTAGTGTCGTTATTTTATACATTACTATGATTTTCTTTTTAAGTGTTAACAAGTTTTTTTTAAAGAAAAATAAAAATTTAGATTCATCGGGTAAAGGAGGATTTGGACAAGAGTGTCTTCTGTTTACGTATACTTTTTTTACAGTTCACTTCTGAACACGGGGCTTCCTCATTTCTGAATATATTTAGCCTGATGCCAAAACCGAAGCCAAGGCCGTTGAATCCTTTCACTCCAAATCTAAAATTATTTGTATAAATAAATAGTGATCTCAGAAATAGATAGAGGCCTATTGATCATGTAACATATTTATCATCATCCCTTCTCATCTTTCTTTATCTCATTTACATCTCTTGGAATTATTTTCATATTTATTGATCAAACTGAAGGACTCACTTCAAAATTTCTTGTTTTTGTACGTAACCATAATTATTTCTTAGAAAATTATTCATTCTCTAGTAACTCGGTAAGATTCCCAAGGTCGTACAAGTATAGCATAGATCTGTGAATACGGGATGAAACATTGTTGCATTTTCAACGTGTGTCTAATTGTGCCTCAGCCAATATTTTCCTACAGCAACCGTTTGTTTTCTTAATCGGTACATATGTTATATATACATATTATATACCTAGTATACGATATTTTTTTATAATGCTTCTTTAAGAGAAACTAAGAAAAAGGTGGTAAACGTTCTCTATTGTATTAAATAATTAGTAACAACCGTATTATTGGCGCAATGGCGAAGCTATCATTTTCAGAGCTAATGGTTGTGAGTTCGATTTCCACATGGGGTTAAATATATGAATGAGCTATAGGTATTTATTCTGAGTCTGAGTACCGCACCAATCCGCGATGGACAAGTGTGGTGGGTTAATGTTAATTCCTATAGAGAGGCCCATATCCAGCAGTGGGACATAAAATGGGGTATGAATAAAATAACTCATGTACCGGTGTGAAAAAGGATGCTTCATGAGATCGATAGAATTGTTTATAATCAAGATTGTATTAAGTTATATAGCAACTTCAAAATATTTCGAGGAGTACCAGATACTGCTGTTGCTAAGGCAAGTCACATGATATAGATGGCCGACCGCAGCTTTTGCATCAAGAGAGTTGACGATAATTAGTTACTGAAGGCTAAACGAGAGAACTACCTCCACAATGGCCTCCCAACGGCATAAATATACATACGTGTTTACCGTTTTAATAAATTATTCGTTTATTTAATTTTTGATAGATAAACTAAGCAATATATTTTATCTATATTTGCATTAATATATTTAATAAATCATTTAAAGAACTAACTACAAAATAAATATGCGAGAAGAATAAGAAATAAAACAAAATATCAAACAATAAAGCTGTAATAAATACACACACAATAAACAATCAGAAAAAACATGCTTAAATCCATATTGATATTGATAACAAATAAAGTATTGATTTTAAAATAAATCTTACTACAAATAAATTCTAAATTATATAATAATTATACAATAAATTGAACCAATCAAGAAGTATATAAGCAAACAAATAAAATAAAGCTTTAACATGGGATTAATAAATAGAAGACAACAAGACAAGTTATAAAAGTCATTTATAGTTTATGTGTGATTATGTAAGAAATAAAATATTTAAATCGCATGTTAAAGCTGTAAATCAAATAGGTCGTATATTCAATATAATAAAGCTAGTATATTATTGAATAATGAAGAATACTCAGTAGATAGGCACTTAAAGTTCATATCAGTTTCTAGAACATTCGGTACTCCGTACGGTTGTTCGGGTGCGTTGCTACACGTCCCGGGGTGTCGTACCAGATAGTGCATTTACAGTGTCAACTTTGCCAAAACGCAAACTTGTAGCGTGTTTTGCAAACACACTCCTGGCACGAACTCCGGGACGAACTCAAAACGTCGATATCGATAATTCACGTAACGCCGCGTCACTAAACCGTCTTTACACAACGGAACGTCTTTAGCCGTTATTTCACTAGTTATTAAATAAAAATAAACTAATTTCACTTGTTTTTTCTAGTATCTTCAAGTCCGATGACCCAAGAGACGTAAATTAGTTTGTTAAGATATGCTTAGTTGTGTGGAATGTTATAGGATGAGCGATGCAGTTATTATAATTTCTCATTTCCGTTATAAAATGGTTCCTCTTCATTTCCTCCTAAATAATTGAATACTGTAATTGTTCTTACAAATAACATAAATTATAAAAAGTAATATTGGCGGAAGAGATATTAATTCTCACGGCGTTTTGCGATTTTGAAAAATGTCTGTGAATTTAAAACTTCAAATGAAAGTGCAGAGAAAGCGTACCATTTAAATAACGGATATACGGAAACATCTTTGTTTTATTTTGAGAATCTAAGGAGATATCTTGACACTTTTAAATTTTCTAGAGATATTATTAAGTATTTAGAATAAAAACAACTGTTTCAAGTTTATTGTAAAAATTATGAATTCTAAATAAATAAAAAAGTATAAATATGAGAAAAATGGAAATAATATTATTTTTAGATTTTGACAAAATATACATTGACTATTATTATAGAATAAATTCATAAGGTTCATATATTAAAAATATTTATAACAAATATTTTTTGTATTTGTTACTGGAAATAGAGATTGATGAAAGCATTTTTTTTTTATTTACGTTATGTTCGATTACTGAATTTATTTCTTTGAATATGATTAAAAAATATATAAAATCGTTAGTAACTTTCATCTTTTTATCGATGTTGTATTTTATTCAATTTTTCGTTTATTGTACATTTCTAAAGAATAATTTTTATACAAAATGTATTTATTCTCTATTTCTATAAATCTTTCTGACATGACAGTTTAAATAAGCAGATATAAAGTTTAAGATGAAAATAAAGCATTCCTTGTTATATTCAAATACCTGGGAGCCTTACAACTTAAAGTGACAATTGAATTAAAAAATAAACTATGAATTTCACACGTTGGCGATACTTGCCATGCGAACAAATAAGAATTTTCGTATCATTATGAATATTTGGAATATTTAATTTAGTGTTAATACACAATAAATAGTTCATAACACGATCATTCTTTAAAGAATATCCTCGTTTCGAATATACTGCTATTGTTAACATATTATATCCATTAATCACTGATATACTTTCACGGTATAATTATTATGTTATTATATTCACGCGCAATTATGAATTTCATATAAGAACAGCGACATTAGAAACCGAGCGGATAGAATTAATCGCCATATCCGCAATCGTAACTTACATTGTAGGCGTTTTACATCCAATTCTTCGTAATTACTATGATGCCAATAAAGTCGAGTTTAGAATGGCGCGGTCGCTAAACAAAGGTGAGCGCAAGTAGGTCATACTTGCGGCCTTGCGCCGGCTTCGCTGAGAGTCTGACATAGACTTCCATCCGTACAGTAAAATAGTGAAGCAATAAAATATATTGAGTCGGTTAATCACAGATTGAGAGGAACATAGCAACATTAATGAATATGGCATATGGTATGAATTGTGACGAGTGGGTCGGATTTGTTAAGGTTGTACCTCGTATATTAGAATAGCGGGTACCGTAAACTATTGTTCGAAAAATCTATATAAAATGTCACGTCGTTTTTCAATAAAATTTTACCGTAACAACTCTTTACGGCATGTGTCCAGCAGTGGAGTATTTAAAGCCTACAATTCATTCATTAGTTGAAAACTGTCTTTGAAAGGATTTACTGGAGCGTTTCACGTTTTCATAGCATTTAAAATGAGTGTTAGTTACATAACTATTTGAATTATATTCATAGTATGTAACGTGTCTTTGATTCTTCAATTAATGTAACACTAAAATATTTAATTATCATGTTTTAAATTAGTAGTAAAAGTGATATTTAAGGCGATTATGTAACATCTGCTTGTACATTGTTGCATAAATTAATATTATATCAATGACAGTGGCATTGAGTAATAATTTGAATGAAAGGTTGTTAGTTATACAATTTGTAATAAATTAGTTAAAAACTGATCGGACATAAATTATTATAGCATCTAATACGTGATAATGATGAACGGATCGGACATTGCAGTAGAGCTAAAACGCCTACACAAAGTCGGCTGGCTCGCTGCAGCACTGACGTAATCCAACCCATTGCACATTAGTCTTTGGTCCATTAACGCTGTGCTACATAACTCACTTAGGGTGAGTTCGCATTGCTCACAGTCGATTTGACACCCGGTATACTAAAATCATGTATAATCAAAAACATCGTGTATAAAGTTGTGTGAGCAAAGTTTGTGCGTTTTTCTCTTGAACGCAAGCGACTTCTATTTATGATTATGGGAGGTGTGGCAAATTATATAATTTTGTATATTTATTGCTAAAGGTGGAATTTAATATATGATATTCAATATACACAAAAACTGCGCTGCGATTTTCTAAATTCATGTATTGTGAATTCATTTTAAATTGACCCTTATTGCTATTGCTGTATTGAATATTTCCTGATGGACTTTTTAAACAAAATCGCTGTAGACATTGCGTCTCCGTGCGTTCATCTGAATAGAGAAGTGAATGTGGTGCGGTGTGTTCTCTTTAGTTATGTCACGTTAATTCATCAGCGTAAAGGTAGGAAAGTGGAACGTAATTGGCTCTGTAATAGATAAACGTCAGCCCATTGGAGACTGCCTAGATAATATTAATTATTAAGTCCATTGATTGGCATCCTACATGCTATTAATTTACCCTTGGTTACTTGAGCGTTATTAACAGGGAACTGAATTGTTTTACAGACAATTACTAATTCGGTTTAGTATAAAGTGTATTAAAGTATTGCACATGAGGTATTCGCTTGAGGAAGCTGTCACGGTCCAACAAATACTTTCCCTCTCTAGAGAATGCCGTATCCCCAACTACTGGTGCTGTTGCAACATGCGTTTGCACTTACAACGGTGTAATCGATTCGTGGTTTATGTTTTCGATTTGATTTGCACATTACTTTTAAGCAAATCTGGAAATATATAAAGCTTTTAATTAATTATTGGAATTCTCAGTGATGAATGCTCTTTATATGGTTAGTGCAATTAAGTGAATATGTATGTTGGTCATTGATTTTCAATGTCGGCATATTTTTAATGGGATAGAAAGTGAAATTTAATTAGATGTTAAACCATACGTTTATAAAGTTAAGTAAAGCCTCGTAATGAGAAAAGATAAATGTGATGATATCACATAAGCGTTTATGTAATTTATATGCATGCAATAGAATGAGATAGATAGATATATTAATGTAATGCGATAGTAACACGTGCAAAAACGATCGTAACAAGCGTGACAGTATATAGTAGGGGCTGCGACTTCGGTACTAGTCCGAGGTCGGCTAATTATCTAGTTTAAAATCCCGTAGGCGTGGGACTTGCGCAACACAACTCCAACATTCTAGAAGCGACACTGTCACGACACTAGACACTTCACTGTTCGCGGGCGTGTAGAGCTGGCGCAGTCGGGCGCACCACTGCGTCGTGTTCCACTTTTCCTTCCGGCGGCGTAAGGCGTGCGGCCCGCGAGTTGGCAGCGGCACGGCACGCCTTGCATAACCGCTGGTTTCGCAAAGCAGTCGGTGCAGCGAACGAGCCGGCTTGAAATACGCCAAACAACGGGGCCGCTTGACGCAACCACCGGACTCCGATGCGCCACCTCACCACCTCACCTGTCCTCCCACCACATTTCTCCACCCGATTTCACGTATCACTTTCGCCGCGATCGCTTTCATCAACCCAGTAGTACCACAGTGAGAACTTGCAGTTCGCACGTAATACACGATATAATTTAACCGCCGCCGTGCACTCTGCTGGTAACTTTGAGAGGTGTATGTGAGTTGGGTCGCACATTCGCTGGATTGTTCACGCACGCACGCGCGTATACCTATATATCGGTTACAATAATGTCGCGCGCGGGCCTCGAGCGCCGCAAATAGATGGCCCATTTTAACGATCAACCCACGGCGACACGCAAAAACATGCAGATATATTTCTATTTCATATACACGGTTCAATCTAAACAAGCGTTCGTCGTATTGCAATTCATCATTTTACATTTGTTTTTTAGTCGATAAAACTATGCCTTTTGTAAGATTGAATTAATGAATTTATTTTATTTATTTGTGTATACATAAATTATCAGCAAATATATCCTATAAGTTTTATTGCACACTTCCGTTTCATATAAAATATATAAATAGATAAATTAATTATTGACGATACTATATTGCTCTCGAATCGTAGTAACGATATGAAATATAACGATATGAAAGTTGTTTCATAATTAGTAAAAAAAGTATGAAGACCAATTCATACAGATTGTCGAATAGTATGAGTCCGCTCGGATCTACTTTGTGATGCTGGCACTAGTTGGCGGTGAACTAATAAAATTATATTTTAGTGGTAGTTCACGCGTGTTACTGTGCGTCCAAGGGCGACTGACTCACGCGCGTCTATCCCGCAAGCCACGGACTGCGATCACTTGATTAAATCGTGGTGCTAACGTTCACACCAACGTTGTGCCACAATCCCCACTTGCTGTCTTATAAAAAATGCCAAATAATGAATACTGTATTAAAACCGGCGATTTGTTACGTAAAAAAGATCAAATAAAAGAAGGTGTTGTGATAAAAGTAGAAAAAGGGACGCTTAGATGGTTTGGGCATATGGAGAGGATGGATTAAAGAAGACTGGCAAAAGAAATTTACCTTGCGAATGTGGATGGAAGGGTCGGTAGAGGAAGACCACGAAAAACATAGCTTGACCAAATTGCTGTACTTTTTAAGAAACGCCAGGTCAAGAGTACCCTCAACCGGCGGGCTTGCATGAGGAGAATAATGAGTGTGGAGGAAGCAAGGGAAGTATGTCGACATCGTAGCAGATGGAGATCTGTGGTCTCTTTCTACCTCTACGGGAGACAGGCGCGACGATATGTATGTATATATGTAAAAAGATAAAAAATAAGACACGTAAAAAATTTAAAAACCTAGTAAATTTCCGGCGGACCTGCCCAGAACTAAAAGCACTATAGTGTATATCAAAAACATTAAAAATAAATAATCCGTAGGGATCAAAACAAAATTTGAATTTTTTTCATTCATTATCTTGAAGATTTTTAGAGTTACTTATCCAAAAGTACCAACGACCAACTGACTCAAGGGCGGGGCTACCGTCTTATAAAGTCAATGGTCGCGGGTTTGATCTCCGTTTAAAGATTAATATATGTATGGTCTACAGATGATTTTTCCGAATCTGGTTACCCCGCCAATTAGATAAATGTGGTGGGTTAATGTCTGTTCCTCCAGAAAAATATCAAAAAGTGCTGTAATGTAACTTTTATGGGTACTAAAGACATTTGTCTTTATTTATCTTTATCCGAAGGTTAAATGTGTACCACGAAATTAATTTATAACTTGTTCGAATCTAAAATGTTAATTTAAATAAATTATTTACTTTACCATATTACTTCTTTACCCATTAAATTATTTCCACCATTATTGCAAAAAGCAATAATATTAATAATTTATTAGTATGTGAATAACATTATATATTACGTCCGAGAGCCTACAAGCTCCAATGTGCAAAGATATATTCGTCTATATAAACGTATCTTTGTTAACTAAATATATTATTGGAAATCAAAAAATATTCTAATATTGACGGAAATATTCTTGGGGTATTCTACCGTAATAAAACATTTTTGTTCCAGCTAATAAACAATTCACAATATAATTAACTTAAAATAAAAAAGTAATTAGTCATAATTTTTTAAACTATTAGAACATTCTAAGATATATATTAATGATGAAATCGTTTCTATCGAGAAGAATACATTATGAATATATATATATATATATATATATATATATATATATATATATATATATATATATATATATATATATATATGTATGTATATATACATATATATATATATATATATAGTATGTATATATATGTATGTATATCGGTTGATAGACAAAACTAAAATAAAAACTCAATTGCCAATATCGAATTGCTCTAGTTAACGATTGACCGGCTCTATTAATGCGCTCTATTGGCAATATCGGCAGCTTCCTGCATACAGTAGTGTCCCGGGCTGGACAGGTAGAGGGGTGTAGGGGGGTGGGGAGGAAGCCGCTGGCAGATCGCCCAAGGACGCTTTCTAGGCAACCTAGGACGTTGCGGTCAGGGTCAGGTCAAACTATACTAAAACGACCGTCAACTATTACATGACATAATTTGCGTGAAATTTACTTTTCGTAACTTATGCATCAAGAATACGAAATTAATATAATTTTTAAGTATTTATTTTGTGGCAAAAGAATTCCCAAATATATTACTTTTATTAGAAAAATCATATAACTTGTTTATTATTTGACTTTTCAACTCAAGGCTTCCCGACGTGATTGATCATTTATTATAATAAGAGTTAGTTTCATTTTAAGATTTAAAAAAGTAATTTGTAAACTATATTTCAATTTCACATCAGTAAATGATGACAATATGAAATGTAAGAAAAATGAAGAGCTGACAATATATCAACAGGTGGTCCTTTAAAAAAAAAACGAAGTTCGCGTTACCTATTACGACCACATCATTTGGGAATTCCCACATAACTCTAGTAATATTTTGTACTACCTTTTTATATAATATATACCATAAGTAATTCTTCCGAATAAGGATTATTGTTATCGAATTACGTACGGTAAGTGATACGATTTTTTCTTACCCTACCATTAAACGCATCTTTTGCTCCCATTATTTAAATGCTTATTCTAAAATGGGCAATATATAATTGCAATGATCTTAGTGTTGATTTTCATGGGAGGTTGCGGTAACTTACGAATAAGTGATTCGCGGACAGTCGAGAATCAGCGTAAAATATTCGGCCGAGACTGCAAATAATTACCGCAATCGCCGTCTGACTTTCTACGGATTTGCGAAAATGCCGTAAAAAAAAATATATAAGCGATAATGACATCGCGTGTCGCGTTGTAGTCGCGGGGCGTAGCGTGAATTACAATCGGGCGATCACCGCAGTTACGAAATGGTTTAGAAAGCAGAGCCACGGTCAATGGTCTGGCGAGCGAAAGTTTTGAGTATAGGTACCTACGTGTGCCGTTCCCAGCACGCGTGCCGCGTACGTTTCGCAACGTCGCCCGATGCACATCACTTTGGAAATTTTAAGAAAGATGAAAGTGATAGTTGTTTTTTTTTGTTCGTCAGTCCCCTTTATGTGAACGTAGATAGTATAAAGAGAAAAAGCAAAGGTAGAGTAAACAACGTATAGACAATTAAAGGAACTGGCCTTGGATCGCGGGAAATGGAAATTGCTACAAGTGCTGGGCGTTTAAGTTAGGAATGGCACGAGGTAGTATTTAAAAATTTTAACTTCTTTTTTCCATTCAAATCGAGATCAAATTAATGGATTAATAACGGGGTACGAAAAATAATATGATCACGTTACTGCTTTCTAATTCATTCAATATTTTCGCATTACATAATTATTTATGTAATACAAAATAATAACCATCATAAAAATCATTAGTATAGACGAATTCAACAATTTCAAAAATTTCCATAGTAGTAATAATTACTTAAAAATGTTTAAAAAGAAATATTGAAACTGGCAAATGAAATTTAATTTAGTTTAATAAGTATATTATTTGATCAATATAAGTGTTTATTTTACATAGAAGAGAATTTGAAATTCAATACTACAAAAAATAAAAGTGGACAATATGATTTTAAACAACTTACTTCCATACCCGGCAAACTATTGTCACAGTTTCTAACTAGACTGGCATAACTCAATGTCAATTGTTATTTGATACAGTAGCAGCTGATAAAACCCGACGCGACCAGCAACGTGTTTGTAGATATGAACAGCTAACCCATTTCAATTAACCTTCATTTCACAAACGTAACTACGAAGTGCACTCGAACGCGGTGTTGAAGTGAATAAAAGTGGATGCGCATTGATTGGTGCCTAGATTCAGGGACTTCCAGGTCCCTGCGCGCACAGCTTGAAAATTGCTTCATTCCCTTCCCCCTCGATCGACCTCGCTCAACCCCCTCCCCCTGTGCGCCACCGCACCACCCGTATCTAGCGATGACCTTCGTAGCTGCATCCCTGGACGAGCGCCAGGTGCAATCAGCTCTCGTAACTAAAGGACGCGACCTTTATACAGGTGTACTTAGGCCCTTCAGTTAAAATTGATTTATTTAGGCTTATATGAACAAAAAGTACCTAAGACGGATTTAAAACAAAAGACATTATATACCTGGGAGAATATTTTGTTCACAGCCCATATATACATATCCTCTCAAATTCTAGAATTATGGACATGAACCCACCACGCTAGTTCAAAGCGAATCGAGGAGTAATAAAGAGAATATATATAACTTCTAAAGAAAAAAGACTCCTTACATCTAGAAAATATTTTACATGTCGTTTCTCATATTTATCATATAATTACTTCTCACATAGTATAATAGAATGAATAATAATGTTAGAAGCAAAATTGTCCTATAATATTTTTCCTCTTAGAACTCGAGTTACACGTGCCACACGAGAGTTGATTTAATGAGCGTGATATTAATATACAATGTAAAAATATTAAGCAATGTTAATACGTAATAAAATAAATTCTGCTACTAGAACAATAGAAAACAAGAGACGGGTGGGTGGTCGGCCCACCCCAGTATCCCGCCCGCCCTACATCGAAACACCAACTATGCGTTGACCTTGAACAAGAGCATTAGGCGTTAACATCAATTCTTTGTCTAATAGTAAAAAGATGAAATTTTAACGGTAACGATTTTTAAGAAGTTTAAGTAGAAAATTCTCATTCCGTGGAGTTTTCCAACAGCCAGCCGTATTTAAACATACGAATACCTTGTGCATAGCGTCACACCTAGATACGCTGAGTATCTATTATACGTCGGCAAGTGCGTTGCAGCAAATCGGAGGCACGTTTAAACTAACTTTGACACGTAACTAGCATAGATATTGCCGCGAAAAAGTTAACCACTACGCCGTGCGGAATGTGAGCGGTGAAAGTTGACGCGTCCGATACTAAGAAAATGAGTTTTCCACGCGGTTTCACCACGAACGCAACAAGTGGTTGTGAAAATAATTAATGTTAATTTAATTAATATACTGGATTAATTACAAAATGGCACAATATTGAAAACAACGTTGAAGAGTGCACGGGGCCGTGTGTAGATGGATGCAATGGTAACCGCGCGCGCTCTGTCGAAGGCGCGTAGAGCGACTGCGGCTCGCGGGCTGCACCGAAATAACTGCTCGATGCAGCCGGGCCGCTCGATGCAACTCACCCCCCCTCCCTCCTGCCCCTACCCCTCCCCTTCCAGGTCACGGCTGCAGGTCGCCATGGCGATGTAGAGAGTTCCGCTGCAAGCCTCTATCGATCCTGCTGTTGCTTCCAGGGCCTGGTAATGACCTTGGAACGCTCTCTACCCGAATGCAATTTCTGCGCAATACAGGGTGGGTCCGACACAGATACATACATACCTATTTAATATATGAGTATTAAACGCTACAGAATTAAGATTTAATCGTGCACATATATACTACAAACGACAATCTTATAATATATAACATACATATATTCGCTTCGAGATTTTTTGTGCATTTCATAAATCACATAAAAATATGTTTTTTGTGTCAAATATATTTAAAAAAAGTAAGTAACCCTTTTTACCTGATATTATAATATCAATAACCATTCTGTGCCCAAACATAGAGAATGCGATGTTATATTTTGTTTTGTCATATTTTGTATTTTTTATCTGGTTTTATGTGCCAAATAAATAAAATAAAATAACAAAGACACCACATACATTATCACTACGCTTAACATGTTATAAAAATATATTTATGCATATTATATATGTTTATATGTATCTATCCACTACCAAGAACCTGTCACTACTGACTATAGGTCACTCCCAAGTAGTAAAAATAACTAAATAGGTTAGTGGCGAAGATAGTGCTTTCGTTATCATTGGTCGCGGGATAAAGTCGCACATCAATTTTAATATTTGTATGGTGTACAGGTAATTATTTATTATGAGTCGGAATGTCCCGCTAATCCGCCGCGTATTATTCATTCCGCTATAAATTGGGGAGCCCCGTGGCCAGCAATGGGATATATATATATATATATATATATATATATATATATATATATATATATATATATATATATATATATATATATATTTTTTTTTTTTTTTTTTCTGTCATATGGTCTGTAAAAAACAGCAAAAATTTACCCATACTCATAATTTTAATTGGCGACCGTTCACACCCCATTTTGCACAACCGAACATTTTTTGCAGCCCTATGTGGCCTATATAAATGTGTCACTACTGGGCATTAACACATTAGCTGGTCAAGGATATAACTTAGATATATTCATTTTCTACTCTTCCAAAACAACATAACTTTTTTATATTTATCCCTTCCCTTTAACGTCGCATCTAAAGTCTTCCTCGTAAAGATAGTATGACGAGTGTCTTTAACTTTTCGCTCAGAACAATTTAATGATAAATTAATAAGTTAGAAGTATTTCCTTTTACCAATCGTTTGAGAAATATGTATTACTATTCCTAAAACATAAGTAATATAATTAGGATGGCGCTGAAGATCATACCTATCCTAACCTTGCCCTAATTTCTAAAGCTTCTTATGCGCAAACGCTGTTTGTATCTACCAAATCAATAAAATAAATAAAACGCTTTATACTCATACTTCAAAATTAGGATATATATATGTATGGAACGGAGCCTTGAAATAAGTAAAGAAAACTAAATTATAGTAATGTTGCCTGTTACTCCGCGTGATTGCAATCTTATGACGGTTCTTCACAACAAGAATATTTTGTCAAGATCTACAGAAGTTCACAAATGAACATAGATTTCATCGCACTTGAAAGGATTTGTTCATACACTTAGGTATACTACGGTTAAGAATCTCGTACCAGTAAAACTTTGTTAGGTTATTAAAGGAAGGTTTTCTACTTGGTACAACGAATAAATAATAGGTTCTTAGATCATTTAATGGTAATAAATGTGGTTTTTGCGTATGAGCGTACAATCTTTTATACGCATACCGGGTAACAACTATTTTATTAAAAAGTTGGTGGAAGAAATACATTGATAATAGAGAAACTCGATGGAACTTTAGTATCGATATATTAAAAATGGATATGGAAAATATTCATTTTGCCAGGATCGTGACGGATGGAGCTCTGTGGTCTCTGCCAACCCCTACGGGGGATAGGCGTGAATGTATAAAAAAAAAATATGAAAAATAGTAGCGTGAGTTGGTTGTCGCATTGTTGTTGGATTACTTATCATGGAACTCTAATGCAGTCATTATTATTCTCTTCCATTGTTTTTCTATTTTTTATAATGATGGTTTGGCGATTGAAAATGTACACGCATTTCTGTGATACATGCTTTGAGTTCAAAGCGAAATTAATCTTTAATTTTCTGATTAATGGAGCCAGGCGTTACTTTGAGGAAATCCATTACGATGTGGACAGTTAGAACTTTTACTTAACTAAAATCACTTAACGGTTGTCTTGTGTTTAGTGTTGTGTATAGTGGTTGGTAGGTGGAGAGTTGCTGTCGGCCGATTTTCGGTAAGATTTAGTTTAAGTTCCCTGTAAATCCACTTCATCCAGCAGGAAAACACACATTATTAATTTTCTATTGTCGCAGATCTTAGCTAAGTAAAAGTTCTAACTGTCCACATAAACGTAATGGATTTCCTGGACCGAAAATTCCGAAAACCGAAAAAAAAGAAACCGAAAATTTTCGGTTGTCTTCCGTAGAGTCTACTATACCTGAAGATAGGGCGCCTCGTGTTAGGGCGAAACACGTGTCGTTTACAAGATGGAAAAGTGATAATGTGTGTTTGGTGTTGTGTATAGTGGTTGGTGGGTGGAGAATTGATGGCCGATTTTCGGTAAGTTTTTGGTTTAACTCTTCTTAGCATGATTTTTTCTTTACTGGTGAAATAAATCAAGGTGATATAATTCATGTTCAAAATTAAAGGAAAAATGGTTAAAAAAATCTTAGTATATATTTATAGTATAAATTAAGTAAAAAACAATATGATGGAAATTTCCATTATCATGCAAAGTAAGATCATTAGCTTAGTACTAAATAGAAATAAAAGAGGATATCATTAGATTTTTTTATTCTTTATGATAATTAACTAAACAATTATTATTTTTACTACAAGAAATTGTAAAATATAATAAAACAAAATCATACGTTTATTGCAACTACAATACAAACAGCCGAATGACAACTTCAAGCTCATTTTACTGACAGTGACACTTGCTTATTTTTGACAGCTATGTTTTTTTTATGCAATGGACAATAAAAAGGTATCCAGACACGATAAACTTAAAGTGAACTTGTTCTTTTATATCATTTTTGGGCATTCAATGTTATGATGGAAATATCCACCATTGTGCAAAGAAGGGTTAAGTTCCAAATAAATCCACTTAACCCAACAGAAAAACACACATTGTTGATTTTCTGTTATTGTTTTGCTTGTCGCGGATCTTAGCTAAGTAAAACTTTTGACTGTCCATATACTTAGTTATAAAACAATTCCTCAAAACATTCACCGTAACAAATTCGATTTAGTATGCAGAGAGATTATACTAAACTACAGTTTCCATAAATAACAATTTTTTATGTTATTATTGCTTTATAGGGTAAGCTTTGATATAACCCATTATCAACTCTGAAAATAAAAAATAAACATATACAGTTGTTTCCATGTTTACACATGTATTAAACAACACATTAAAATACATATGTGCATATATCATGCGTAGTTGATTCTTCTAGTACTTTCCGTGATATCCACGACAATTTTAGCCGCTGGACTGGCTACAAAAGCTATATAAAAGCATTATGTAATCGTCACAATTCTATACGGAACCCCCCCCCCCCCAAACTTTATGTAAAGAAATTTCCCAACAGAAAACCAACACTGTTCCAATATAACTAGAATTTAGAAAGAAAAGAAAAAGAAGTGCAACTAAGATATAGTGCTTTTTCTAGGAAATGATGTTTTGTTGATGATGTACATACATCTTGTATAATTATCACAAAAAAGTTTTTTTTTTAAAATAAATTAATATTTTTATACAATGTAAAAGCATTCTGTAATCATCACAATTCTATCCACCCTCCCCCAAACACTATGTAAAGAAATTTCTCACTAGAAAACCAACACTATTCCAATATAACTAGAATTTAGAAAGAGAAGAAATAGAAGTCCAACTAAGATATAGTGCTTGTTCTAGGAAATGATGTTTTGTTGATGATGTACATACATCTTGTATAATTATCACAAAAAAGTTTTTTTTTTAAATAAATTAATATTTTTATACAATGTAAAAGCATTCTGTAATCATCACAATTCTATCCACCCTCCCCCAAACACTATGAAGAAATTTCTCACTAGAAAACCAACACTATTCCAATATAACTAGAATTTAGAAAGAGAAGAAATAGAAGTCCAACTAAGGTAATAGTGCTCATACTAAGAAATGATGTTTCACATCAATTTTGGATAACTATTAATCAAATCGAATCTATGATTTTAAAGCGTAAATCGCAATCCCAACTAATGCAAACTATTATTGATACGTACTTAGTTCTAATTGTTGTAGCCTTAATGTTGTGGATGCATCCTTGGACGGTGGTGATTTGACCATGAATTCTTTACTATCGCTGCTACTTGTTTGCCTGACACTTTCACAAATAGAAAAATGTAAGCTGAAACGTACTGTAGTGATACATTGATAAATGTATCACTAATGTATTTAAACTTTTTATTTTAATATATTAAAACTTTTTATATTATATTATTTCTTTTTAAATTAGTTATTTAAATTTTAAAATAAAAAGAATTATTTTCTATTAAAACAAAACTATTCGTTCGTCTGACATCTTTCAATAGGCAGGTCACCCGTCCGGCATAAGAAATTGAAATTATATATATTGAGATATAAAATGTAAAGCGAAACAGTGTTAATAAAGTATGAATAAGATATTATATTAATGTACAATTAATACAAAAATAAATTAATTTGAATTGGAAGAATTTCAATTACATAGAAGATAAAACCCCCTAAAGATCCCGTGTCGCCGTAGCAGTACGTCAGGCACACCACAGCACCTATGGCAAGCTAATAGACTTTATGTGTGAAGTAATTTATTTATATAAATATTACAAATATCATCCTACATAGCCTCGTGAGCTGAAATTCCTACACGTAACTTACGGTAGCAATAGAATCAAATTTTAACCACACATCTTCTACTGAAGAAGTGTCATGTGGACAGTCAAAAGTTTTACTTAGTTAAGATCCGCGACAAGCAAAACAATAACAGAAAATTAATAATGTGTTATCTACTATACCTGAAGATGCCTCGTGTTGGGGCGAAATACGTGTCGTTTACAAGGTGGAACAGTGGCGTGTGTTTGGTGTTGTGTATAGTGGTTGGTGGGTGAAGAGTTGCTGGCCGTTTTTTAGTAAAGTTTTGGTTTAAATTCCAAATAAATCCACATCATCCAGCAGGAAAATACACATTATTAATTTTCTTTTATTGTTTTGCTTGTCGCGGATCTTAGCCAAGTAAAACTTTTGACGCGCCACATAGTGATGGATTTCCGCAAAGTAACGCCTGACTCCATTAATAAGAAATGTCAATTCATAATGCATGTCACGTAGGTGTTAGATAGTTTGAATTATTTGTTCACAAATAAATTGCCCTTGCCCGTTATATTAATATGTTCACGTAGCCCAGGGTTGTGCCAGTTGCAGTTGGCATAAAACATTTGGCGATGGCCCGCCTGTACCCGGCCAAAGTTATTTAAACTCGAATGTGCCAAGACATCGTGTCTCCAACTTTATTTATCTCGTTAACACTCTTTATATAACAATGATAAAATATATACATCGCATGTGGTGGTCACATTCTTCACATTTGGGTCATTATTGGCAATAATAATATTGTTATCACTGGTATAAAAAATTCAACAATATATGTTTTGTACTGCTAATTCAGACGAGGGTTTGTAATTACTATGTTAGTATTTGCTGCCGATCTAGGCGAAAGTCTCTATAAACCCCGTTTTCATATTCGCATTTCAAATTTTAAAAAAATTCCCCTAATTTGTAAATCTATATTTCTAACCTCAGTTTAAGTAGTACATAGTAACTAACCGCAACCAAAAACAATAGGCATTCTCCCAGTCAACTTTCAAACAAAATAGAGAAAAATATTAGGAAGGTAGTGCCGCTAGTTAAAAATAAAAACATAATTAATATAAAACTTATTTATATATATAGAATAAAAGTACGCAATATTATATATACATATTATTCCCTCCCTGCAAAAAAGACTGAAAACGCCCGGACTGTAAAAGATCTTGTTTTAAGGCTAATGTACGATGGATATAAAGGATGCTACTTCAGTGTTTTATAGTCGTTACTGCGAAGGAATTAAAGATATAATCAATACGATTTAAAGATATAAAAAATTGAAATTATCCGTAGAACGTAGATGTTATAAGAAACTACCAGGTACTGAAACTTTGATTTCAAATATATGCTATATGAATATCATATATTTGAAATGTTATATGCTAACAAAGGGCACATCATAGGCTTTTTCCTAAAGCTAGTAAGAACCGACTTCTTGTGACCGGTGCGCACCAATTATGCTCAGTACATGGGAACTCGAAAAGCACTAGAACCGCTCAATGCGTCTATTGCGCAGTACCGAGTGTCTGGCATATTTGAAGGCAGATTAGGAAAATAAAGTTTCTTGGAACATTTACTTTTTAAGAGTGATGATAAATCATTATTTTTAATGTTAATTATGTTTTTTCATAATTGTTCTTTTTTACATGGCAGCGCAGATAGTCGCTCTATTTAGCCGAGGGGCGTCCAATACTAGTGATGAACATTAGAAAAAATATAGATGCTTTTTTCGATGTAATGTATCTCATTGTGGCATTGATTTTATATCATTACATACAAAAATAGATCGATTTTTTGCTGTATGTGTGCCTTTTTGATGCATCGAAAAAAACATCGATGTTTACTCGATTTTGAGTAACTAACAAAACATCGGAATGATTTGATGTATCGGTACTTTACATGGAGTGTTGTTAAAACATCGATGTATATAGACCACTCGTATCCCAAAATAAGATTGTCAAGATGCGGTCTCCACTCCAGCACTCGTCTACTCCAACGGTTGTAGGTTTTCCTACTAACACGACCAGCCCATTGCCACTTTAATTTGCCAATTCGAAGAACTATGTTGGTGATTTCTCCAGTGAATTTATTCAAATGTTAATATGATAGATTTTAATTAATAAAATAAAAATTATATTTAAAAACGTATATTTCATCAACTTTCAATCATATTTTTATAGTCACTTTATTAAAATTTGCATAGATTTGAAGAAGGTAAGTGTCACAGCTTTTTGGTTGTTTAAACAACAGCTTTATTGTAAAATATATGCTTTTTTTAAAACCCCCCTATTAATGTAACATAAATTTGCATCTTTTTCGACTTAACTCTTTTCGTTTTTTCCGAATAATGTAATTTCCTTTATGAGAATTTATAATTTAAATGTATACCACAGCTGTTTTAGCATACTAAGCGTGAATTTGGGATAACGTATCAACCGCAAGCAAAATTTCTGTTTGGACAAGAGAATTTCACAGAACAGACCGATAAAGTTGACTTTAAACGCTGTCTGCGGTCACTGTTCGTTAACCACAGCAAAAACTACCAGAGACGACATTGCATTCTTAATGTTGCGCATTTGAAAGGCGTAGTTCAGACTACGCCATTACTATTTAAAGCAGTTCATAACACGCTAGTCTACTATATTTAGCACACAAGTTGCAACTCTAAGCCTATTGCCATTTGAAACTTATTCTCTTATGGAACTTTTCAAATAACGTACTTAATTCTTAAATATCTGTCTACAAAACACTGAAATCTTATAACTTACTCTAGTTAATAGAATTTTGATAAAATTCAACGAGAGGTAGAGTTTGGGGTAGTAGCTAAAGAACTAAAAGAAATACTTATCGTCAATTAAGGGCAAACTAACTAAGCAATAAAAATTAAAAAAACGTTTCAAAACAAATTGTTTTTTGTAAGACAAAATCACGCCGCCCATAGAAAATTGTAAAATGCCACCACATTGCAGAACCATAGCCGGTCTTTAATAAATGTTACAATATATGTTACCTTTAATAAATATATATACAATTTAAAAAAGTTTTAACCAGAACTAACCTAAAAACTATTATTGAAAAATCAATTTAGCCACTGAAACAATCAGCCAGTTTATGATGGAAATATTTTATATATGAAACATTGAAAATTCATATGAGAATTATGTATTTCCGGCACCAAATTATTTACAAATATATGCTCTGTAAATAATATTACATATAGTATAATATTATTATAATATATAATATTATAATATAATATTATTTTATTATAATATAATTTACAGAGGAATTTGTTTCCTAAAGTGTTTATAAATATATATATATATATATATATATATATATATATATATATATATATATATATATATATATATATATATATATATATATATATATATATATATATATATATATATATATATATATATATATATATATATATATATATATATATATATATATATATATATATATATACATATGTAATTGTAAAATAATTACGAAGGAAAAATTGATCTTGTATTATGATATGATATGATATGATACCGTTTTATCGTAAGATGTGGTTTTATTTTCTTTTTTCAAAAAATCAAACTTAATTTTCCATTCTAATTAAATTAAATATGCGACTCATTTAAGCGAATGCACAAGTCTGGCGAGCCTGTATTGCTTTCATCTCGCGCAGTACATGAGACGTAACTCCGGGCGCTTATATTGCTTAATGTTGGTATGGTGTCCTACATCCCTTAAAGCAGAAAATAAATTCTTGAACAAAAAGTTTTAAATATGCTCTCACAGCCCTTTAAACCGTATAAATCTTTTTTAAAAAACAGCAATCGAACAAGCATGTTGTTTACCTGATGCTAAGTGAAGGTCGTATTATCAGACTTCATTGAAATGGGTTAGGGTTGTAGATAACTTTAATCACACTCAGCACAGAAATACAAACATTTCCTTCCACCTGGACTTGGATTCCCTGTACGGTGCCTTTGAAAAATATAAATGACAGGGACTAACAGTGACACGCAAAATAAATACTTTTAAGCTATATTAATAGCTCCGACTGCGAATACTTTACTGTTGCGAAATTAGGATATCTCCATACTTGATTCAGTAAACAAACTATGGCCACCAATCAATTGACTTAGTGGCGGGGCTCCCGCCTACGAAGTCAATGGTGGCGGGTTCTATCCCCGCATCAGGATATGTATGGCCTACAGATATTTGTTCTGAGTCTGGTTATCACTCTAATCCGTAGTGGACAGTGTGATGGGTTAAAGCCCGCGTGCCGCGGGCTGTAAAAAAATATAAAACTGTGTTACGTGTATGTGTGTCCACCTACCTGCTCGTGCATATTATCAAATGATCTATGTAGATCACAAGTGTCAATAAGTTTTCTTTAATTCAAATTGTCAAGCTGTCACTTTGTTTTGCTCAATCACACATTCGTTTTAAGTGGACCTTTACTTTTAATGCCTTAATAAATCGTCAACGTTAAAAGTTATTGGAGCCGGTCAGGTATTCATAAAAATAAAATAATAAAAAAGATATTATTTCCTATCATATTTTTTATTTTACTTGACGAAAATTTTAATGAAAAATTTTCTATGGATAATATTATTTTTAGCATGACATTACCTTAGATGACTAGAAATATTCTTTTTTCTTTATATTTTAACACTTAAATCCTAGAATCGGTATTTTAGTCAATGTAAACAGAAATCCGTGTGAAAATGGACATTTTTATGGGTATAGTGAAATTAAGTCTACGAGTATTTTTATGTTACTTTAATAAGAAAAAACATTAATAATAAATAACGATGACCTCCCCTTGCAGCAATTACGGCATAAAAAAGGGATTAATTAAAAAAATAGAAGTTTCTTTAATGAATTTTTTTTCATACGCAGACTAGCTAGCTAGCCTGACTACACTAGACTAGACTAGCCAGTAACATAGTTTGGCTATTAAAATTTGGAATTAAATTATTACCAATAATGTAGAAAAATCAAAACCAAAAAAAAGGTTTTTTTGCAAAGGAGTGTATATACACAATTTTTTTTATGGTTTTATGCGCATTGTATTATTTATTGAAAAGAGAATGAAGTACAACATTCTTTTAGTTAAGTTTTTTATATAGGATTAATGAAGCATATATTAAATACAAATATGTTAGTAAATGTGAATTTAAGATTATGTTACTAAGCCGTCCAATTTTTTTTAACATATATATATATATATATATATATATATATATATATATATATATATATATATATATATATATATATATATATATATATATATATACAGAAGGTGTTCTGCTTGTTAGAGCATACTAACTGTGTGTCCACGTTTCGGTAACTTAAGAGAGTACAGGCAGGACGCACTAGTTGATGATTTTCGCCTTTAGGTTCTAAGGTTAGGGCGATAAAAGGCCTGATTGGAGTTTCCTAAATACTTCCTAGGCTAAACCAATTTTAGTATTAGAAGAATATTGACCTAATTACAAATTATAAATGTTCTTTATTTGTTTGTTCACACTCGATAAGTTTTGGTATTCCGGCGTACAGCGTCAACAGAGATGAGGTAGTTTGTGTACTGAAAAAGATTCGAGGCCTTCACAATCCGTTGCATACTTTCACTTAAGACACTTTTTATATTTTAAACAACAACATCAATTAGAGTTGTTCGAGAACACCGACACGAAATTGTTGAAATCAACTTTTATGCAATCGAGGCGCATTCTTCAGACATGAATAGCGCTGTTGACTTATTTCGATTATAGAGACCGGCTGACGACCACTTGGCTCGGTGTTTAATGTAGGTTACTCACTCTTGAGACAAATTTGGGACTTTCAAACTTGGTGAAAATTAAAAGTTTGTTTGGTAGACAGAAATTTGTTATCGGTTCTATGGATATATATCATTGGTGTCTTATACACTTAATCCTGCCTTGATAAGCCTATACCATATGGAAAATTCTTCAATAATATAGGTAAGGACTTCCTCCAGCACTCGTCCACTTCAGCGACAAACAAGTGATAGTTTTCTGACAAATGTGGCCAGCCATTTCGGTTTGAAGTCACTAAATTGAAGAGATATGTCGTTTTCTTTGGTTCGTTTCTTCATTTCGACAAATCCAGTACAATGGAATCCTATTGTTTTTTTTTTCTTTAAGTTAATCCTAAAACTAACCAAAGTCGACATATTCCTGTACGATTCGACGTCATGCGATCGGTCGTTGACCATGATTTTGTTTTTATCCAAGTTGATAGCCAACTCGTCGATATAATTGTGGATACGGTATGTATATTAAAAGCAAAGCTATAATCCATTGGCCAGCTGTACTTTTATCATTGCTCAATTTCCTTCCAACTGCGGCAAAACAATTTTATATATCGATAATATTTTACACAAATTGCAGTTTACAATTCCCAACAAAGATGTCCGGATATATCTGTATCGAATTGATTTCTATTGCACGCTAGGTATACTGCTTCAATTAAAAATGATAAAGGCAGTGAAAATCTGTTTTCACTGCCTTATTATTATAGGGGAATAACACTTTTCGAATTCTGGTACGCATGAAGATATAACAAAATTGTTTTTTTTGTTCTGTCTGCACCTAACTGGTTTTGGAATTAGGTGCTACTTAGTTTTATGGAATTAATTAATTAAACTTAATAAAAAGGAACGTTTTCGCCCTTTCCCAATATTTTTCAGCCTAGGAAAAGTTTTAGTTTTCAATAGAATCTTCAAAAAAACAAGCCTACTTTTTTCATAACAGCCGGCAACGCTTGTGCAATGCCTATGAAACTGCAAATATCTATGAGCGGCGTTGATTGCTTTCCATCAGGTGACACGCCTGCTCGTATGCCTTTCTAACCCATAAAAAAAATAAAGCATGCCGGTCACTTAATGATTAGTGATCACCGCCGCCTATAGAATGTGCAACACAAGTCACGTCCCAAATACGTTATCGGCCTTTTTTAAAAACAGACGTTCGTCTCTTGAATCTCCCAATGTCTTAATTATTCGAGACCACCATATGTGGTATGTAATTTAACAATTATATGATCTTTGTTGTCTTTATTCGTAGTAATAAACTATTCAGTCTATAATAAGTTTAGTTTCCTTTTATATGTGAAATCGCGTGTTTGTACTAGCGAGAAGGAAGCTCGCTTCGCTGTTTCCAAGATTTCTTAACCTCAAAGAAATTTGATGATAGATTCTAGTGTCTATAGGGAAATTATGGGTGTATAACTCATCAACAACTCATCATTATTTTCTTCATTTAAATATTATGCTTTTTATATCTATAGATAAATGTGTTACTATTCTTTAAATTATATAAAGTACAACGTTGTATAACATTGACTAGAAGAGATAGATTCCTCATTGAGATGAGTCCTTCTTGTACATTTCATTCTTATTCAGTACAACAACAATATCATCGATTGTAGAGTATTGGTAATCCGCAAATATAATATAGCTTAAGTTGAAAGGCAAATTAAATTGACTATCAACTATTTGAAATCTGGAAAGTGTATGGTGTGCCGCTAAAAGGAAGAGCACATGTACTTTATGTTTTAATTACCGGTGTGTCGAGACGTGTACCTGCGGCGAAACACTCACCTACATACCCGATACGGTGCCAGCGTGTAAAAAAAGTAAAATCGAGAGGCGGTGTCCGCAAAAAGATACCATGGAGACTTTCCCTTGCTTTAAAATATACGTTTCAACGGACTACGGACGCGACGCTCGTGCGTCGAACGTGTTATACGTAATTGCGTACGTAATAGGAAATCTGCGAAAACATCCAAAATTATTGGCATAACCTAAGACATACATGTATTATACTAAGGTTCTTGGGGTTTCAATTTATTAAGCGTAACACAGTTGCGCCAATTTGAATTAGGCGAGCTATACCTAACCAAGGCTCGTGAGTTCGATTCCCGCATCAGGTATGTAAATGTGATTTACACGTTTTTAATCTGAGTTCTAATCTGAGTTCGTTTTTAATCGCCGTTTGTCTGTGTCATTTGTATTTATAATGATATCCAAACAAGTAATTCTAGTGTCGGACTATGAAATTATTACGTTTTATTAATTATTTATTTATAGTTATATAATAATTAGATCATTAATGCAAGAAAGAATTAGGTCAATATCAGGTGATGAAATTTTTTCATAATTTAAATTTCAAGATTCAACGACTCAAATGCTTTATGCTATGTAAAGTGTTGTAAAGAAGGTTTTTAATAACAAAAATAATACATTTATTGCAAAAAGAAAAAGACAGTAAATATAAAACAAAGTCGAAAAAATTACAATACCACACATTTATAAGTCAAGCAATCGAAGAAGGAGTCTGTATTTTTCTTTATTTAATATATATGTAAACTGACAAACTAGCATTAATTTTTATTGAGTACGATCCTTCACTAATTTCTATTACGAAAATTTCTTTAAATTCTCCAAAATTATCGCAGCTAAAATGTGACAAAAATGAATTGTAATTGAAAATAAATAACATATTTACAGGTACTGGAACTGGGAAAAAATCGGTTAGTTTATATTCTATGAAACTGTAATCGGACGGATTAATTTTCTCAATTTCTTTCCTACACTACAATAAATACTATAAAAAAAATGTTTTTACTACAAAAAAACCCTCTATAGTTCACAAGACGCAATGATACGAAGCGTCTTTCTTCTATCTTCCTTTCTTCCTTCTTTTGATCCTCTGTGCATAGTACATGCTATTGTAAGACACACGAAACAAATTTTTATCCTTAACAATATTAATAAATTTAACTTTCTACTATCAACTTGTTATTTTTGTAAAAAATTTTCAATTGTCGCTTTCTTGCAAATGTTGAGATTTTTTTCTAGCTTCTTCATTCTTCACTTCCGATGACACACGTTGGTATCGAGTAGGAGACTAGAGAACAACTGAGATACCACCAGCTGTGTTCACTCGCCCCATATCCCGAGAGAGCACAGCGTGGCACCCGGTCGTTCAATAGCCCGATGGTTCTCCTGTGTCCAACAACGAAGTATCTTCTATCTTCCTTTCTTTCATTTTAACCATATATTTCTTTTACAAATTATGAAATTAAGATTTTGTACAAAAATCAAGTTTTTCTTAAAAATGTATAAATTCATAAAAGAGATCTATACTAAAGTTCTAATAGAGGGAGTAGAGTATTTGAATCACAAAACAGCACATCTTTTATTTACAAAATTTCTGGTCTTAAGTTACAGACCGTTTCAAGTCGTCCACATATGTACGTGGTATGTGGACAACATGAAGCGGTGTGTACGTATATGTATGTATGTTTGTGGAAGTGCTTATGGCCGTCACTGATTACGTATAAAGAATAATAAATATGTTTGTTTTCTTATATTGCATTTCTTTTACGTTGTGAGACAATAAATAGATTAATACAATGAAATTGTTAAATGAAAACCACTAAACTGGTCAATATAAAGTTTGAACAAAATATGAACCTTGATACGATATGTGATTGTTAGTCAAAGTGAATACAGGAAAATATAAAATTAAAAAGTTAAAAATTAAAAACCAATGTCAGTACTTTGTTCTGTAGAATTTACTCCAGTTTATTTAAAATTAACGTTTCAATACCTGGGAGTTTCTAATAACATCTCCGTTCCACGGATAATCTGAACACGCACTGGTTTTATCTCTAAATCTTTCGCCTTAACGGTTATAAAGCTCTGGAACGACATTCCTTTTAACATTAAAAAGCCTTAAACAATATATATATATATATATATATATATATATATATATATATATATATATATATATATATATATATATATATATATATATATATATATATATATATATATATATATATATATATATGTATATATATTAAAATTTCTAAAATTACATTTATTAATGGAGTTTTTCCGTTGGGTTAAGTGGATTTATTTGGAACTTAAACCGGCCATCAATTCTCCACCCACCAACCACTATAAACAACACCAAACACACATTATCTCTTTTCCATCTTGTAAACGACACGTGTTTCGCCCCAACACGAGGCATCTTCAGGTATAGTGGACTCTACGGAAGACAACCGAAAAGTCAGTTGTCGGTTGTCTTGTCTGATTAGTGGGTGGAGAATTGATGGCCGATTTTCGGTAAGTTTTTGGTTTAAGTTCCAAATAAATCCACTTAACCCAACGGAAAAACACATATTATTAATTTTCTGTTATTGTTTTGCTTGTCGCGGATCTTAGCTAAGTAAAACTTTTGACTGTCCATAAAATTAAATTTTCTTTTCTTCAAACTGCACCACCACCTTCAATCCAATTTTCTGTTTCGCCCGGCATGATTGGTAGAGAATGCCCAATGCATTAAGTCCGCCTGATGTACATTTTGTGCAAAAATTTAAAAATAAATTTCATTTATTTTAGAAATTTGGTAATATTACATTTGTTACAAACGAGAAAAAAATCAATATTTACACATATATCAACAACATCGGAAGATTAATCACAAAAACGGATTTTTTTCAAAATCAATATTAAAAAAGTCAATATTAAAAGAAGCAAGAATGCTGAAGAAATTAAAGTCATTATTTGGAATATATTTTTAAAGAACTATGAAAATTTAATTAAAGAATTAAGAAAAAATTATGAATATATTTGTAAAGAAAGTAATAATGTTTTAATCCCTTAAATATCTCTATGAACTTTAAGTTTGCTATCAGGTTTATGTTCTCAATACTTATTAGTTGAAGCTATCTGCAAGTAGTATTCCAACAGAACTTACAGAAAGTATATCGACGCAAAAAAGCGAAAACGCTGTATAATGAGAGATGTCAAAAAAGAAGTATTGTATATTCAGATCAGAAAAAAATACTGCGTCGAATGGTCTGAGTCACACAGCTCTACGACCCATAGAAAATTTAGATGCGTTGAAACTTTTTCAGAAATCTTAAAAGGTTTTTTGGCTTACTACGTTTTCGCTTTTTTGCGGCGAAGTACAAAAACAAGTCCGAAAATAAAAAAATTGTTATGCACATAAATTAAAAATAAGCATTTTTTTTGTTTAATGTTATACAGGATAGTATTAGTAAATTAATTATAAAATATAAATTAATAATTATTACGATTTGTAAATAAAAACATCACCTGTATAATTTTACATGCCTTACGATAACTGAACATCAGAGCCACCTATGTTTTGTGCGTTACAATTCTTGCACATTCAGTCAGTGGATATTTCGTGACATGAACTTCAGCAAAATGAGCGATAGATGGCACTGTTTCACAAATAAGATAGTACTCCAAAAAACTAGAGACGACATTGAATATTATCAAAGATTTGAAGAGAAATTAAGAAATAGTCGTTCAGTGTAAAGAGATACTTCTATTTGTACCATTGGTTTAAAAAAACGTTTCTCTAAGAAATGCTATTTTATTAAGAAAAAATATAACGTGGACTTTTACAAATGTAATATTAAAATATATTATTCAGCTTTAAAATATTTTAAGTGGCTCATTGTACATTTCAATTTAAATTCTAAATGTAATAAGAAAGATTTCTCGGATATTAAATTCTATGAATACATATAAATTAAAGTGTTAATTATAATACGATTACTGACTGGTGTAAGATGAAATATATGTATGGTGAAAGCTATACGTACAAGCAAAAAAGCGCACAACTGATTAATTGGTGTTTAAACATTAAAATTTAAACTAAACATTTTTAAATTTTAAAATATCGGGTTTTTCATACTTATAATAGGAATAATAAATTAACGTACCACAGTCGAAAAAAAATTTAGTTTCAACTAGTCTAGTGTAAACAATTAATCACGTATGTCCGTGAAATGGAGTTGTTTTATAATGGTAAATAGGATAGGAATATAATTTGAAAAAACAAACGCCATTTATATTAATCATCATCAACATTTGTATTTATATTAAGTCTGTATTTATATTAAGTAATATTAATTAACAAGTAAATTATTATTTAAAAAAATGTATAACTATGTCCAAGTTTTCAGTTGTTAAATCAAATACAAACTTACATACATTATAAACTTTAATTCAAAACAATTTATATTTCTATTTTTTGTCATTTAAGGAAATAATCGGTTGGAAATTTCTTGATTACTAAAGAAGCTAAAAGCCTCAACTAACTCAAACTAACTCAAAACTTCGAGGCTGCGCTTTGTACGTAGTGTAGAGGTTCGACAGCTGGAATCCAAATTCTTTATCTTTTTTCCTTCCCATTGCCCTTTCTCAAAGACAGAAAACGCAACTGCAGTGCCCTTATGTTAGAGATATCCATGGGTGGCGGTGTTTACTTATTATTAGGTTACTCATTTGCTCCTTTGCCTCCCTCGCCTATGAGAGAGTTTATTTTTTTATAACAGCATTATTGTAATTTTAAGTTATATAAAATAAATAATGTAAAACTCTTTCACCATATAACTATTTTTCGAACATAATCAACTTGGTTACGATCTTTTATAATAACTGGACATTAAAATGCATTATACGTAAACATACCGCGCCTATAAATGCACTAAGGATAAACTGGTTTCGAAGTGCAAAACTTGCTTTGAAAACAAAATAAAAAGCAGGCATCCTTAACCCAAAGAATCTGACCTATATACCAAATTACATAAAGCCCTCGCGGTATTTGATGGGGAATGGTTTGAAAAAATTCGTGGGGTTGGGGTGCGGAGGGGCAAAGTAGAAGGGTCTCCCCGCTAATCTTCACTCCGTCCCGCCTCGTCCCGCCCCGCCCCGCCCCGCGCGGTACACGTGCCAACCTTGACCTTGAGACGCACACATGCACGTTTGAAGTGCACTTGTCGCAGCGCGCGAGTCTCACTTCGTTCCTTCCACGTCTACTCACCGATTTGCAGGCTACAAAAACTGTGGAGCAATTCTTATACGTTCATTATGATGAACGATTATCTGTAAGAAATTGCTATTAACCATAAGATCTCTCTTTATTTGAGAAAGAGAGATTTGATCTTTGTTTCTTGTGTATGATAACGAAAACATTTATCTATTTATAGAAATTCATTATAATATCTAGTATTTAATATTAGAACGGTCGTAACAAACATAAGCAAATAAAACTTATATCAACAAAAAACAACATTTTCTTTGACACGTTGAATTCGTGATTGGTAACCGGTACGAATTAATAGTATGTACTAATCTATATCGTTTTGTTAAATACAAAAATTAGTTTATTTTGGAATAATCGGTACTGGTTTATAAATATTGTAATTATAAATATATAAAAAAACTAATATTATAAAAAGAGTCTAAATTTTCTCGATGCTCACCTTATTACACCTAATTATTATAATATGAAGCTATATATAATCTTATATCGTGAGACTCGTTTCATGTGTGTTATAACTTTTAGTCGTTGATAAAAAAAGCAAAAGTTCAAATGTATACAGATAGTATTAAAGATTATTATCAATTATTATCATTATGCCAATTAACAGTGACTGGATTTATATTTTAAAAAAAAGTTTAAACTCATAATGCCACAAGGATTTCTCGAGTAAAATTTGGAAAACCGATATACCAACTTAGCAACCAGTTTTACTAGCCGTGTAGCAGTAGGTATTGAGTAAAGTAGTTGAGTTTGTGTCTATGTAATCAATGGTGGTGTTTACAACGATTAGCATTATTCTAGTTATGTATGTTTTTTATGAATTATTTTTTGTCATTGACAAAAACTATACATAAAAAAGCCTCACGCTCGCCAACAACACTACAATGAGAATTAATAAAATAAATATTTTAAGTAATTTATATTATATAAGTGTTTTTTCGTTGCCTACTCATCATATTAACACGCTGACATTGTCCTGCATTCTTGTATCGACATTTTTGAGTTAAAATATGTGTTGGCATAGGTGAATTACTACGAATAAATTGTTCAGACGCTGCCGACTCGAAAAAGATAGCTATGTAGTTTAGACGACAGTTTTGTTGCAATATGTGGTGTCAAACCAACTTTCGACTTCGAAACCGGACTTTCTCTGTTCCGTTATTTCGTTCATACAAAACGCATTATGCATATTATTATAGGTATTAATAATTTTAAGAATTCAAGTTCGAAGTGTAAGTGGTTGCAATTACGCTATCCATATTTATATCTACAGCATGCGCATCTGTTGATATAACACCTACGTATTACGTAGATTGTAAACATAATATTGGAATCACGATGATTTTAAAATCGAATACGTTGACATTACGTTATTTATAGGGCATAAGATAATTATCACTATTTTATTAATTATCAAAACCGATCCATTGGTACAACCGGTTAACCGGTATTACCAGAACATAGTAAACAAACTGAAGTGGCAATGGGGTAGTCTCGTGGGACCTAATCGTCATCATTTTCCGAAATTATTTAATGTATGGTTGTTTATACCGTATACATTCCAAAATTATACACCATTACGATACAACTTTAGTTGCAAACCCAATAAGGTACATATATGTATCTCATATTACACCCATCCAGTGTCTTTTTGTTTTATATGAATAAAATCATAGATACATAGATGATTTTATTCATATAAAACAAACCAAAAGACTATAAAATATATTTTTAGAACTCAGTTGAGGACCCAGAAAGGATAGTTGGATATTGAACTAATGGGAAAGAATTTAATAATGTACGTTAATGATAAATAAATAACAAAAACCTAGCAATATATAAGTATAATATATTATTACATCTTTGCTATTTATGTATAATTAACACATACTTATTAATATGCAGTAAAAAATATGTCATATCATATTCTCTTCATATAAAGAATCCTTGTAAACATAGTGAAATATATAGGCATAAGCTAATTACTTTCTGCTTATTTACTTATTGGTATATGGTTATTTATAGTATAGTAACATGAAGAGTTTCACTTAGTAATTAAAGTAAAAAGTTTTTTTTTACTTATATATTAGGTTATAAATATTATTCCAGAAAATTCCAGAGAATTATAAGGTATAAATATTATTCCAGAAGTGCATAAGAATGCACAGCAATAACGTTGTTACAGGTTATCGTCCCAAGCGATCAAAATGTACTTGTGTAATTTCAATTTAAAGGAGAAATAAACTTACTTTTTGTAGTTATCCAAGTGCTCCATCTCGAGGACGTGAGTCTGCAAAAACGCGAAAAAAAAACGTTACAAAAGTTTAAACTCGTCATAATTAAATAATAATAAAAGAAACTTATCCTAAATTTTTAAATACACAGTACAGTTATAAAACACTTCGTTGTAGAGTCTCACTCTCTCAGTGGGAGTTATGGCAAAACCCCTCAATTTTGAGCAAAAATAATCCCAAACATTGGACTATTCTTCTTCTTATTTGTAACATATTTAATTCACATTTAATAGTTGTTATTATCACGCAATATTGGAAGAAGAAATGTGATTGGGTTGAAGTGTAAAAACCGGTATTAATGATAACGATAAAAGAAACGGAGTCCGTTTCTTATATATAATATATATAAATATATATATATATATATATATATATATATATATATATATATATATATATATATATATATATATATATTATGTAAAAATTAATCAAGTCAATGAAAACTGTAACTATAGCTACAATCTAGCGAGAATCACGTATAAAAAGCTAGCAACCGATAAGGGTCAATATTAACCATGTTTTCCTAACACAATCACTATAAGCCTAGTTGGAACGGTTAATAAGAGTTCTAGTAATATCAAAAAATATCGCTAGTCTCTTTTTGAATAAATAAATACATTTCTACAATTTAAACTCTAAAATATTGTACATAAATACGCTTATTGACTTTATATATAATCTTTGAAATAAATAAAATATTGTTCAAAAGGCTAGCATTATACACGCCACCATTATTTACATAATGCAATAGTGCAATTGCATGTGTCTGTGACGCATTTGTCCTTGAAACAAGCCCTCCGAGCATGCATGAGTCACTGAGCTAGTATTGTAGTAGGTACAATTATTACTGTTATTCAAACGACTTTAAATTACGAGAGATGTTGAAATTTATTAGGGTGTCATATTTATTAGGGATTAATTATAAATAAGCAATAAAAAAAAAAAATGTTTGATATACGGAACAAAAGATAGGAACAGCGTTTGTCTTGATAATTTTTATCAATAAACGTTAATTATTACATATACTTTATACAGTACATATATGTCCCATTTCTGGGCACGGAGCCTCCTCATTCATGGAGGAATGGACATGAACTCACCACGCTTGTTCAAGATGGATTGGCGGGACAACGAGACTCTGGATAAATATCTGTAGGCTATAACACGACGCGCAATTTGAATCCACGATTAATGACCCCGAAAGCGGTTACTTCGTCACTAAGTCAAATAGATCGTTAAGCGACGATGAACAATTTTGAGATGAACACTTACTTAGACTGGTGACATTTATGTATACTACCTATTACTGTTACTGTTTTTTTTTATTTCCTTAAAATAAATTTAGTATATTATTTTAAAATACTACGTAATTGTATATTGATAATGTTTTTACCTTATATAATTAACGCTTTAAGTAATAACCCTAATTCATATTTATTGTAATTTAAAATGTGATATGATGATATGATGAATAAAAAAAATAATAAATAATTTTCATAGTGGAATCGATTCTGATCAAGACAATATGTGCAGATATGACAAACGCGATCATGAATGATGTCACTCCTCACCTTGATGCAAAACGAACGAAAAAACTATTAAATTACACTGCACTTTTTGTTCAATAGGTCTTCTAAAATATTTTTCCTTAACCACGTATAGGACGATTACGATAGTAGAATATATAATTATAAGCAATGATTATGACAGTCAATACACTTATAAGCTAAATTGTAAACTATATAAGTTACTATATAATTACATAATAATAAATAATAAATTTTTGTTTTGCAAATTGTAACATGCAATTATTAACATTAATAATTAAGCTTATTACAGAAGAACACTTAAATACTAATCACTTCACACAAAATATCTATACATATGTAAATTTATCTAAACTTAAAAGTTTCTGTATACAAAATTTGAAATATCTAAATATAACTTCCACAATGAACGAAAAAAAAATTGTTTTTACGAAAACTTTTTTAAGGAAATGCCACCATTGCTCCAGAAGCATTGGAGCAAGTCCAAGCGGAAATGCAAACCGTTCTGTTACGCCTTAGAAAACTGTTTATTACTTCACTGTTTTAGAAAAATACCTTTACAAAAAACAGAACAAATGGTCCCTAGGACTGTAAGGTTTATGTCATCTGCCGACGCTGTGAGGGTGATTTTGAAAGAGGGGTAAGGGGGCGCGGGATATACGCATGCGCAGGCTTCCGTTCAAACGCCTACGTCGGAAAATGTCAAAGGGCAGCCCCGGGGAAACCTGGATGCCTAGGACCTGAAACGTACGAAGCTTAATTGATTTATTAACGTCATTGAAACGCGTCAGCTTTCTATAATTGATATGTATTTTCTGTGTGGACAGTCAGAAGTTTTACTTAGCTAAGATCCGTAACCAGCAAACAAAAATAGAAAAATAATAATGCGTGTTTCACTGGAAGAAGTGGAGAAAAATTTGAAGAATAAAACAAAAGTTGAAAGATATGTTTTTGCAACCATTCACGGAATATTTAAAATAAATGAGTTACGTACGAACGTACGTCATTGTATGAAGTAATATATTAGCAACATAGAAACTAACAGTAGGCAAATCGTTAGCTAATAATACAAGACGCTGACGCTGACCCTGAGTGGAACGGTTATCCGATACACTTTGGTCTTGTGGTAATATTCAAAGGACAACTCAAGTTATTGAATTAGTTCGCTATCGCGTTGTTGCTATTCTACTTATAATGTTGATGTGAAGTACGCTGTTCTTCCGGGTTTAATTTTTTTTACCTTTGATTTATTTTGACGAACAATTATTTATATGCTACATCTCCATTAAATAATACATGCTTCATATAAGTTTTTACGACTCTTAAATTATTCCGACGCGTAACATTTAGAACAGTACGACCCAAATTGTTCAGTGGGGAAGTTATCGCTTTCCAAGTTGGTTGGCTGCGGGTTCGATTGTTGTATCGGGATAAATATATTATAAGACAAATTTATCATACACATGTACGATCTACAAGTATTTTTTCAGTTTGAATGTCTGGCCAATCTCCCTTAGACAAGCGTGGTAGTTAATGTGTATTCTCCCAGAAGTATGGAAGTCTTATGTCCAACAGAACAGGCAAACGGGCAAGCGGCTCATTCACATATATGGGCTATAAGAAAATTCGAGGAGGTGTAAAAACTAAGGAGAAGGTGAAATGTAAATAGATATATCTGCCAGGGAGCTTAAATTCAAGTTCATAGACTTCAAGAACCTATAAAAATATTCTCCAGGATATACAGCTACCTGTTTACTATATGTATATATAATGTAGTCTTTGTATTTATAATGTAGTTAGTCTAACATGAGCGCGTATCTCGTTGATGACGTCAACTAAATTCCGACAGTCACAGTGAAAACAAACTTTGATCCTTCGGTTCCTGCATAAATCCCTTGTTTTAAGTGTTGGGGAAATCACTTAGGAATTTGATTTCCGTTGACTGTGTTACGTTACTCATCATTTAATGTTAAACACAATATTTTCTATTGGCTTTATAGTAAAACCTCGTGTTATAATAATTGTGTAATGTAAATTTTGTTCTATAGTTTATACGCGCAGATAAAACTGTGTTTAAACACATTCAGTATTTTTGCATTAAAATTAAATATTTATTATATATTTATGTAGCCCAACATAGCTATGAACGTGGAAAAATATACGATAAGCAACATTAAAAAATGTAATGTAAAAAGAAAAAAATCAACAAATTGTTTAACGGAGCTGTGTCGTCACAAGGTTTCTACACTTTTATATAATTAGCAAACGCGTTCCCGGTAGATTTTCTGTCATTGATTTTCAATGAGATACAATCAGTAATCAATAGGTACTAATACAACCGCAATAGTCCACTGCTGATCATTGGCCTTCCTAAATTGAGGGACATTTTCGTAATCTTCATGCTTGGCGGGCTTGCATTACATTAGGGTTCGTCCATTAAATTTTATTCTAAGGTTGCTGCCCTTTTATTGTTATTGCTTCCATAGTCGCCTCGCACGAAACGCACGACAAGAAATAGAGAGGCTCTAGTCTATGCCAGGCACTACAAAGGGAATTATTTTGTGTAAAAACTTCTCTATTACTAACGTCTACCTACCTAAATGGTTAGAAGACTTATTATTTAGATTATATTTGGAAGAGAAAAAGAAAAAATAGCCTAAAACACTTCCTATTACGTGTTCTTACGTTATCAACTTAAAAAATGTCTGATAAGACGCTATTATAATTAAAGTAGTAAATGTTACCTACCCAATAACCGAACGATGATAACATGTATCGTCGGTGTTATCATTAATAACTCCTGTCTACCACGGATGAGTAACATGTTTTGTCTTTTAAATATTTTTGAACATTTTTAGTTCCCTATATTTATAAAATAGTTAATAGTAAATTAAATATAATTTTTGTCAATAAATATACCTTTAGAAAAGTAGTGTCACATTGAATCCAATATCTAACATACAATGCAAGTAAAGAATTATTACGGGTTTCAAAATAATGGTAGAAGCACAGTTTACATAATTAGACACACACACACATTAGCATAAATTCTAAATTTTACACGATATAAAGATTGTTGTTTAGTAATTAATAATATACATATATCAATAAAAGCGCAACGACCCAAAATGGATTTTGGCCTCCGAACAGATCTTACGCCACCGTGCCCTATCCTGGGCCACCTCCTGCTAGTTGCAGACTTGAAGGTTGCTCAAGTCATCCTCAATCAAATATACATATATCACTCTATATTTTTGTTAAGTTACATTTACTTTTCATGTTATCAAAATATTTATATTCTATTGTACACAAAAACTATAGAGGCTTAGGTCTACAAAGCGATAACTGCTAATATATGTACCAATGTAAGTACCAAAATTATTACTTTTTACAAAAAAATATCAACAGATTTTGCATGTTTCCTTTTGAGCTAATTTATAATAGAAATTTCACTAACAAAATGGACGATTTGCTTGTTTATTTTGCAATAGTGGTAGATAGAGTCATGGTAGCACGAATGGGCTCGATAGGGGAGAAACCACACCCTCACAGAATATCCACAACAAATGGTACCTAGCATTTTACTGTTACCATGTCTCGTACGATGAGTGTAGGGATCCGGAGGCCAGATTCCTCTCTCCCTTCCTTCTTCCCTCCCATTACCCTTTTCTACCTCTCCATTAAACCCTTCTCCTCCGAATATTCGCATTCTAAGGTAAGCAACACATCTGCAGAGCTCTTGCGAATGTATTCGGTCAGGAATGGTTGCTTACCTTCAGGTCATCCGCTTCCTCGTTTATCTATTTGTATTAGGTACACTAAAATTATAAAGCAAACTGCGATCTACAATACTGTCTGTCATTTTTCATTACTCCATAAAATGCAATGTTCAAATTGCAAGCAAACGTATAGACGAGTTAAACAGAAATAAATAACCAAGTCGCCGTTGCCAGTGCTGTTGCTAGGCGCGTTCAAGGTCTTCCCGACCCTGGCAGTGTCCCCCCCCTCACCCCTAGTCCCCCCACGTCGCGCATGTGCAACGCGCAAGCTGCATTCGCGAAACACATACCACCGCACACGTAGCGAATAGGCTATATGTAATCTTTGTCGCGTGTGTGCGTGCCTAGATGATTTATAATGGATATTCTGGGCTTGTATAAGCTAGCACAGCGTTTCTCAACCTTTTGTACTCAGCGACGCGACTAACGTACTCTTTACAAATTCGCAACACTGCGCGTGCGTTTATTATTTATCATTAATCTATTGAGTATTTTTTATTGCGTAAGAACATAACTAAAACATACATAAAGTAACAAATAGATCCAAATATTTTATTTGTAAATCTCGCGACACACTTGACAGAGGCTTGCGACACACCAATGTGTTGCGACACGGTATTTGAGAACCGGTGAGCTAGTATATACGCTCGTAATGGTGTTCATGTACGTATGGAGCTTGTGTGAACATTGAGCGCTAACAGTACATGGAAACTCCCGTCTTACGCAATATCCGTGATGTGTACACGTGCATATCCCGAAAGATATCCGGATATAGCTATGATTTCAAAGTTTTAAAAAATGGTGAACATTCAAATATCACGTAACAACGGTATACAATTCCCTGCAATTTAATTTCAAGTTCCCTTCAATCTAATTTCAATGAAATGAGCTCTCAAGAAATTTGAAACAACTAAATTTATTAAATACATTAATATAAAAGAATTAAAGTATAAAACAAGGAATTTTGATTTTATGCCAATTTGGTAGCAAGTATTATCAAATTGGGATTAAATCAGAATTCCCTTTTTTTTTAAATATAGTCAACAGTCGAAATAGCTGATCAAATATAATACAATTTTTAAGTCTATTTAGTTATAATGTTCGAAATTATTTGACATCACCAGGCGAAATGGAGGAAATTGAGGCAAAAAACTAACGCTAACTGCAATATGGGACCCACGGTTCAGCATTAAAAGAAGAAGTCGGCTATCTGGCAGAAATCGCTATTAGCGATAAGATCGCCTTTTGTATATAAATATACAAAAGGCGATCTTTTGTATATAATGAGCGCCTTTTGTATATAATATAGAAGATATCTAATTAATATCTATTTAGTACCTATTTTATTCCTATTATATATTATATAAGTATTATATAAAGTACTAATTATAGGTCCCGCGGGCCCTGAATACCATAAAGATGTTAAAGCCAATAGGCTACCAGCATTAACATCTTCGAATCCAATTACCTATTATATTCGAAATGGTTGGTATAAACGAAATTTTGAAAAGATTCCAAAATATTTCTCACATTTTACTGCCAAAATTTATGTGATATTTTATAGAAAAACATGGCAAACAAAGTTCATTTGTCATACACATAAAAACTTTATTTTCATCAGGTACCGATTTTATAGATTTACAAATAAATACAGTTCCACCGAACAACGTAATAGAGGTAGATCAAAAATATAAGGGTGCAGAAGTATATAGGTACGTTAACTTAGTGATGAAGGTATATTTCAACTACATATACATATACATATCGTCACGCCTGTTTCCCGTAGGAGTAGGCAGAGACCACATGCGCCACGATCTCGGCACACCTTCCTTGCTTCGCCCACACTCATCCATCTTTTCATCCATCCTTCCTCTCAAATTCATCGTAGTAAAACGGCTCTCCGTTAGTCGCTTCTCGCCCTCGTCGGAATCAGGACGTGACGGGTGGCGAACCACGTCGCCGTCATTTTTTAACAAATTAGTTATGTTAAAATTCGTCATAGTGAATCCCACGAACCGCAAGAGAGGATGGAGATCAGCCCCAGCAGAGCCCCGTTGAGGTAAGGCACTATAGTACCTGGGGGAGCCTGATCCCGTGATGGTCGGTACGCTTGCGACTAAGCTTGCCCCTAGCCACGAATATTTCAACTAAAGAAATACCAAATAAGTCCATAATAAAATGTCATTTGTAAGTGAACAACATTAAGGTGAATAATTTGCTACTTGACATTTGAATTTAAGATCATCTCGGTCGCCACATATCCATATTTTATTTTTTAGGTACGATTTGTAATTTGTGATAGTTTCTAATGTCCAACATCGTATGCGAATGCTGGTTCTATCACCATCACCAACTGTCTGCGGCAGTCCATTGCTGGATATAGCCTAACTCTGAGAAGTGGCATATAATTCCATCTCTGGCTACATGGCTGGGCAGATCATCATTTCATCTGACACGGGGACATCCCACGCTACTTACACTACACTAGACTTGGTCTGCACTCCATCACTCGTATACAATATTAAATGTCGGTTCTCTGACATACGTGACAAGCCCATTGACAGTTTAGTGTGATATCCTGAAGAACTATGTGTCTCGGTGGATTTCTTTTATGAGATAGGAAGGCAAACGAGCTGACGTGTCACCCGATGGAAAACAATCAACGCCGCCCGTAGGCTTCCGCAGTGCAAAGGAAGCGTTGCCGACCTTTAAGGAAAGTGTCATTATGGTAGTGGGAATGGAAGGGGGAGGGGTAGAGGGATGGGGGAGGGTGTTGGGCTTCCGGAATTCGGCCGCTCACCGTACGAAGCGCGGTAGGTAAGCTATCACTCAGACGCCGGTTTTCTGCGGGAATGTGATAATTCCCCGGGCGATCCGGCCCATTCATGCTACAGACAAATATTATGCCATTCTTGACAAAGTATTCGTCTGCAGCGTGGCTCTAGCACTATAATTTTTTTTATCCTCAATCAAATCCACTAGAGAAACGTCGAGCACAGCCCTCTGAGCTACTTGTGAACTCGTAGAACAGACGGACCGTCAGAGATCACATTTCGACACCGTGAGAGTAGGAACAGATAGAATGAATCTTTTCTGATATTTAATTTAAGGCTATTTATTTATAAATTACGATTGTAATGAAAGCACAACCTGGAACGACCAGCATACTCATATGGTGAAGCACGCGGATATAGGTATATATATAGCTGATAGAGTACATCACATTTACTTGCTTTGCAGAAAATAAGATGTACATGTGGGTAAATTTACTCTTATATCTTATTCATTCATTATAAAATATCCATATTCTTCGTATCCCTTGATTTAATCCTCTCTGAATTCACTTTAGTATATAGGTATAAAACTAAACTAATTAACAATAAATAATAATTAAATTTTAAAAACATTTTATAGTGTCAAAATACATCAATTAAATGTTTATTTAACAGTGGTAAAGCCATGCTGCTATTTATGCGTTTTGGATAGCTCTCCCCTTTTTACATCCCTCTACCCCTTCTATTACTCCCCTTAAAGTGGGAAACGTCTTCTTTCCAGTGACCTTGATGTTGGAGGTATCGGAAGTATGAACTCTACACTTGATTAGGTACATATAGCATATCGTGTTTCTTGCAAATGGTGGATGTGGTGGCGTGAAATGAGTTCATCGCTATGTTGGGGTTTCCCCGCGATGTCCGGAAAGTTAACGCTCGTTGTTAATTTATATTGTTTCGTGGAATTATTAATAAATATATATTTCATAGATTTATACTTTACTTAATAATAAAATTGATTAGACTAATTATGTTCCTATAATGTTTAAGTCATTTTAAAATGATATCGTATATAATACCTGCACATATTAGAATATAATTGTTTTTAAATTAGATTTGTGTAAACTTTAAAATTATATTATACCTCTATACCACAGAGTAACAATGAATAGTTACACTTAAAATGTGACGCCACGGATGATCCTAGAATAAAAGCAAATGCATTTAGTTGAAATTTAGTTCCAATAATCTGTTTATAATATGCATCTTTTATTTTCGGAATTGAAATGGACACACACAGTCGTGTGCGTGCGCGCACACACACGCTAAAATTATTATCAAATAACTGCTGCTGCTGTTGTTGCTACTGATATTTGCTTAAATTGTCTGGTATGATACCCACGGGAATAAATAGAGTGATACTGATCTATGCCCAGGGCAAAAAAGAGCCCTCATATTATTAAAAATTGCGGAGTAAATACGGTCGAACTCACATGCAACTATGAGAATAAGTTAAAAATAAAACACTGCCAAGAAATACAAAACCGATCGCGGTTAGGGCAAAACAATCAAATAACACAATTGGTCAATGACGATTCAGCGGAAATGACCCAGTAAACTTTGTACATATATTCATTGCTACGCGTTGCCCGATCTTAATAGACGTGAGTCATCAATTAGAAATATGCATGCAATTGCAGATGATTATAATACTTAATATAGAATTCAAAACCTTGTACATAATTTTACATACTACATCATGTAATTGCAAGTAAATATAGACCGACTCCATTTCTTCCCGTGCGTATCGTACAAAGCGACTATGGGAGCGAATACCATACATGGCTCTTCTTATCTGAGTAATAAAACCATTATGCAATCTCCGATTCGCCCTCTAAGCTTGTTCATTACGGTAAAACCCTACAATTTTAAGGGAGCCCGATTTCCTGTAGTGGATTTTACGATTGAATTGATTGATTGAATATATTGAAAGTCATAATACAATTATGGTTTCGAAATATCGGCCTTCAATATGCATACAAAGTACTCTCGTACTCGTCTCGTACTCGTATATACCATAAAAAAATATTTCATTCTTGTATCTTACCAAGCATGTACGGATATCAGACATGGAGCCTGACTACTCAAAATATCAAAAAATTAGAAAACTGTCAGCATAGTATTGAAATGAGTATGCTAAACCTTAAAGTGAAAAACAAGATAAGACTAAAAACAATACGAAATCAAAAAAAAAGTCACCGATATAAAATATATTATCAAAATAAAAATGGATGTGGGCAAATCATTTGGTAAAGTCAAATGGGCCAAAGTCATTATAAAATGGTGCTCTAGAGAACATAAAACAAAAAAGGGAAACAGTGTTTGGACAGCGATGGGAGGATAATTTAAAAAAATAGCAGGATAGACATGGACGAGAAAAACGCAAGATCATACGATGTGGAAAATTCTTGGTGAAGCTTATGCTATCACAAAAGCAAGACAATCTTACTGGTTTCGTATATTTAATTTTATTTTTAAAATGAGTTTGTTATAAGTGTAAACAATTAGTTAATTTGTCAGAACATGTAATAAAATTAATCCCCCCACTCTCCCCTCTTTGTTCCTTAGCCTACCCACGTATTACTGCCCATATGAATGCCCCCCTTTTTATATATTCTAAGTATGAATAGGTACAAATTTCTTTTGCTACCTTTTTTGACTACCTGAGTTTGCATCCTTTTTGCGATTCGTCAATAAATACATATTTAAATAAGCTGTACATACTTTGGTTTGTTTTTTGTTGTTATCTTTGCACGTGGCAATTCCTTGGCCAGTGTGACTAATGGAAGCGTTGTAAATAAACATAAGCGAACGGCCATGTTGTCCGCCATATTGTATACAGACGTCAGAATGACGTGATCGTCAGCTGATAGTGTTGATAGTGACATGAGGAACACGACACTCGCAAATGTATGTTATTTAAAACGATATAGTACTTGAACACACTCCAAAGGCAACAATGTATATAAGATTTATACATTTAAAGATCCAGTAGTTTAAAATAACATAGAATGCAATGTATGTACTTAAATATACCCATATTTTCAATAATTTTAAAACATTATCTGAAGTTATCTAAAAGTTAAGTTTTAATGAAAAAACATTTTTTTTATGCTTAACAACAATTCTTTTTTTATGGTTTAATTATTAATATTTTAAATCTAATTCAATTGTGGTCAAATGTACATGAATTAATAACATGAACAAATAATCAGTTCCGAAAGATGATGTGGCCATATTCTATAAATGTTGAAACAAGGTTTGCCTGTTTTAAAGGTGCCAACATTAAACGATATGTGTAAGTAAACTGGTGAAAGAATATTAAGCAACGATTTCTCAATTGCAAATAAAATTTATTAAGAACATCTATAACTACGTACCTACGTGCTACCGATTTTTGTGCAGAAATGTAGTAACAAAATGGTGGCATCACCACTTTCAATGATAGTTAAGAATTTTACCACAAACACATCCAAATTAATTAATAAAAATTAAATACATTGTAAAGAGTTTTGATTGGGTTACTAGTCATATTTTTAATATGACAGCGGGGATCGTACAAATAAAAGCATGCAAAACCAAACAGGAATCATTCATCAATTAAATTCAATACTTCCCAAATGTGCGGATCCAATTTTAGATCAATAATGAACAATATAATAGGTTTTATACACAATGGCTGGATTGTTGTTGAGTTTTAGATGCCGATTGAAGAGTTTTGTAAATAATGCTACGAATATGCACAATCACAATGCATATTTTACGTATTTCCCGTTTTAATTTCGTTAAGTTACTGTAAATTGCATATGCTATTTAAAACAATAACAATATACAGTACTCTTTTTCGTGTTGTCGCCTTTATAAACTTATCTGCTGAGTAGGTGACAGGACACAGGGAGCAACATGTCAGATGTGCCAATATTTGTCTGGCTCTCCCACAGTCACATTCACATTTATAGCGATAGAGCCATGGTAAATGAGAGTGGGCCACCTGGATTAGGAAAGTGTGGTACTTTCCATACATGTAGTATATTCTAATCTTCACAGAATATTAACGTTAATTGGTAGTATTCTTCGGCCTTACCGCGTTCCGTGTGCGCAATTCGTTTCCTCTTCCTTCATATTTTTTTTCCCTTTTAATACTTCTTTTTTCCCCTCCGATTAAATCCACTGTTGTTAATAGGTTCCCCTAAAACGCACTACTTAACACGATATTAGACTCGTAGGTCCAACAAATATCTATTAATATTTGTTGGACCTACGAGTATGATTTTTCTGATTATACTATGTATTATTCTTAGGCATTTGTTCTTGTCTTTTGTGTTCATAATTGGGCTTCAATTCGTAAAGCACTTCTTTGTGTGTGTGTGTGTATGTATATATATATATATATATATATATATATATATATATATATATATATATATATATATATATATATATATATATATATATGTACTCGTACATTTATAAAGAGCTTCTTCGAATAGAATATTATTATAGTAATAAAATAAATTTCTGAATTACTTTTACAATAGAAAAGTCAACGGAATAGAAAAGTAGGCTTAGTATTATTTGTTTGATAATTGTCATTCAGGCTTCGCGGTCGCGAGGTCAAGGCGAGGCGGTAATGTGGGAGGCCCTGGGCGAAGCTTAACTATGTATATTTTAATTTGCCTCCGCTAGGTACACACATCGATACATTATTATAAAATAACTATGCTATTTAAGAAATAGATGTGAACATCATATTGTTTGACATCGATTTCAATTTTGTAAATAAATGTAACTCAACGCGTAGATACGACGACCAAATCGGCTCAGTGGCGAGGTTACCGCTTTCGAAATCTCGCTGATTTGATTTTCGTATTTTGATAAATATGTGTGGCTTACACGTATTTATTTCAAATTAGGATGCCCCACCAATCCGCCTTGTATAAAAGTGTTCAGATTCCATTTTTCCAGAATTAAGGAGATCCGTGCTCATATAGGGACTGTAAATCAATGCTCAGTGCGAATCAATCGTATTAGTTCGAATCGTATTAGTATCATCGAATCGTAGAAGTTTAAGAAAATGTGTTGTGTTTAAGATGTATCGAATCCCCTCATTCATACTTCTGCAGTTTACGTGTTTCTAACAAGTCGTTTCTTGGGCCTGACATTTTTTGGCCTTTTCCATTGCTCATAAAAACCTCAAATGGTAATTAGAGTAAGTATGAGAAGGGAGGTAAGGAGTTCATGCACCGTAAGAAACGCGATAAGACCGAAAAATGCTATCATTGATATGATAGCATTTTTCGGTTTGAATGCATTTATCGTAAATGTTGTCGTGATATATATGATAATATATATCACGACAACATTTACGAAAAATGCATTCAAACCGACATTCTGTATTATTCTAACTAGGCTCTATCGCTATAAAAAAATAGTTGCGTCAGAAAATTGTCATTAAAATTAGCTTTACATCTCATCATCAAGTGTTAATAATGTGCTAACCCTATACAATCAAAAAGAATAGCCCACTGTATTGCAGTGACACTGCAAGTTTTGTATTCATCAGTTGTAAGAAAGAATATATTTATTGTTTTGTATTAAAATGAAACAAACTACGTTATCGTCCAGACTACAACAAACAAACAAAAACAAACTCAACAGGTACCATTGCGTTTTGTTATCAGTAAACTACCAATAAACCTTTGCGATATTGTTTGATGACGTCTTTTTTATCATACACATTACTAAAACATCACGTTTAAAAGGGATTATTTATTAATATAATCATTATTTTAGTTTATTGCTTTCTTTGAAATGGTAAAAATTGTGTAATAACTAAACTAACAACTTTAACGTGTCCCTAGTTTTAACCAAACCCACGGAGAGATGGCGTTATTTCAATAAATATATAGGGATATAGAGAGTGAAATAGAAAGACTGCCGTTAGCCGTCCTTGAAAATTACCCTTAAAATTCTGCACAGGAATTCTTATTATTAATCGATCGTGTCAATTTCATTGGCATACACTAGTTACAGGCAAAATCCATATCTTGTCGGAGTCGGCACTTTATTTAATAAACATTATGGTGTTCGCGAGATAGACTATTTCACAATAAAAGGCATGATTGTACGAGACTATTGTACAATAAAATTTGGTCAAAAATAACCCCTATTACACTGGGATTAACGGCGTCAATTGTAACATCACATTATTTTGATATATTGTATATGGGCAAATTTATGAATATTTAAATGAATTGTGTTGCTCTGAAAAGAAAGAAATATTTTCAAATATTCATATAATCAATTAACATATTTTCAAAATGTACATATTACTTTATAAACTTTAAAAGTATGTAACTAACCTGAAAAGAGAAATAACATATAAGCTAGTTATTCCACTAATCTATTATAATATGTCACATATTTGACACAAAAAAACGTAACATTAAAATGTCGTCAGTGACAATCACACAAATCCACCAAAGCCGATATTTAGATTATATATATATATATATATATATATATATATATATATATATATATATATATATATATATATATATATATATATATAATACACACACATGCGTATATACGTCCTGGCACACATACATAGATATGTATAGATATTACACTTTGCTTTTGCGCACGTACGTTATTAGTATAGAGATTGTCTTTCAATTTAAAATGTAATCCTTTAAAAATAAACATATTTTTAAAGGATTACATTTTAAATTGATATAAGAAAAGATAGTCAAATTTAATTTTTGTGATTCGAAATGGGCTCTCGACTTTATTTATTAAAAAATAAAGTATATATTTATATCCATATGAGAACAATAAGTAGCCTCTGTATTTAATTCCAAAGATGTTATGCTCTACTTATTCAAAGAATTTTAAAATAAATGGATTAGTTAATTGTGGCTGTTTTGCAAAGCTCCCCGCTGGGTAAGGGCCCCGGTAGTGTTTTCAGGTCAACCATTTCTTTCGACCTCGATTCGAGTTTTCATTTTGTTGTTACCATCATCCAACGCTAAGCTATGAGATATCGGTGATGTTGCCTACTAGTAGATAGCTAGGTATTAGTAGGCAACATCACCGACTGGGCTGTTATTTTACTTTCTAGACTCGCCTACCGACTCCCGTTTTGTTTTTGAATTCTACCGTCGCCACTCTATCCGTGATACGTTATTTCTTTTAATATGTATGCTTCAAAAGATTTAGATGTGGCAACCATAAAACCATATAATTGGCCCGGTTGCAAAGCCACCGCTTTCTGAATCAATGGTCTAGATATTTTATTTTATATGGGATAGGAAGGTAAACGAGCAGGCGTGTCACCTGATGAAAAGCTATCAACGAATATCCATACACATCCGATGTGCTTTGCCTTGAACAAACGTGGTGGGTTAATGTGTCCTCCAGAACTATGGAGACCTATGCCAACAGAAAGGCATATATACATACATATAGTCACGCCTGTCTCCCTGTAGGGCTAAGCAGAGACCATAGATAGATCTCCATCCGCGAGGATCCCGACACACCTTCCTTACTTCATCCATTCTTCCTCTCACATTCATTATAGCGAAACGGCTGTCCATTCGTCGCTTCTCGCCCTCGTGAGAATCAGGAAGTGATGGGTGGCGAACCACGTCGCCGTCATTTTTTACCGAAAGGCATATAAGGATTCTTTAAAAAAATGATGGGCAATAGGAATTATTTTTGGAGGAAACACGGTGAGAAAATGTGAGGCAGATCAGCGATTAATACGGCACGGTACTTAATGTGAAGCGGATTGGCGTAGGTATAAACACAGATCAAATAATGCAATTAAAACCAATTACCTACATACGTCTCGTTCTCCACTTTTAGTTCTTTGTTATAATTGACTAGTTTAGCATTTCTGCTGTTAACACTTGCATTTTTGGTCAGTTCTTACAATCGTTCTTTAACGCAATAAAAGCAGAAATAGCACAGTTGGTACAAATCGAGCTTACGATCTGAGGCTGTGAGTTCGTATCTACTGTTGGCCTATAATAGAATATTTTCCCAGAAGAAGCATTATAAGCTTAGGGTTATGTTTAACAAGAACTCTAGTAATATTTAATACATTGTCAATTCTTTTTGAATAAAATCGATTTTTGTTTTCTATTTCTTTTGTAATATGACTGTGATATTGTTATGAGTACTTTTTTTATTTTTAAGGTTTTACTCATAACGATATCACAATCATATTTCATTTTTCTCAAGTATTTCATAGCCCGTTTCTTCATCTATATTCAAAAACAGACTAGGATTCCGTTTGTAGCGGATATCATTTTAAATTCACAAATTACGAGACTCAGACTTTACCTACCTATATAAATAAATACCTATTGGCCTTACAAATATTTATCTTGATGCAAGAATCGAATCCGCGACTCTTGTTCTCGTGAAGTTAACAGTTAACCATTGGTATTACATCAAATTTGTGAGCAGTTTTTACAGAAAATAATCGCAACTGGTGATCGTCTAGTAACTAGTGTATGATATTCAAAAGTTATTCATAATTTTTTTTTTCTATTTTTTATTTTTCTACTCCTTCTCGATATCAAGTTTAACTATGACAAATATCACACTCCTATGGAGGAGCGCACGGGCGCGCGGTATTTAATAATAATTATAATTCCCCATCTTGACCAGTCGGAATTCCGCGGCCGTGCATTCGCATTGTCGCAGAGGTCGCATTGTCCGCCGCTTTGTGCCGCTATCGCCCTAAACTCCAGCCTGGAAGCCAAAATGCTGGAACCTACGACCTTTAAAGTAAGTGAAGGGCGGTAAAAATAAAAATAACGTTTAATTCCGATGTCTATGACTCATGTAATATTTGTTTCTTTTTTAATTTATATATGGACCATCAACAGGAGTTACAATTACATACATTATTCTAATTAATTCTCACAACATATTAAAATGTAACCCTAAATAAAGATGGACACAACATTAACATAAAGTGAAGCCAGTCATATCCAATATCTGATATTATATATTAACTTACAATGTTAGATTTAATACGGTGCGTAAATTGTACCACACTATTGCAGTGAATATCCAAGTCATTGTTACTTTTCATGCACCTATGTACTTTTCATGTACCTACTTGCGGTACAATTCACACAACGATCAAAGCGAGGCATTGGAACCAAAACGCTCTTTTTAAATCATGACAAAATGAACTGAATCTTTTGTACACGTGCATGTACTCCGGGCACGGTAAAGTTAAGAAGAGTTAAAAGGGAAGAAGTTAATAAGAACATAAAACTATGTTAGTAAGATAAGTCTGTATTACATTTTTTTAAGTCTTAGAAAGATACTCTGCTAGGCATTGGTATGTTTCTTACCTGCCATACCTAGCAAAATCAATTAATTGCCCCATCTAAAAATATTGAATTCGGCAAACTCATTTGTAAGCCACATTCGTCGGGATGCTGGAAACGGCTGTACAAAACTTTTTCTTCAACTATACGTTACATGGATAACAATATCTATCGCCATCAATTACCGCCTTTGAACTTAATAATCATGAGTTCGATTTTCACATCGGGATAAATATAAAAATATATATATTAAAATATTTATTATGATACCATTACCCTGGACAAGCGAGGCGGATTTCCTCCAAAAATGGGGAGCACGTGCTTTCCCATTTCTGCAGGATGGACGTTAAATCGCCCACCCAACAGTGGGACGTATATGGGTTGTAGAAAAAAATGTCTATTGCATACGGACTTCGATTATTTCAAAGTTACGTCATCCGTTTCAACGTAGCAAAAGTCCACATCGCAACCAGTGATTATAAAGCGGTCCACCAAAGCTAGAAGCGACGCCGCCTGGGATCACCCGATCGCCTTGAACTCACGAGTTCGACATTTTTTGCGATCACTTTAACAGGATACGCCGTTGTCGGATTCGTCGGCCCTTTAGCAGCTAACTTGATGCCCTTGATATGCTGTTGAAATTTTGGGAGTCGCGTTGGAATTCCGTATTTTAAAAATTCTAAATCAAACCTAAGAAGTAACGTTTTCCTTTTTATATTTACTTTTATTTTTAAGCTAAGCTTAAGTTTTTAAATATATTGCAATGAGTGTGCCCAATTTTAAAATAGCCTTTAATTGCATAGGTCGTATTGAAATTAATGACAAATGTTATAAAAATGGATGGATCTACAGATATCAATTCAATGTCATCACTTACTTCATTGTATATGTATCCTAGTACTTACTACATAGGTTACTACAAAATCATAAATCAATTTAATAATAATAATTAATATTTCTCGTAAATTTAATAAATATTTACTAATATATATATATATGTTATATATATATATATATATATATATAATATATAAATATATATATATATATATATATATATATATATATATATATATATATATATATATATATGAACAAACTGGCGTTCACAAACATCTTGACTAATTGTAAATAAAGAATAAAATGCATGCATTTTTCACGTAGTTAAGATGCTAACTAGGGTTCATTTTAGCAGCATATCAGCTTCTAATATTTGCTGACATAGGAACGTCAGACGATATAACATACTGTTTCTCCAAATTACATAATTATAGTAAGCAAAAAATTATTATAGAGTCACTAATTTATTCTAAGTAACTATACGGTAATGGTTGTTATCCATTAAAACAATAGTTTTAATTTATATGACGAAACAAAAAAAAGCTGTTTTTGTTTCGTCAGAAAAAATTGGATTGTACCTATGATTGTACCTACGATATTTTTCCGATTAAATCTTTTTGAGTAACAGAGAATGCCCTTTGGTCTTTAGCCCCCTTTGTATATTTTTTACATATAGATTACATAATTAAAAATTTTTCGAGTACAATAAGATCCTAAAAGTAAACTAACCGGCTTTTTAAACGTATTCTTTCAGATTGCTAACTAATTATTCAATTACAAAACGAGCATGCGAGTCACCTGACGGCAAGTGATCATCGCCGCCCATGGACATCCCAAACACCGAAGCCATTAATTACGAGTACGTTGCCGGCTTTAAAATTGTTAGATTTAATAGCTATACGGAAGACCGTATCAAATTAAACAAAAAAATAATGGAAATACTTGCTTACTATACGTATCTAATTAATAAATAAACCGTTGTTTTCTATAATTTATAATGTAAGAATTATTTATACTGTTTTTAATACCGAGGAATCAATATAGTAACGTTAATTTTAGAAACTATTATTCTGTAAAGCATTATACTTTGACGTGATTGGTGTACAAATACCGGTACACGCTCGCAGACAATAACTACATTTACTAAAACACATAGACTATATCTAACTACTGACTCTAATGTTTAAAACAAATATGGCCACGACAGTAAGTAGTTTTGTGTTTGAAGGTTTTCCTTAAACCTACTCTGTTTACATTTTATTTAAATAACATCGATCCGAAGAAAAAATTGTTTGGCTAAAAATAGTTATGCAATATGAAAAGATTTATGGAATGACAATTTTTTTGCACACAAATCAATGCACGAAATACTTACCGGACGTAGCGTTTAATATGTACGGCAATATTGCATAATCGCCTAGGTCTGGAACCGGCGACGTTTCGATCAGCATAATGCACATGGTCTACCAGAGGTATTCCGACATGTCGCGGTACGGTCACCACTTTATCTGCACACCGCACAGTGACAAAGGGTCACCTGAAAAATCGAGAAGATTGAATCAGATCGCGTTGATCTTTATATTTCGGTCAGGTGGTTCATTGAAGCGGATTTATGGCGGATCATGTTCCGTGTGCGGTGTGCAACGCGGTAGGCGACAAGGCACTGACGGCAAGGCGGCCGCTCGCCGCCGTTCGCTCCTGCATTGCGGCGCGCAAGCGCACTCGCGCGCGCATGACCTTGGCATTGAACTTGGCAATGGGCCGGCGCGGTACGCTCCACGCCAGGCGGGGGACGCGATGCACCGGCAGCTGCACCGCCCCCCCTGCCTCCTTCCGCTTTGCCCGCTCAACTATACTCAGCTCCAGGATTAACCCTTTTTCGACTTCAAATTTAGTGTCCCAATGCGTAGCATGACTCACTTTTAATAGAGACCGTGTCTCATTTACAAAGGAGTATTATGTTGACTATTACAATATTTGAGAACTTCCTCGCATAAATATACTGGCATGGCATTTTATAAACAGGTGTATTATCAGACGATTCTAAAGTGCAGATGCGTGTTTACAAACGATGCTCTAATTTTATAAACTTACGAAATAGGATTTTGGCGCTTGTGTGGGTTGCAACAAAATGTATGTTTAATAATAGTGTTGCACGAGGAATTGTTTCCTTAGCGATAAGTTTCAGATCGCAAACTTTGCATTTAATTCCATCATTCAATTCGTTTAATCAAAGTTATACCACTAAAAGTAAAATCACACACTTATTACCATTTCTAACTTCATTGAGCTGTAACAAAATGAGTTATAGGGTGGCGTCTTCCTACATGTGTCAGGGTGTTTGTGGGGAACTGGTGGGTAGATGGAGGCGAAGCTTGGAGATCGATGTGGACTAGCACGCATGCGCGCCTACCGAACAATTTCGCACTCTCGTTCTGCCCCAGCCAGTATCGAGCCTGAATAACGAACGTACCTTTTACTGCATACATTTTCGATTTAAATTAATTAACAGGTACTTCCCAATTCTCACGGCCATTGCTGAAAATGAAAGATCGAGAGAAAAATAAAACTGAAATGAAAATTTTTCTTGAATCGGACAATGAAATTAAATCGATGAAAAACATTATAACATAATAATATTGTTTATTTGTCAATTTTAAAAACATAGAAAATAATCGTACAGTAATCCAACGTAAATAAGAAATTATATGTTTAAGTCTTTTTTAAGGAAGAGGCGAGCAAATGAACAAAAAGTTTAGCTGATGGTAAATGATCATCGCCACCGATAGACATCTGTTTCACCAAAAGTAGTACAGATGAGTGACCTAACTTAGGACGAATAATAAAAGGGCAGGAAGTAATAGGATGTGTCGGCCTCCAGCTCCCTGCATTCATCGTACAAAACGCGGTAAGATGTTATAGAAAAATGTAAATATAATTACCACAACGACAATATGCAGTCAGGATGTGGTAATTGCTGATGGAGACAAAAAAGAGATATATCTTTTCTATAGATATTTTTTTTATAAAAGTCTAGCAACTTTTCGATAGTACGAAAATTCTAACTAAGCTATTATTGCTTCGGCTAAGAAAATATGTTATACATCAAAAGTTTAATTGTAAACTAAAATGATCTTATATTGCAAGCGCAATTCTTTCCAACTGTGTTATTGCCGTTTTTTTTTTAAATCATTTATATATTTATTAACATGAACCAATCACAAACGTAATCGAAAATTGACTGGACATAAAGACTTGTTGTTAGTAGCTAAAAGATTTTTGGTAAAAATATAAATTATTGGCAATAATTTTCTATAACGTGGATAACGCATACCATTCCAATATAAAGGTTTGAGTTATTGGCACTGTCGATATCTGAATAAGTCGTTATGACACCGATAACCCATTCGTATCAGCATAATAAATGGTGGTGTAGCTATTGCCTAGTGGAATATTATGAAACAATTATAATTATAATGTATAATAATATAATCTCTATACCATCGGTTAGTTAGAATGCAATACATATAATACATGCAAATTTCATAAAACGTATTTTTATGTCTAAATGCATTCTTTAGACCGTGCCGCTGACGCTTGTGTTACATGGTATGAAATTATTCCACAACTAACTTATATTAGTATTTAAAGAAAAAAAAGTGTATTATTCTAATAAATGCGACATAAGTGGCCTCTGAAACTTGTCTTTTTGAGTGCGACTACGAGAATTATTAAAATAGAATGTTAAGTTCAAAAATCGGTCCAAACTTTAAAATTTTAGGCAGTGTGTTTAAAATTACTTTTTTTTAATGAATTCATTAAGTAATTGAAAGGTTGACATTTCAAATGTTGATATTTAAAAAGGTTAGAAGTGGGTTCCATCAGATGCAAAGAGAGAATTGAATTACTCTGGCGTAACTTTTGCTGAGTACACTTTATTAAATCCTTGCCTATGTTTATTTATATAATATTGTAGTTGTTTTACTCTTGCATCCTTGAATGTCAGTGAAGTATTTTTTTTATATCCCACCGCTGGGAGTACCCAGCCTCGTAGAGCCTTTCTGGATAAATTTATAAGTGACATGATTATATTACTATAACTATTTTTGAAATATGTATATTGTGACAGTATTAAATATTTTAGATGACATACGGAATTATTTTACAAAACAATTGTTTATTTATATAAATGTGGTGTATTCTTTCTTTACATGTGGAAATAATTGAGAATTGACTTATGATTTGATTAATTATATGATTCAATGTAAATAAAATTTTAGGTGGTATAAATAAATCTGTTATAGAAATAGATATGATTGTGAGTAGAAAACCTATTAGGTTTTTAAAAATAAAATTAGACTTTTATTTTGACTTTTGGGACTAACAAAACTATTTCTGTCGAAAACTAAAATAAAACACATAATTCAATTTCACAATTTGTCCCACTGCTGAACATACGGCCTACCTATATTTGAATGGACATCGACCCATTTATGAGGTTAATGTCAACCACATAGTTAATTAAGGTAAATTGATAAAATTGTGTGTGACGACCGATTGGCTCAGTGGCGGGGCCCTCCGCCCGCGGAGTCAATGGTCGCGGGTTCGATTCCCGCATCGGAATAAATATTTATATAGATTTTTAAATGTTTATTCCGAGTCTGGTAACCCCCCAATCCCCATTTCCTTTCCTGCCCCTTCCTTTCTTCTCTATCCTTTCCCTTCCTTTCCGCCAATCCACGGCAGCCTTAGGCTGACCTCCATCCTCCCTTGCGGCTCGTGGGATTCACTAAAGACGAATTTAATATACCTAATTTGTCGAAAAATGACGGCGACGTGGTTCGCCACCCGTCACGTCCTGATTCTCACGAGAGCGAAAAGCGACCAATGACGAGCCGTTTCGCTGCGATGAATGGCAGCGGATGGAGCTCTGTGGTCTCTGCCAACCTCTGCGGGGGAAAGGCGTGAATATATATATAGATAAAATTGTAAAAATTTTAGTTTTTTGTTTTAAAACGATTAACTCCATATGCTTTATCTCCGATTACATTTTTAAAAGTACTACATACAACAGTACTACATATAATCATTTATTGATAAATATTTTTAGTTACAAAAATTATTAACCACATTTAAAAGGTAAATATATATTATTTTTGGATCTAGATAAATGCAAAAAACGGTGATAGAATAACTGACTCTTTTCATAATGGATATAAAATAAAATAAAAAATATCTATTATTTGTTCTTATATTCTTGATATAAAAATAAACACCAGTTGGAACGTACAATATTATATTAAGATACTCAACAGCAAAAGACCCTCGAATAGATAAAAGATAATGTCCTTCAGTTTTTTATGCTTGCATTGCGAATATCTTATTTAAATCTTCTATCTATTTATAAAGATGCAGCAAGTTTTTGGGGTCATTAACCCGTCGTATCAAATTGCACATTATCTTTACTCTATTTATATTTATCATAGAACACGGTAGCATCACAAAACAGCATTTTTATGTATTCGGTATATTCACAGTAAATACAAAGTTTGGGTATTTACTGTCAAGTTGAGATATTCTCTCCTAAAAATAAAAACATTCATTTTTTGTTTAAACGACAATTAATTATTTGATAATTCAATATTATTTATCCAATAATAAATTTGTGTCCATACAACATAGATACTAATATTTATCTTCGACCAGTGTGATCTACGTAGAGCGGCTGGCAGTAATTACATACCTGAAGCCGAAGATCTTTTTGGGGGAGCCTTATGTACAGCAGTGAACTGTCGTGTTCTGGTGATTGTTGATTGACTGACGGTAACATCGTTACTGAGCCATTGTCAGACACACACACGCACACACACACACAAATCATCAATGTCTTATATATATTTTTATTATTATAATTTAATTTATAGATAACAAAAGCTTTTTACCATAGGTATGTGTATAACATATAAATAATCTGTATTTAAAAAAAACATATGTAGATTATAAAATAGGTGTGATAGTGTGACATGACTATTCGTTCTATAAACAAGTCCCCGGGCGCTAACATGGCGGCAGCCTTAGTGCGTCACAGTCACCACGTATTTAAATCACATACCTACCGACTACCTGTAACCTAGAATACCCTGTCCCGCGTACTATATGATATATGACGTAAACTCTAAAACCTTGAACAGTTCGTCACATAACATGTTCTAGTTTCTGAGAAAACTTAATACTGAAAATTAATTAACGTTTTTAAATTTTAATCAAAATAATTAATGGTATTGTGTAAAATATTTTGAAACCAGCTTCGTTTGTTATTTACGTATAGTATATGTTATGGTTTCTAATCACGGTCTAAATTGTTCTAAAGACACTACATAAAAATGATTTTCCAATGGTACAGAAAAGCTCTATAGAAGAGAGTTGACAACGGTGTTTTCGTGTCAACAAAAATATCGATGTCTGCCTGATATCAGTTAAGACGCTTTATTATAAATATATGCCTTTGTTGAACCAGCTGCGATCATTATCAGTGTAGTCTCTGAGAATTTCATGAGTTTCATATTACCAAAATTCAGACTTCTTTTTAGAAATTGAAATAAAATGATTTGGTATCGAGATTTTTAAGGGTGCATTTAATACTGATTAACATTATTAGAATTGTTAACAACACCAAGAAAGGTAAAAGTTAACAAATTAATGAATTACAGTCGATTATTTCGAACACTAAACTTAGTTCCAAGTTAATTGTTGAAACAAAATTCTTGAACATAGTTTGATGTAATGATTTGTTACGATGAATGCAATCTTTGTACGGCTTCAGCGGGTGTAATTTTTGCGGCACGAGGGAGAGGCAACTCACAGCCGGGCGTGGGCGGCCTTGTCCTTGTGGAAATCGATAGGCGCGCGCCCTTCGAGCTCAGCTGAGCCCTGCCTCATGTACGTAAACATTGGCATGTAACTACACGTTTGTTTTACTACTTCTACGAAACTGTAGTTGATATGTTGATTTATATTTTAACCATATGCACAAATATAGAACTTTCAGTGAACAAAGAATCTTCCCCGTTTCATGAATGCTGTATATGTATTCATGAATTTACTTGATAAATCATTTACATGGAAAACAATACGTAGTTGCTAAAATATTCACTACAGTGGTGCGATATAATTCAGGCAAAATGTTAAACTTGCCAATTAAGCTAGTTTTCTATTATCTAATCTTACAACATATTTAATTTATAATTTGATTTGAAGATGTTAATGCTGGTAGCCTATTGGCTTTAACAGCTTTATCGAATACTGGGCCTGCGGGCAAGTAAAATATATTTGGGAATCTGAGCAAATCGCAGATTCCATCGGCTCGACGCGGTATCGCAGGTACACATGTGTGTGTGTGTGCCGATTTTAATTTCGTCATGACGCTACGTTAAACGTGTAGGGGAGGATTGGACCGAAGTAACTATAGTCCCTATTAGACTCCTAGGCTCTAAGGCTTAGGGGATGAGAACTGACCGGGTACGTGAGAGAATGTCGTGTAAGTGGCCGGTGCAGAAGTGTTTCCTACTCTTCGTGCTCGGCTAGAGCCGGGGTGCGTGTGAGTGTTGGTGTCGTGGCTACAACATAATTAATTTTCGTTATTCTTTTATGGGATAGGCAGGCAAACTATAGAAAGCAATAAACGCCATCCTCAGATATTCGCAACACCATAGATACCTACTACAAATTATCTCGAAGGCGTTAGCTTATATATAATAGAAAACTAGCTTAATTGGCAAGTTTAACATTTTGCCTGAATTATATCACACCACTGTAGTGAATAATATAAGGCACGATTTGCCAGTTTGTAACTTATATGCACCACTATAATTGTTTTTGTAAGTTCTATAGATGTACAATGGGATATTTATGAGATGATGTTATTTTTATAATCAAATATTTACCCTCCATTGTGATGTTTAATTTACTAACCTTTCACACATATTATACATTTTATCTGTGCACTTAATTATGTAGTATGATTCGTAGTTCAAATAGAATCTTTAATTTATAATTTTGCGGATTACAAGGTACTCTTGTTCAAAAAATTCCGGACTACATATAATTCGACATCAAAACGTTTGTCGGATTATCCACCACTTGGTTATTTATTATTGGTCCTTATTGGTTCAATAGCGAAATTACTGCTTTCGGAGTCGATGGTCGAGAGTTCGATTCTCGCACCTCAATAAATATATATATGGATTATTTATTCAGAAGCCGGATGCCCCGCCAATTACTTTGCCCAGTTTGGTGAGTTAATGTCCATTCTTACGGAAATGGGTAGGCCTCATGACCGACAATGGGATATTTATGGGCTGTAAATAAAAATTTTGACTGCGTCAAGATTTCTTAACTAACAATATCATTACACCCAAATTTATTTTTATAAAATTTATAAGTATAGTCGTTTTTAAAAGTCAAATTTATTACTGGAAATGCTCTGTGGAGTTGTTAAATCTCCTCCCAGCCGCACATTCCACCATCATACTACGCGCCACAACCATAGGTTCCATCCTTACCTCCTGGATGGCTGGCTGGCCGTCAACCACCGTGCGATTTTTAACGAGTATGGAAATGTGAAACAATTTACCACCTGCGATGTTCCCACGTGATTATGACATGGGAGTATTCAAGAAAAGAGCAAACACAGTATGTGTTCGTTAAAAGCTGGCAACACATATGCGACGCCTCCGGCGGTGCGGATGTTTATGGGCGGGGGTGATCGCTTACCACCAGGTGACATGCTCGTTTAGGCAAACGAGCATGCGGGTCGTTTAGGCAATAAGAGCAGGCGCTCTACTATAAAAAAGTCTAAAGTATTTTCCGCACATTGTATAATATGTATACATATGTGTTTTTATCTGTGTATCGCCATCTATACTCAAGCACACTAATGGAAATCACAAGGTTGTTTACTTCTCGGTAATCGTCAATGACCGAACTATAGATAAGCCTTGAGCAATTGTAATCAATGGTTAAAAAAAACTACAAAAGCCCTTGACGATGAGGAAGTAAATCCATTGACACGGCCATCTTTGTTGATTTTTTTAAATCAAAAATATATATAAAATTAATACGTAATTAACGTAAAATATTTACTAAATTTATACTCCTTACAAATTATATTAATTCAGAATTAAGGCAACCTTGAACAACTTCTTTTATCGTTATCTAAAGTTTCACGTTAGAACTAAAAACCGTCTTTCGGAGAATTGTTCACAAACATAAAAAATCCATTGCGGTATACTTGTATATAATAAAATCCATATATCCCAGAGTTGGGCACATCGTCTACCGACTCTTAAGGAAAGGAATATTAACTCAAGTTATTTGTACAAGGCGGATTGATGAGACATCCGCACACGGAATAAATATCTATAGGCCATACATATATTTATCCGATTGCGGTAACTGAAGCTGCAATCACTGTCTCCAAAAGTAATTGCGACACTCAGGCCATTTACTTCAAGCCTCTATATATGAAGGACCCCAATCGCCAATCTCACCTGCAATCAACAAATCTTATACAAAGAGCTCGCTCTGAATGTAGGCTGACCATTACTATAAAAAAAAGGCTAGTCATAAACCGGTCACTAGTGCAAATCTTCACCAGTTGCAAAGTGTAGCCAGTGTAGTGATTAAGGCATATCCTTGGATAAAATTTCGGCTCTCTCTTCGACATTGCTGAATTTATACTAATTAACACAGCTTACGCACAGCATTGGACTTATACACGCTTAAGATAATTGTAAATCCCACGTGGTTTCCCATAATACATTGGTAGAGCTACGTTACAGGCAAACTTCTATCATTTTTTTACAATAATGTTGAAAATGTTTTTTATTTATTACTCTTAATGTACAATTGTTGGTACTAAGGCGGACTTAATATCGGATGGCATTCTCTACCAGTCAACTTTCGAATTGATGGAAAAGATAAAAGGGTCATTTGCCAATTTTTACCTTTTGCATGAACAGACCAGATAAATCGGAGACGCACCTCACTGAAAACCGCCATCTAAACAGTAGTGAAGCTTTGCCGTTCAACTCCTCCTATGGAGTTCCAACTCCTTTCCCCTTTTTGGCTACCCTCTTTGTCTCCCATTATTTATATCTTACCCAACGTAGCGAACACATCTGCAATGACGAATAAGTACATAGGTGTTGCATCATGTACCATGAGCAGAAGTGATTTCTTACTATCGGGTGACCCTACTGATCGTATAATATAATAATAAACGCTCTATATAAGAGTATACATACTTTTAGATACATACAAGACAATAGCACTCAATCCAATATTAAATTTTTCGCTGGAATTTACACGCGAGATTCCTGCTTCGCGTCTGGCTGGCTACAATACATATCGAGCGAAATAAATACACCACTAATAGCGTATCACACCATACTGCGAAACCATAACTAGTTAGTAACAAGCGAGACGCATAAAAACAGCGAAGTCACATGGGGCCAAAAAAACATATTTTAGTAGGTATTAAATTCTATAGTGTGTGTGTCGTTCAATTATAATACAGAAGGCATTTAGTTTTGTTGGCAAAAAGTTTTGCCCACTTTTTCTTGATCTGTTTTCGTATATATTTATGTATGTGTAATTAGCTAGATGATGAAGTTTAATTTTTAAAACTAATTATCATCATTAATAAAGTCATAAAAATCTACAGCTAGATATTGATTTTTTTTTATTTTGATTGACCTCATAAATAAAGGCTAGTGCCGCAAATCTATAAATACTTATGAAATATATATTAAATAGATTTCATTATCACTATATATATATATATATATATATATATATATATATATATATATATATATATATATATATATATATATATATATATATATATATATATATATATATATATATATATATATTATTAGGAAATTAACGAAATAACGATTATTCTTCAGCATTCTTATTCGTAAACTAAAACCAATAACTAAGATGAGTAAGGACAAATGACTTGAATAATTAAGAATTAATTAGCTCAGTGGCATAGCTACCGCTCGCGGAGTCCATGGATGGCCCATAAGTATCATATTTATTCCGAGTCTGGGACCCCGCCAATCCGCTGTGAATAAACGTGGTGGGTTAATGTCCGAATACGGAGATCCGTGCTTATCTGCGAGACATACCAACATTTCGTACTAAATAGTCTTTTGAAATGTCACTATAATTTTTAATTAAATGTATTTTATTTAATAAGTATTTTCTGACTATACAAATTAAACTTTAACTTAAAAGCGGATTGTATGAACAAAAGACACCCCCCTCTAATCTCAGCCCAATAATTGTAACGGGTTCAATAACTTATTATTTCTTCTCAATAAGGATCTTTATTATTGTCATACGACCTGCATTGACCTAGGGATGAAGCTAAATAAAATAAGGGCAGTAAGCTTACCATACACACAACGTAAATCTGTTAATATTTAATCGGACGTAGCCTAGAAGGTACGTGTTCTAATTATATTATATTGTGGGGCTTGGATACAAGTGGGCGAATCGTGTTTTAATCCGAAAGTGTATTATTATTACATCCAAGCCTTGAATTCACATATGATTTTTGTGCTCGTACATGCAATATGCATGTTTGTATAAAAATTAAAAAATACAAAAAACAAGTTCTTTGAAGTTTGAATCGGTTAGAGTTAGAGTAATACCATTCATTTTATTAATATTTAAAAAAAATGTGTATCACCATTCCTTTAATAATTGACTATATAAATAGTAATTATAGGGTAGGTAAAATAATTAATTAACAAAATAAATGTAATATTTATAATTTATCTACATCCCTTAAAAATATAAATAAGTATTAAAAAACTAAACATACAATCACGTGAATTCTAACACCGTCAAATATAATATTTAATTAATAGTAAACTAAAAATTAATAAATTCATTTCACTAGGTAGATAAGAGTCAACTATTATTGTTTTATATTTTGATTTCAATTCACATAGGTATTTTTTTTATTTATTTCAGGGTGGCGGCTGGTTGGAATCGGTCGATAGCGAAACAGCAAAGATGGGCCGCCCACGTAGCACCCCGGGCAGAGATCACCCCCGCACCAACCCCTTCCACTTTCACAGCTTCCCCTGACCTACATAGAGGGGATGGGAACACGCAAGCGTACTGCGCAGCACACACTCTCACTGTAACACGAGTGGAGGAAGACATATTGGATTATGAAATGGATGGGAATGGGTGACATATGTTTAAAAGCAGCCATTAAGTGTATATATAATAAATATATGATGTATTTGATTTTTTGGAGTAAAAAATTATGTATTATATGATCAGTAATATAGTAATTGTATGAAGTACTAAAAATAATAAATAATGTACTTTAAATTATGTACTTATATTTTAATGTTATTTTAATTGTGTATTTTTAGTATCATTCTAGAACCACAGTTTAAATCTGTGAGTTGGCTATTACCCAATAAATCAGATAGTTTTATTAAGGGCTAGGTGTGTGTACGAGGGATTTTCCCCGACTAAGCCAAAAATTTTCACAGACATTTTCATTTCCTATAATAAAATAAAGAATCCTTTGAACGCCTGTATAAAATTTCACGCTTCGAAGATTCCCGGAAATACTGCGGTGTTTATCAGTATTAAGAAGTTTCTTTTACTTTTCTTTTGTTGTAGTAAGTATTTATTATATATATTATACAGTTTTTATTTTTTTATTTGTATCACTAATAAATGTTTTTATTCTATTCTACGCTTTAAAACCTTCACTTCTAGATTCAAGACACAGGAAACTTAAAGGTTTACGAGAATGAACGACCCTTCAATACTGCGTACGTTTGCTGCACTACGCTGAACCCGAAATAACGACGCACGAGCGAACAAGATACTCGCATATTTTATATAGCCACACAGTATGCGGGTGTACAATAACATGAGTAGGAGCGTAGGTCGTGGGAAGACCTCATATACGACTATATTTGCATTATAAATATCTACAATATATAATTACACTTTATTTATTTAGTATAATAATTACACTATATTTAATTACACTATATATAATTATGCAATATTTATTTAGAATATTTTGCATTATAAATATCTACAATATATAATTACGTATTTAAAAAATTTAAATCCCTTTTTCTTTTAAGGATTCTGAGATTTGCAAAATTCATATTGTGTGGAGGAGCGCCGAAACGTGATATAAGAAAAAGATTTAAAAAATAAAAACTCAATTAATTGCGGTCGAATTTCGATCAACAGTATGACTTAACGAAGTTTCAAAAGTTTACAAATTGCTGTAAGGTTACATAGCAGTGTTGCTACGATTATATAAGATCAGTATTGTATAACTGAGAGATGCAGGGAATAAGCCTCTCAGAGATCCAAGTACCGCCCGTAGTTCTTTAGTTTGGAAGTGTTCCAGAGCGAAGTTTGAGTGCTCTTAACTTTGAAACGTACTGCGGACTAGCGGATTCACCTTGAGGCAATTTGTTGTTTATGCAACGTACAGTGAATCAAAGAAAATGCAGAGAGGTATTTTGCTATTGAGCTCTTTCAAAGAATAAAAGGGTCAATAAAAATATTGACCTTATACAGAATGGCTACCAAATAAGATACTTTACTTAGACCAGGGATTCCCAAAGTGATATCGACTATCGACTCCTTTGGCTCGAAATCGGTTTCCCACGGGTCGACATAAAGAACTGATATTGGGGGTCGACGGAATCTAAAAATCGACCTCTATTAATTCATTATATATATATATATATATATATATATATATATATGTATATGTATATGTATATGTATATATATATATATATATATGTATATGTATATGTATATGTATATATATATATATATATATATATATATATATATATATATATATATATATATGTATTCACGCCTATCCCTGCAGGGCTGCGCAGAGATCACAGAGCTCCATTCGCTACCTTCATCGCAGCGAAACGGCTATCCATTGGTCGTTTCTCGCCCTCGTGAGAATCAGGACGTGACAGGTGGCGAACCACGTCGCCGTCATTTTTCAACAAATTAGGTATATTAAATTCGTCTTACTGAATCCCACGAGTCGCAAGGGAGGATGGAGGTCAGCCTCAGCAGAGCCCTGCATGCTGAAGTAAGGCACCATAGTACCCGGGGGAGCCCAATGTCGGGACGGTCCGCACACTTGCGACTAAGCTCGCCCTTAGCCATGCATCCTTTGGCACGGCAGACCGTGGATTGGCGGAGAGGAAGGGAAAGGTTAGAGAAGAAAGGAAATGGCAGGAACGGAAAATGCGGATTGGGGAGGTTACCAGACTCGGAATAAATATTTATAAATTCATATAAATAATTTTTCCGATGCGATAATCGAACCCGCGACCATTGACTCCGTGGGCGGAGAGCTGCGCCACTGAGCCGATCGGTCGGTCACAAGTTGTTATTTAAATTTCAACATTAAGATATATTTCATAAAACTATTGTGTAACAATCTAAAATTACTTTTATAAATGTTTAAAATCATAAAATATATTGCACAAACACCTAGTAGATAATTATATTTTAGTGAAATGAAAATTACTTTTATGGGGGTCGATGGAGATTTCGGAAAATTATATAGGGGTCGATGGCGTTCCTTGGTTTAGACGAATCACAACATATTTATCTAGAATATTTCTCATTTCTTTATTTAAAGATATGTGTTCCACGAAATTCAACGACTAAAATTATCTGAGTTTTAAATTTTAATGTAATATCAATCTGCCCGCAGTTAAATATCATATATCTATGCATTTACTAATCAGTTTTACGTTGTTCCATGGATGAAATTTATTTTTGACAAAAATCTTTTCTGCCCTTTTTAGGTACATTGCGCGCACGGAGGAATGAAATTTGGCATGGCAACTTTAATTCAGAGCACAATGATTGTGTAAGGTTATAATACTCCAAATAATGTTTTTATTTATCAATAAATAATATAACTTTAATAAAAATATAATAAATTTAAACAACTGTATCCATTTATTAAAAGAAAATCAACATTTTTGTAGGATAGGAAGGCCACCGATATGCCACTGCCCATAATGTTCCCAGCCTTTTAACTGTTTCCTTTTGGTCGAGAACATATCCCAATACGCAGCTTTGACAACCCTATGTGCCCTATCGAAGCAACGTCATTCTATTGCTTGATTTGAACAAAAAAGATCATTGTAAAGTAATATCGCCTGTTTGCGTCCATTTAGTGGAGTTGACATGTTTAATGAAGAAAATAAAAACGTTTTAGCATTAGTACACAAAAAAAACATAAAAAAGTTTTGGTCAAAATGACTAGTGATTTAATAAAAAAGCTGATAAATATCAGAATTATGCGATTTACCCACTTTGCGTCCACAAAATCCAAATTGCGTCCACCAATTTAGAAAAGGAATATAGGTTAGATTTTTATAAATAATTGTGAAGAAATTTCTATATTTAAGAATATAGGTATTTAAAAATGAACGTTATAATTTTTAATGCAACACTTTAAAAAAAACAAAAATATTAATTATTAACATTATATTTTTGCTTAACATTAATAGAATTTAAGAATTAAAATTCCACAAAATAAAGAAACGTTATTCTTAGACGAATATTGATTAAATCTTTAAAAATTAACAACTGTCAGTTCTGTTAATTTTATAGGCTAAAATCACAAGAAATTATAATGTTATGTAAAGTTTTAATTAAACTCACAAGTTATATTCAAAAGACTTGTTTGACCTCTAAATACTTAATGCTATAAATTGCGTGCATTTCAGGTGATACCATTTTATGAGGGTAAACGAGCAAGCGTGTTGCCTGATGGAAAGCAATCAACGCCGCCCATAGACAACCGCGACACCGTAGGAGTCACGGAAACGTTGCCGGCCTTTTAGGTATGTGTAGGCTTGTTTTTTGAAGGTGCCAATGTCGTATCGGTTCGGAAAAACCGTCGAAGGTAGCCGCTTCCACAGAGGGGTGCTGCGTGGAGAGAAGTTTCGAGAGAAGCACACCGTACTGGTTCACCACTCATCCAGATGGTGGGGATGAAACTTATCACAGCCAATGTTTTCCTGTCGTCGTCTTCTACGTCTGAAATTAGTACGCCCACACATTCAACACACTTTGTTCGATCCATGGCTGGTAAATTTTCTTTGTGAGATTCCACATCTACCGTGTACAATGTGACTTTAACACATTCTCTTCTTTTTCGTCTTCTTTTTTCGTTCTGGAGCAGTTTCGTGAAGCTTTGGATTTTCCTTTTAAGGGTTTTCCGTTCTCGTTTCTCTATTCGTTCTAAGTTTCTTCTTCTTATTGCTTCCTGTTTTTCATTCTTCGTATGCTCTTTATTTTCATAATACTTTCTCCATGCAGCAGAAGATATGGCTGCTGGAGATTTTTGGTGGTTTTTTATTAAAAATGGTAGGCAGCATCAGGTGTCTTTTAAATGGATCAGAGGGTTTTTTCTTTGATAAATCTCAAACAATTACTGAAGCTGGTTGTAAACCAGAAGACTTTTTAGTAAAAATGATGCTGATACAGCTGACGCTATATGAATCTAAGAAGTCAGAGGCAGTTCTGGCGTTTGTTTCTTAGTAGGAATTATTTTTTCACCACTTGACGTAGTGGGAGTTGCTATATCTTCTAATGGTAAAATTAGAACATCGTCCAAGGGTACCATCGGGCCGAGATCGAGGTAACTGCCAGATAGGTTAACCGTCGAAATAGACAAGTCACTGGACAAAACGTTTTCATTGATATTAAGATTTCCAGAATCATCTGGATATACTGTGATTTTACTATGATGAAAAGTTAGAAGGTGCTGAATTTTTATTGCTGATGCTTATTTTTGATGTGCAAGGCTCAGCAATTGTTTTGATATACATCCAACAATTCCTGTTTTTTTACTGGAAATCCACATTTAGAAATATTAAAAAGCCATTGAACTACCTTTTTTTCACCATCTACTCCTAAAGCTGGTTCTGGTCCCGGCTGTCTGCGTCCACTTATTTTGTCGAAAATTGTGGTCTTAGGAATGCCATACTTTTTGGATACTTGTCTTACCAATTTATTCTTGTCACGAATATCACTAAAGGCTTTTTTAAATCTTCTTCTGTGCATGTTTCCTTTTCTTCTTCTTTGTAGTCTTAGAAGAACTCATCTAAAACACGAAAAAATAAATTTAAATAAATTGCACGATCTCTAATCTGTTCAATTATTATTGATCGTATATTATCATTTCATTAAATTTGAAAAAAAAATAGAATTCTAAACTCAAGTTAAAAAATATATTATATTTACGCTATCATTTGTATTTCATTAAAAGATGGACGCAATCTATTATATACTAAAAGGTGGTATTATATACTAAAAAATGATGAAAGAAGAGTTCGCGTCTATTGCGGACGCAAAGTGGAAGAAACTTGGTGTAGTACTAATTCTCGTCCACCTTATTTTAACTGTTAATAATAGAAAAATCAAACAAATTCATAATATTTTTTATTTCTTTCATCATTATTAAGGTCCAGAATCAACTATGTATTCTAAATTTCACATAAAAAATGAAAAACTTACCGTGAAACGCGCTGCTGCTCACTATTTTTTTTTTAACTAACATTTCACACGTCCGCACTCTTTTTTTCACAGCTGTAATTAACTATTTTTTTTTAAAAGGAAAGACTGCTCGCAAAGAACTTTGATCTATGTGCATGTGCCCGTTATACATTGAGGTATTGGCAGAAATAACTTTTAATTGTATTAGTGTATTCGTATATTTATTTTTAAGTATTTTTAAAAGGAGATCCGTCAAATGGACGCAAACTGGGCGATGGACGCAAACTTTCCCTAATTAGTACATGTATAGTTTCTAAAGCTGACTTATAATATCCATCCATTTTTTTATACCTAATACAGCCACAATTTTTCTAAGACGTGAATAAACAATCATCTTCAAAACTTGTATCCTGTTAAACAGGTAGATCGATGTGACACTGGCGTAACCGATTCCTTTGTTAATTGCTCCATTACGAAGCTTCGTAGTTGAAACATTATCAGATAAAATATAATTATAAGCAACATGAATTCAACTTTAAACAACTCGAATAAAAAAGATGAATGTGTCCTAAAGTAGATTACGTAACATCATAAATAATATTTTTATTAAAATTTCTCTCTTACTTGATTTTTCTCTCTAAACTCTTATTCAAATAATAAATTATTAATGTTTATTGGATTATAGTCTTTTTAAAATAAAACTACTTATTTGTTATTATTGTAAATGTGCAATAACATACTCGTTTTTTAAATCTGTTGTTGGTAAAATATATCAACCATTTATTTGTTTTACCAATTAGCGTTCAACACGATGACGTCACGTTTCTATCTGTTAGAGTAAGACCAACTATAACGCAAGGTGAGTTAATCAATTGTACAATATATACCTCCGTATGACCACTATTTATCTAATGGCGAACAAATTGTTACATCTGTCAAAGAATGTTTATATTATGGGGAAAATGGTTAATTGTTTATATATTTATTCATCAACTATCGATAATATGAATGTCAGATTGGTGTCTCGGTGAATTCCTTAAGTTAATTTGAAGAATCCGTGTTTTTAATTGACAGATTAATTACCTTTCAACAATCTCGCCCCCATGATGTGATTTACTCGCGACGAAAATTGCGCATTTACCCCTTAAAGAAATTGTTTCCAGAAAGAGGGCGTACAATACAGACCAGCCGACGCGGCGGCGCGCGGCAGAATCGCGCGGCCTCGACCTTGGCCGTCAAACCAGCGCATGCGTCCCGCGATGCCCCCCCTCGTCGCCCCCACGTCGCCCCTTCGCCAATTATGTCATTATGCTTGCTGCTGTTGTGTTGCCAAACACAGTCGCGGTCCGATGGAGACGGATCCAGATTTTTACCATGCACGTTCAGTGTTTAGAAATAAACTTATGTCAACCTTGTGTTACAACAATGTATTACAACATGTGATTTGAGCTATTTCAATTCAGTCATCCCTTAAGTTGATAGCCAATTATGAAGTTACAGTATTATTAAAAAGGAATATATGTACACATTCATATCTAAGGAATTATTATTATTTTGCCAAATAGTAATTAATACTATTTGGGAAAATAATAATAGTTGTTTACAAGAACCATACGTAAATAAAAAAAAGACACGTAAACCATCTTTTCGTCTTCGTTGATGTTATGAATCTAATATGCCAATGTCTTATAAAATACTACAAGTTTCAGAATAAGGAATAAACACGATCAAATCGACAACGTTACATCCATAATAAATAGTGGCTGATTTACCACAACTCTTATGGACTTTAGACAAAGAATAGTCGTTATTACGATGTAAAGAAGCGACACATAATACAAACTAACCGATTTTAGTACCTACTACTATTACAAAGTACTAAGTACCGAATTGCCTGCTCCCGTCTTTTACGTATAACGTTTTACTTTTGTAGGGTTGTCAATCAGTCAGTACTGAGAAGGCAATGAGTAACCAGTGAAAAGAGTGAAGAGGGAAAAAGGAAAGCGCTATACATAAGTATTCCAAGTGCTTTTTTCATTACGCAATAGTAATTATATTTTTTTATAATACCCTCAAAAACGTACTCTGAAGTATTAAATATTGAAATTATTAAATAAATTTTAAATTACTATATTTGTATTTGATTTTATTGATAATACAATTTTTTATGCAGAAATATAGATGTTATCGTTTTCAGTTCAGTTACGACAACCTCATTTGAGACATTCAAGACGTGTCAACTGCGTGGGATTTAATTTTCTTCAGTGTGTGCGTAAAAGCAGAAGACTCTCTTTCGACCGAATCGTCCTCTATTCAATGAAACAATTTTTTGATACGAGTGGAGGAGTCTTAGTGCTTACAAGGTACAATAGACATACATACATACATAAGTTACACCCAGTCCCAAAAAAATGATAAACAGCATAATAACAAATGATTTTATTGTTTGCAATTATGTTTGTGAGTATAAATGTTTTATTGTCAACATATTATTTTAATTTTAATTATTTTAATACTAAATAAAATATTCATAATTCAATAAATAATATATATATACAATAGATAACAACAATTCTAATAATAGACGAAAAAAGAGAAGACGCACTCCAAACTTTTCGTGCTAACCCATTTATTTTAAAAAATAATTTGTATACTAGCAACCATACGAAACAATTAAACCACAAATTTTACACAATATTGTATTTAATATGTGTATATGCCTTATATAACAATTTTGCAATTTGATTTGCAAAAGGTGATTTTGTGACACAATTCAAAACATGTATCAATATTTATAAAGTTTTATTTTTTATTGTCTTAGATCTAATTACGAAATCAGTTAATCAGCAATAATTTTAATAAAACAGTAGATTACTTATGTGGTTGAATTTATATATTATTAAACTTTACGATAAAAATTGTACACAATTTACGCCATCTGAAGGTATATTGCATAACTAGTTTATAGAGAGGGGAAATAAGGCAAATGCATGTTTTGTCATTTTACACATTCTAGATTATTTCACTAGATGGCACTATATTTTATTTTTCCAAGTTACTAAATACTGTTATCAATTTATCAACCCGCATAACTGTGCGTACGAAGCTGTTGGTCTATAAAGGGTACGTTCGCTCTCGACTGATCTGCAAAAGGTGCAAAAATGCTGCGCCGGCCTGGTGATCTTTGACATCAGGACCCCAGCGCAAACGTGTCCAGATCCAGCAGAATCTGTCTCTGCGCGCCATCGTGAGAGCGGCTCGCTATTTGCATAACGACGTAATAGCGAGGTACTTCAGGGTGGAGAACATCCATGAGTTTGTGGTCCAGTTGGCTCGGAAGATGTTCGACCGAGCCGACAATGGACCACACCCACACCTTAATAATTTTGCTCCCCTTCACGCCCACCTGAGGGACGTTCGCTCCCACGCGAAATCTTCCTGTCGCCGCCTGGTTCCGCGAGGGAAGAGGGCCAGCGACGAACCCAACGTAGGAATAGATTCAGCCATATTTCGACGACGCGAAGTCGTTAAAGGACGCCCAAAAGCCACTAGGAATAGCGGCACCTAGGACCGGGGGGCGGTTGCCCCATTGAGTTAGTGTGGGGTTAATCCCCGAGGCTCAATCACACACCCCTGTGCGGGGTGTGAACTTCCCCGATTGTTATCAATTTATACTGGTTCTTATAGCTTCGTTTGCTAGCGATGAAATCTCTCCAGGATGACAGATGAAAAGAGTGTCAAAATTGATTGAAATTAAAAAAAATCCGTTTTCATTTCCGATATCGACCGATTGGCTCAGTGGCGGGGCCCTCCGCCCGCGGAGTCAATGGTCGCGGGTTCGATTCCCGCATCGGAATAAATATTTATATGGATTTATAAATGTTTATTCCGCGTCTGGTCCCCCCCAATCCGCATTTCCTTTCCTGCCCCTTCCTTTCTTCTCTATCCTTTCCCTTCCTCTCCGCCAATCCAATTGGTCTGCCGTGCCAATGGATGCGTGGCTAGGGGCGAGCCTAGTCGAAAGCGTGCCGATCGTCCCGGGGTCGGGCTCCCCCGGGGACTTTGGTGCCTTACCTCAGCATGCAGGGCTCTGCTGGGGCTGACCTCCATCCTCCCTTGCGGTTCGTGGGATTCACTAAGACGAATTTAATATACCTAATTTGTCGAAAAATGACGGCGACGTGGTTCGCCACCCGTCACGTCCTGATTCTCACGAGGGCGAAAAGCGACCAATGACGAGCCGTTTCGCTGCGTTGAATGGCAGCGGATGGAGCTCTGTGGTCTCTGCCAACCCCTGCGGGGGATAGGCGTGAATATATAATAATAATAAAAAAAATTTCCGATATTATAATTATTTTTATTAAGTTATATATTTCTCTATTGTTATAGTTTACAAGTCCATACAAGCACTGTAAATAACGAATATTAACCCTTTCGGTACGGACGCATTCTACGTCGCGCCATCCCCGCTGACCGAGCAGTCGCGGCAAGTCTTCTGATTCTGACGTGCTAAGTACTTTTGTCCGACGAATTGGCTTCTTTCTAGTATAAATATTATTGACTGCACTATCGCTATCGGACTCCGAAGATTTGTCGTATATCTCATTTTCGATGGAGTAACAGTTTCCTTTCCTTCTTTTGCAATTCCTATTCATTATCTTTGAGGGGTACAAAATAAACGAAAAATATAATAAAATGAAATGATGTGATAATGCAGAAAAATTAACACATACCGTGAAAATATTCCGAACGTCTGAGCGAGCCGAGACAAGCGTACTGTTCAAATATGTTTCTTATAGTGTTGCTCATTTCGTCAGTTTATTATTAGGCAGCGTAAAACAAGTGCAAAATACTTCCGATGGATTACCATGGAGATAACATATATATTCTGCTCTTGAAGAGTCGCGAGTGACCTAAGTCACCGTTCGTAGATAACGAGCGTCAAATGTTGGGTCACCAGAGTCACCGCTCGTACAGAGCGAGCGTCAGGCGTTGGGTGACTATAGTCACCGCTCGGACAGAGCGAGCGTCGGGCGTTGGGTGACTATAGTCACCGCTCGGGCCGAAAGGGTTAAATAACATAAAAAAGGAGTGTAATTATATGATATAAGTCTCAATATAATAGAATCATATTTAATCATAACAAGGTACATCCAGTGGTGATTCCAAACTACACTAATCATGAGTCTCCGGCAAGCCTCCGACAGTGTTGATTTACAAATGAAGTCGAAATAATAGTATACAGATTTTAATTTTCCTTTTACTTAATTACATTTTAGAGTTTGTTATTTGGCAAAATATTATAAAAAATAATATATAAAATCTTGCTTCAAATTAATTTTACACACGAGTGTACTGGACTGGGACTATGTATACTGGTTTGATGACGTATTTTTTAATTTACAAATACCTTACATCTTATCAAATTATATTTATTTCTATATAATTCCTCTCGAGGACCTATGTCCATTATGCATTACCAGTACATAGGTACAAAAAATTTGTATAACATGTTGACATTTAGTGAATTTTTATGATTCTAAATTTTCGAAACTATATTAACAGGTGACGACAAATTATCCTGCAGGTAACTTGCGTTTTCTTCACCTCTAATTTGACGTTCACCATTATATATTTCATCGGGTTCTTTCTTCGATCTGATGAAAAAAAAATATTTTTTACTATACAATATATACGTTTTATACAAGTTTTTACTTTGATGATATGTGTTTATTAATTCTGATGTAGATTTTTAATATATTAGTAGTTAAGGCGTAGAATTCTATACAAATTTCTCGCATATTTATTTAATCCTTTTAGGGGAATAATTATTGATATTTATAATATAGGGGAGAGCTTAAAAACATTTTTAAGCTCTCCCCTATATTATAAATTTTAAATTATTATTATAATTATTTTTAAACTGCTGAGAAAAGTTGTTCTTTGTCAGTCAATGTTAAGAATTATAATATATATGATAAATTTTTATTCAGCTCATATATGTATGCCCATCTGATAACACATCCCCATATCTGGAGGAATGGACATCAATATTGGAGGAATGGACAACGCTTGTCCAAGGCGTACATATATTTATTTCGATGTGAGAATTTAACCCGTGATCTTTTACTTCGAAAGCAGTAGGTAGCGGTACTGAATCAATTAGGACGTCATTAAAAATTACTACAAAATGGTATATCCATTATAGGAGTAAAAATTTAAAAAGATGTGAGCAACAACACATGTTTGGTCGTTGCTTGCTTCTTTTTAAACACATTGGTTTCTATTACTTTGAGTATACTCTACACTACTTTGATAGATATATCTATTTACTTATATCTGCTCCCATAGTCATTTTGTACTACATCCACTAATGGTGAGTTGGTGGAGTTGGTGGTTCAAAAAGACAAAACGTGTACCTGAATTTGGATACGAGATTCGAATTCAGGGACACATTTTGTATTTTTGAACCAAACCAATAAATAAGACTTGCTCCTCAGATGAAGACGCAAGCACGCAAGCGGTGATATTTTCCTCTATTATTATTATGATAATTGATGTCGTTACTTACTTAGGTTGAAAACATAAATTAAGTAAGTTATTAGCTGGTATTTCGGCCATTAATAAAATCACAAGGGCGGCCAAGCAGCCCCATACTACAACACCAGTCATTTGAACAATCTGGAATGAGAAATGAAATCATATTAGTAATAAAAACATATGTGAGAGCTTTTGTCTCATTCTTTTGTAAAGTAATTAAGGGAATAGATATGAAACAATAATATATAACATACATCATTTAAGATTTACTTTTATGTGGTACAGCCACGATACAGCCGAACCCCAATTCTTTTTTATTTTTTTTATTTTATTTGTGACAATTTACAGGTGAAATTGGATGCAGCATACTAGGTCTCATTAGGCAGACCTGTGCTGAGACCTTCCAATTTTTTCATTTTTCATATGTAAATACAAAATGTCTAATATTTTATTGTTTATTTTCATAGCATGATTGGACTGACTTCTAATGGCTCTCAAGTCTTCTCAGTTCGGAAATACTGCTTCCGGTGGTGACCAACCAATTTCACCCAGTACTGGTGTTCCAAAGAATTTGTTCGAGAATCTAAAAAAATAAAACTTATACTTACGAAATTAAATCCGTCAGCGTGTTGTGAGATTCTCGTAATAAACACGTTGCGACTGATGATAAGGCCGTGCGTCAGGTACAGTCCGTAGGCCAGTCTGCTCAGTGGGACCCAAGGATACCAGCTCAGAAAACTTTTTATAATAGCTGAAAATTACATTTCGTTTTAGACACAATTCGTAGTTCATAATGATTAGTAAAAGTTTTGCAATTACTAAAATTCTTGTATATAGCAATAAGTTACAAATAAGCCCTAAGGTAAGTGTAAAATGTAAACTTACGGACGTCTCCTAGTGAACAACAAAGCACCATAAGCGCTAAACTACAAGCCCAAATAGGGCGATTAAACGAGGCGTAAATAGCACTCTCCAGTGGCCCGTACTTTCGTACAACGTACATAGATCCATAGATCATTACAATCAACATCAAGATTATCCCTCCGAATGCTCCTATAGTTGCATTTTTCTAAAAAAGAAAGGATTTATATATAATTCCTTTAGTTTAAAGCTATTGTAGATGTACCGAATTTTGTCAAACGTTTCAGATAAAAAATTAAAAATGTTTTTTGTCTGTAACAGGAATGAACCAGCACGTTCGAGAAAGAACAATGCTCTGGTAGAAAACAAGCTTCTTAGTAGTTTTTCTATTGCGCTTCGTCGGAAGACCAGAGGCGTACCTCCTTTCCACTTCCTTTTATCGTCATTGTCACTCTCGTTCGGGAGATTCTGCACCATCCCGCGTTTGCAAAGTTTTATACATGCATTGGGATATTATTTCCCTTACATCCGTCTTTGCCGGCCATTATTTATATATTATAGTAAGGTGGGCAACACAGGCTCGTGTAGTAGCGCGGTGGTGATTTTTTTTTATGGCATAGGTTGGCAAACAAGCAGGCGTGTCACCAGATAGAAAGCAATTATCGCCGCCCGTAGACATCCGTAGCGCCATAAGCAGTGCGGAAGCGTTGCTGACCTTTAAGGAAAGTGTCATTATGGGAGTAGGAAGGGGAAGGGAAGGGGTAGAGTGTGGGGGAAGGTGTTGGACCTTCGGAACTCGGGCGCTCACCGTACAAAGCGCGGTAACTTAGCTACTACTTCCCCGGGCGAGCCGGCCCATTCATGCTACAGACAAATATTATGCCATTCTTGACAAAGTATTCGTCTGCAACGTGGCTCTACCATTTGGAACGGGGAAATTAAATAAATGAAAAGAACTCACCCGAGACATTCTGTTGATGTTTCCTGTAGCTTTGTAATAAGCAAATATAAGACCACTGATAAAGCCAACAAGGTAGGAAGCGTACCGAGTGTGACTTTTAATATAAGACAAATTAAATTGCATCACACTTCGTGGATTTGAAATGACACTAAAAACAATATCAAAAAATATTGAAATAAAAATGTAATTATTCTAAACAGACAAATCTTAATTGATTATAAAAAGTTATATAGTTATTGAAAAAGACAATATTTAAAAAAATAAGTGTGATTAATCTTGATGTGATTAAGCCACTTTAGAATGTTTCTCTTATTTTAAACCGTTATAGTTACAAAAATTAAAGTATGTGATATTTATATTGCATACGGCTACGTGGCTGAATTGTTAGCGTATCTGATTTCTGAATTTCCTTTTTTTTATTTTATCTTTTTTACACAAAATGCGGTCTTAATGCCACTGTGCCTGAATAAGCATGAATTAATGGTTTTTATTGTCCGTGATGTATTTTAACATGAACAAGTTTGCAAACTTGGATTGGAATGGATTAATTATGAATTTTCTTGCTATTGTATTTAATTGGGTGCACATAAACAGATATATTATTTTAATATTATGTATTAAAATAAAATATTGTATTTTATTTCACAATTACTTAGATGATATGTTTGTATTTTAATTGATAAGGATTAGTTACCAATAAACTATGACAACATAACTAAGTCACTGATCGTAGTAAAAATATTGCATCAAGTGATAATTATGCACAATGCAAGAGTTCAAGTAAACAAGGTAATCTTTTAATGATGGTAATTATCCGATTGCTTTTTTATATCGCCATAGAACAATGGAGCTGTGGAAATCTTACAGGTTGAGATGTAACTAATGTTTACAATGTGTAAAATGCCATCAGCTTTAAAAAATTACATTTACAATATAATTCATGGATTATATATTCATAGATTCATTTTTCATTGAATGATATAAATTTAATCAATTTTAATGTTAAATCAATTAATAATAAAAACTTGAAAATGTGAAATCCCTGCTAAAATAAAAAAAAATGCTTTAAACTATCTATTAGGTTCCGTAGCAAAAAAGAAAGAATTTACTTATTCTATCTATTTCGCGTTATTAAAGAATAATAGGACAAATTTAATTCAATAACAGGAAAAATGGAAATTATTTTAAAAAGACAAATTTTTACCTTTTTACCATATATACTTACCAATAAACTTAGCTATTTTACATATTTATACCAAATACATTATAAATGATAAAGTATATAAAACAAAAACAAAACTAATGTGCATTCAATGTCGAAAATGGCGCACAGACAGTAACTGATACTGAAAACTCTTAACTTAAATGACTTTAATTAAAGAAAATAAAAACAGTGTAATGTACAATGATGATTTATCAGTGTTCGCGTGCTTAACTTCGCTATTTGTGTGTTTATCTACAATTTGTATGTTTTTCTAATAAGAAACGATGACTAAGTTGGCAGTTTCTTTTCTTAATAATGCACTTAAACGCAGTTATGAACCGGCTGGATTCCTTTTATGTGTTAATAGCATGACTAAAGTTTTTAAACGCTCCTACGTTTAATTGAAATAAATTTTATATGGTGATTAATGGAGTCAGGCGTTACTTTGAGGAAATCCATTACTATGTGGACAGTTAGAACTTTTACTTAGCTAAGATCCGCGACAAGCAAACAACAATAGAAAATTAATAATGTGTATTTTCCTGCTGGATGAAGTGGATTTACAATGAACTTAAACGAAATCTTACCGAAAAACGGCCGTCAGCAACTCTACACCTACCACTCTATCACTCTACACACTATCACTTTTCCCACCTTGCAAACGACGCGTGTTTCGCCTCAACACGAGTCCTCATCAGGTATAGTAGACACTACTTTCTTGTCGCGGATCTTAGCTAAGTAAATGTTCTAACTGTCCACATCAATTTTATATGAGAAAGAACATATGAAAGATATGAACATATGATAAAGAAAATGAGAGATAATGATAAAATATGAGCAAAATTAAACATAAAAAAATAAATATACAGAATATTTTCTGGTATAAAAAGTAAAAAGATAAAGTTTAAGTGAAAAGAAACAACGTTGTTCTACAATTGTTTATTTAAAAAAAAAAAGAAAAATATTTTGCTGATATTAAAACATATGAAGGGAAGTGAAGGGATCAATGACAAGAGACGAAGGGATATGTGACAATAAATTGCACAATGCGTCCGGTGTGGTTCGTTAAGATGTGTTCAGGTGACACAGATCGTCTACACGTTTATAATTGTATCGAACAATATTTTTAATCTTTTTTAAACAAAATATAATATAGAAACTTGTTTTTTGAAAATAAAACATATTATTGTTGTACATACACCTGTACAACTAACATTTTAAAGTAACTAAAAAGTTATAACTTAATATGAAAGCGATTCACAGCAGAAAGACGATTTAAATATATGTACTTTAAATAGTCTTGAAACACCTTTGATACAATTATTGTATTTTTAAAGTTAATACATACATACACACATACATATCGTCACGCCTTTCTCCCGTAGGGGTAGGCAGAGCCCACAGATCTCCATCTGCTACGATCTCGGCATACTTCTCTTGCTTCCTCCACACTCATTATTCTCCTCATGCTAGCCCGCCGGTTAAAGGTACTTTTGACCTGGCCTTTCTTAAAAACTTCAGCAACTTGGTCAAGGTATGTTTTTCGTGGTCTTCCTCTACCGACCCTTCCATCCACATTCGTAAGGTAAATTGTTTTTGCCAGTCGTCTTTCATCCATTCTCTTTATATGCCCAAACCATCTAAGCATCCTTTTTTCAACTTTGGTCACAACACCTTATTTTACTCTTCATTGCTCTCTTATATATTCATTTCTTATTCTATCATTCAAAGTTACACCACACATACTTCTTAAGGCTCTCATTTCCACCACATTCAGTCGGCTTTCATGACTCTTCTGCCAAACCCAACTTAATTAGCTTTAAGTTGGGTTTAAAGTTAATTATAATTAAATTATAAAAATTATTATTTCACAAGCTCTTATACAGATACGAGATGTTTTAAATACTTACTCATACGCAAATAATTGTGTGGGTGCAAGCTGATGCACGTAGTTGACAATTCCCGGGGCAATGAGAGCACCAATTGACACCAGTAGTGCGCAACCCACACCGATTCTTGGGCATCGTTTGTATATCCAGTACAGGAACAAAGTCAGCACAAAGAAATGGAAGTCGCAAGGAATGTACCAAGAAATAACCATGCACTGTAAAAAATAAATCTTTTTAAGCAAAACACGTAAGATAGCATTTTTTACAGCCCGTAAATGTCCCACAGCTGGGTACGGGCGTTCCCCCTTTTGGAGGAAAGAAATTAACCCATAAAACTTGCCCAAAGCGGATTGACGAAGCACCCAGACAAAAAATATATACCTGTATGCTGTTTATTTATTTACCCGATGCGGGAATCAAAACTGCGTAAAGACGTAAATAAAAAAATAAATTTTCTTCTAAAAGAAATTATACGATTATAACATTTGGTGTGTTCATAATTCTAAAGTAACTTCATAGAACTAGTTCTATATCCTCATTAATCTCTCAATCTCATCTCATCTCAACTCATCAATAAAGCTGTAACAGTCCACTAACTAGACCACTCACGTAAACGTTACTGCTTATCTTCTCTCTTCTATGCCGCAAATCACAGAGTAAACAGATATATACATAAATCTCATCAATAATGAATATCTCTATATAGTTTGTTAATGACAAAGCAGCGGTTATAAATGTTTTCTTGTTTTATAAAAATATATAGACAACAATAAACTGCCGCATACTAATGTTTGACGGCCAATTGGTTCAGTGGCGGGGTCCCCGCCCACGAAGTCAATGGTCGCGGATTCGATCTTCGCATAAGAATAAATAAAGGTATGGCCCACAGTTATTTATTCCGAGTCTGATAACCCCTGGTGAGTTAAAATCCGTTCCTCCAGAAATGGGAGGCCCGTACACAGCACTGTGAAATATGTGGGCTATGAAAAAGAAATGCTGATGGTGATGATAACGATGATGTTAATGTAATAATATAATATGAATACCTACCATGTTTTCGGAGTCAATATAATTGCTTAGCATGAGGAGACTAAGCCACCAGTTTTTGCGACATTGATCAGTGTCTGCAGCAACGGCCCTGTTCCATAGTGGTCCAGATCCCGTATATGGATACACAGCGCTAGTGAAGAATATGACAATGGCGAATGCTACCACCAATCTGCAAAAAAAAAGAAGAAAATGTGTAATTTAAAAACCTATATACGTGTTGGTTACGCTTCTCATAGAATCGACAATCTTTGGTGTAGACGAGTGCTGGAACAGAAACTGCGTCTTGGCAAACTTAGTGGGTTACGCCTCGTGGTTAGATGGTGTGACGATTTACGCAAAATGGCTGGCAGAAAATTAATGCTTGTAGTCGAAAGATTGGGCTAGGTGGCACTTGGAGGAGGCCCATATCTAGTGTGAAATGCCGCAGGCTTATGATGAAATTTTATATAAAAATATATGGAGGTGGATATATAAAACAGTAGTATATAAAAGATGACTTCGTTATATGTAGTATATATAGTAGGGGATAGGGTGGATTTCATGTCTATTGTCGTTCTTTACCACTAAATTATCCTTCTCTCAAAATAAGGTGTTGTTTCAAGACTACTATAATGTTATAATAATTTTGCCTTCTTCCTACTCTCTGTCTCTCGCTCTCCCTCTCTCTCTCTCTCTCTCTATATATATATATATATATATATATATATATATATATATATATATATATATATATATATATATATATATATATATATTATTGGAACTTCGAAAACAAGAAGTCCAAAGAATCCTAAAGGAATGGCGCAGCACATATGACTATATATATTATACATTTAAACAGGTATACTCTGAATCCTTTTAACACTTACCGTACATATCTCTTTAGAATTAGTATGAAAGGGTTGGGTAAGTGCTTTTTCCTCGTGAATCCGATTGCTGTTAAAAATCCGGAGAGAAGGAAAAATGTATCCACGAATAAATCATTATGAAGGACAAATAACCCAGGCACAGAAATCGCAAACTAAAAAATTAATATTTTATTAATTATTTATTCATTTCTTAATTACATTAAATATATTTCACACACTGGTTAGGAAACATTCTTAATCGGCGTGTGAAAATCGAAATGTCATTATGTTAATAAAATAATAGAAAAAATTATAATTTAGGTAATTAAATAAATAATTACAGGCTCAAATAATATTTTTTTTTGTATAGAACATAAAATTTATATCGTGCCATAAATCTATGGGAAACCGAAGGTACTGTAGGTAGTGATACATTGATAAATGTATAACTAATTTAATATTTTTTATTTGAATATATTAAAACCTTTTACATTATATTACTTTTTAAATTCGTAATTTTTAAATTTAAAATAAAAAAGAAATAAATTGTTTTATGAAAACAAAAGCATTGGTTCGACTGACGTCTTTTGGATAGACATGTCACTGGTCCGGTGTGAAAAAAGTATGAGTTAGATATTGTATAATATGTACACTGAATAGAAAAATAAATTAATTTTATATGGAAGAATTCCAATTACATCGATGATAAAAACTCCCTAAAGATCCCGGGTGTCGCCGTAAGCAGTACGGCTGGCACGCCACAGTGCCTACTCTCTTTGACGATTTGGACTTGTTATTTACTATTTCAAATGGAACGATTTTGGGAACCCAAATAAAAGAAGGATTAGTGTCCAGTGTCTTCAGAGACGATAGAAACGCAAATTACACCCAGAAACCCGAAAACTAACCTAATATTATATAGATATTATTTTAAAACTATTTTAATTCTTAAACAGTATTTGAATCCAAAACCTTTCGGTTATAATATTAAGGTAGGTACATAACGGGTACTGGGCTAAGGAGTATACTTATGTAAATGTATGTATTACCATATCAACTTGAAACCCATTATTGATAGGGCCGCCATTCGAAAAGCCCAACTGGTGATCCATAACGATAAAGCATATTGTGATAAAACGAATACCGTAGAACACATCGATGTCTCCTTTTTGTATATGTAAAAGTTGTAAAGCATTATGTTTAATACAAAAAGCTTTAGTTACTTCATTACCTGTAATAAAAATATAAATATATGTCAGAAACACACCGGCAAAGTTCCTCTTTCGGAGTCAATGTTTGTGACTTCAATTCCCGCATCGGGATAAATATTTGTATGTCTCACAGGTATTTAGTTTGAGTCTGATTTTCAGGCATAACTTCTTTGGTTACAGTTTGAAACTTACCTAGATACGTATTCTTGTCCCTTTTTTCATGATGTATGTATGTACATATAAAAACTAATAACACCAAGGAGCCCATAACGACACTGTGAAAACACATTTAAGATTAACATTAAGACACGGCCATGTATGTATGCTGTATATAATATAGTGTAGTATATATATACTTACAAAAATGAGTAGAAAAGTAAGTCGTACTCTCTTGGTTTGTTTACATTTTGACATGGCTCGGTGAGGGCAATGCGTGCCCGCAAGCCAGCAGCACCCAAGTGGCTTCGTGCCAGCAAAATGCCAAACAGTTGTTGGACCGAGCGTGGTTGACAGGTGCCAGGCACGCAGAGGCCCCATGTGAGAACGTTTAAGGGCCTCTTGAAAACAGACTGATGCTGGTGGAAGAAGAGTTTGTATTTATGCTCTTTCATAAATGGTCGAGGAAAAATTCTTTTCGCATATAGTATGTATAAATTAACAATAAAATTTCTTTGGCTGTACTCCATTGAACTGTCTGATTTTGGTGTCATTAAAAAGGCTACTTTTTAAAAAAGTAGCAATGTATCAAAATGTTGTTTCCAGCTATTTTCAATTACTTTTCTTTGTGTCAAAATGAAGAAATTCGATACAAAGTCGGTACAAAGTCATCGAACAATTTGGCACATATGTATTATAATTAAATGTAAATACTTTGAAAAAAAAATGTGTTTTTATATAAAATGCGAAGAAACTTTTTTCCCAATCTATTATATCAGAAATAAGTTTCGAATAACCGTTGGAATTTGAATATCATATTATATATTAATAGTTGTTGTATATATTATAATTGTTTAATATCCTATCAGCGAGACAGTTCCACTTAAGCATTACGCGCCACAAAACTAGATTTCATCTCAACCACCTGGATGAGTGGTTGTCTACCACCATGCGATATGGAAAGAAAAGAGCGTATGTGTCAACTAAAGGCTGGCAACGCATTGCGACGCCTACTTATATTTTAGATGTCTATGTTTTGGGCGGCGGTGATCATTTACCACCAGGTGAACCGCATGCTTATTTGCCTATCCTGCTATAAAGGGTGCACGAAAGGGAGGATGCACGAATGCCAATATCAATCTATCATATACATATCATATAAATAACCAACATATAAATATTTTAAAAAAAATATTTATTTATTGGTTATTTTAGACATATATTTATAAATTTTACGGTTGAAAAAATTATTATAGTCAATTATCAATATTTATATAAAGGAGAATACATATGGGGGGGGGGGCAGAGAGCGTGAAGGTGAAGAAGCGGAAAGTGTGACGTAGATCAACGAAGTAGAAGAGGAGTTCAAAAGACAAAATCTAGTATCATGTATTTTATGAAGCTCCTAAAATATGAAGAAATACTATTTAATAATTACCTCTATAACGTCTAGGGCAGATTGGTATGGTTCAAAGAATTCATTAGGTTTTCTAACAATCTTGTCCGATCTTTCCAGAACAATATCAGCCAGACAGTATTGGGTTCTTAGGTCTGTATGTGTGCTGAACCAAGGCGCATCAATGCACTCGTCGAAGTTCCCCAAATTATATTTATTGCCATAAAGTAGGCCTTGTGGTTCTGATGAAATGGAATCCCACTCTAGAATAAATAGATTTTATTATATTATAGTCATTGTCAATCACTCGAAGTTTTATTTTCTTATGAATGCTGGCTTCATTATGAATGCTGGCGGGCTTCTATAATGTATTTTTGCATTCATAATTTTTTATATATAATAGAATTTTACTTATCGAGTTATTTTTATGAGAGAGTGATTTATTTCTTCGGCAGGGGCACAATATATAACCAGAAAAAATAAAAATAGAGAGAAAACAAAATTACTTCAAACTAAAGTCATTATTAAAATTTAGACATACATAAATAGGTGTCCGGAGGCAGAAATAAAAAAACGACAAAGAATGCAAATAAGTAGAAGTGCGGGGTTTCTTTTTATAAAATTATTTCGTATATATGTCGACCGCTATATCGGGCACTCTCTTGAACTCTAGGCAAAGTATAATGTGCCAATAGCTGTGACAGTATTTTCTTTTAGTCGTCAATGGACGTCGAGTATGTTTCATAGACGTAACTTTAAAGGCACCCCACTGAAAAAAGTCGCCGAAAGGGCAGTTCGTAGTTAGGCAGTGTGAGGCGTAACGCCATCTTTTTGATACCGCTCAATATTGGCAGAAAATAGTAAACATGCGTTTACTGATTATTTGACCTATAATATAATTTTTCTACTGAAAATTCTATACTTATTCACTTACAATTAAAAAAGCAATGCACAGTGCATTGCTTTTTTGAGTGTAAGTAGCTTCCTGCAGACTAGGAATGGGCGATAGCTCAGTTACAACTTTCACCCATCTAGCAGAAAAATTGGTTTTCTGCTAGTTAGTAAGACGCATCTACATTTTAATAATAAGGTTATATACTGATAACAATGCATGATATTTAAAAATATAAAATTAAATAAATATTTATCTATAAGATTAACTATAGTAAAACTGGAATGCTTAATACGTTTTGATTTGTATATTTGTAACGTACACTGTGTAGTGAATACGAGTATCTTATAAACTACGCGATAATAACTGCGGTCAATAAACTTATGTGAAAAGCCAATTAACATTATTAAGTTTATCTCTATGACGCCGAGAAAATGTCACATGGATTCTAGATTGACTCGATTCTTAAAAAAATGATAGATATGTAGTATATTTAATCACGTTTATATCATATTGGGTTTTTTTTTTGCAATTTAGAGAATGTTAGAGAATATTTGACGATGACATATAAATATTTAGCAACATTATAAATTTTGTATTTTAAAAATAAATATATAAAATGTACAAATACTTTAAATTCAGAGAATAGAATAATATGCTTTGTATCATATCTGCAGGCCGTTCAAATAGTTAAACGTCATTATCATCATTCATTTTTTAAATTGTTCAGAAAACGAAATATTCATATTTTAATGTTACAATAATTTACTGTGTTTTTTAAATATCGAATAACATTTTATAAAAAATAATAACTAAATAGATCATCATGATAATATTATTGGTACACTTATTATATAGAGCAGCTATATATTAAAAAATAAAACATTTTAACTTACGCCACACAGCCCATAAAGTAAAGTTCTGCAAGTTGTGTAGAAGTGAGATAGTTTGGTTCAAGCAAGGCTCTTCTTCCGCGGTCCAATTCTGATTTTTGAGTGCATATAAAACATCATCTAAATAAACTGCATGTTCTTCTGCCGTAAACGTTTTTGTAGATTCACTTTTCTTAACAAAAAATCCTTTGTTGTCCAAAAATTTCCCTCCAATTTTTTTTGGAGAATCAGTATTGTTTGTGTCGGTAACGACATAATTATGAACAAAAACTAAACTGTTTATAATTAATAAAACATATAACATGAAGCTCATGGTATATCTTATTTAATTAGGTATATCTTAATGGCGCGGCATTAGTTAACTGAATAAACGTTGGGGGCTTCTAGCATTGCCTATAAAAGAATAAACTTGCATAATGAAGTCAGGCAATCTTTAAATGCGTCGGCAATTACTTATTGTATTTCTTTTTTTCCTATTAGTCATATGTAAGAATTAATACGAAAAAAAATTAAAATGATAAAAAAAAAATTAAATGGTCAAAAATGAATTTATTATATAATATAATAATATCTGTCAAAATAGTTGCTTGTCATTAGTTAGTGTTCATGCAATTTCTCATCGAAATAAAACATTTTTGAATACATCTCAATCCTGCCTGACTGTCTTAGAAAACATGGTTTTCATAATCTTTGACAGCTTCTTTAAGTGATAAAAATAGTTAAGCGTGTAATTTGTTCTTAATCTTTAAAAACAAATGCCAAGTCACAATATGCCAGGTCGGGACTGTATGCGGAATCATTTATTAGTTGTACGTTAAATAAATGGTCGTTTACCAATCACTATTCTCTGTGTACCTATTCTCCAAAAGCAACAGTAGCCATGTGTCTAGTTTTACTAAAATAGAAGCAATCATCCGCTTAGTGGCCTTTTGCACACGCTTTACTTTGATTTGTCTCGGCTCATCTTAAAAGAGTCAAGCGGTTGATAGCTGCCTTGTTTGAGGTTCATAATTTTATAATAATACAATATAATAAAAGTTTTTTCACACTAAATATTCAATATAACCGTTTCAATATAGATAATTAATTTTTGTGCCTACAATTTTTCTAATTTTTGATCTTTATTCAAAATAAAAATATATAAGACTACAAAAATTGTGTATGTTCCGTGGATGACCACGGAAAACATTAAGATTTAAGTGAAATTATATTTAAATATTTCGTTATGTAGAAAATTAGTGATCAGATTAAACCAGACTAATTCCATCATAATAAATATTTGTTATGCATTTTATGATTATTATAATGACTTCCTAAATTATACTGACGACTTTTAAATATTAATATATTATCTAACGTCATCATCAGTAAGTATACTATATGTAAATACTGGATTTAAAAGAAGAAGAAAAATTTTAGCTGTAATTTCGTTTTAGTTAGTAGAGTGAAAATGAAAATCAATCAATCAATCGGGGACGTCCACACCCCGCGCAGAGGTGTGGGATCGAGCCTCGGGGATGAACCCCACTGCTCGTGCAGCAACTCAATGGGGTAACCGCCCCCCGGTCTTAGGTGCCGCTATTCCTAGCGGCTTTTGGGCGTCCTTTAACGACTTCGCATCGTCGAGATATGGCTGAACCTATTCCTACGTTGAGTCCGTCGCTGGCCCTCTTCCCTCGCGGGAGCCAGGAGGCGACAGGAGGATTTCGCGTGGGACCGGACGTCCCTCAGTTGGGCGAGCGTGAAGGGGAGCAAAATTATTAAGGTGTGGGTGTGGTCCATTGTCGGCTCGGTCGAACATCTTCCGAGCCAACCGGACCACAAACTCATGGATGCTCTCCACCCTGAGGTCCCTCGCTATAACGTCGTTACGCACATAGCGAGCCGCCCCCACGATGTCGCGCAGAGACAGATTCTGCTGGATCTGAACGCGTTTGCGCTGGGTTGCTGATATCAAAGACCACCAGGCCGGCGCAGCATAGGTCAGTCGGGAGCGAACGTAGGCCTTATAGACCAACAGCTTCGTACGCACGGGTATGCGGGTTGATGTTAATATAGGTCGAAGGACCGTACGCGCGGCTTTCGCGCTATTCACCACGTGTGTTACCTGTGTGGTGAGCCGCAGCGTGCGGTCGATGCGGACTCCGAGGTACGTTACTGTGGTCTCCCAACGTACATTCTGCCCCCGAAGCTTAAGTGGTCTTGGTAGTTTACCGTGGCCGGTCACAATGGCGCATGTCTTCCCAACGTTAACAGACATTCGCCATGTGTCCAGCCACTCGGGTAGCAGATCCAGCAGCCTCTGCAGCTTCTGTGCTGCCATATGGACCGAACAAGACGACGCGAAGAAAGCGCTATCGTCGGCGTACAATGCCAACATGACGTCGGTTTCCCACCATTGCAGCCGACCTTCCAGGGTGGGGATATCATTAGTGTATGCGGCATATACAGGACAGGTGACAAGCAGCTGCCCTGGGGGACCCCCGCTTCAACGGGGCGCTTGGTGGAGTCGGTACCCTCTACACTGACGGAGAATTCCCGCTCCCGCAAGAAAGACGCCACCAGCCGCACCATAGAAGGCGGCATGGTGGTTTGCTCTAAGAGCTTAAACAATAGGCCCTCGTGCCACACCCGATCGAAGGCTTTCTCTATGTCGAGAAAAACCCCAACCGTACGGCGACCGAGATTACGCTCGTTCGCCATGTAGTGTAGCACGTGGGCCAACTGAGTCGACGTAGAGTGGCCGCTGCGGAACCCGTGTTGTTCCGGCCTGAGAAGAATGGTTGGCCGGATTTTCCCCAGCAGCAGACGCTCAAATAATTTTGCGATATGTGGGAGCAGGGTGATAGGGCGATAACTCGTGGGGTACCTACGATCCTTTCCAGGTTTAGGTAGGACGATAAATGAAAATGAAATTTGAAGCAAATTTGTAATTCGACTAAGTGTCACCTGTTGATACTAGTAAAAACTACTTTTATTCTTTGGCTCCTCTTTGTATGTTAGTAGTTTAACAAATAGGTCAAAGATGGCGCTGAAAAGCAAATAAGAAACCTCTTTCAGTAGATATATTTTTCGTAGAAATGAATTGTGTGCCGATATTTTATAAGGAGTAAAATATAAATATTTTACTCCTTATAAAATATCGGCGTTAAGTCATAGGAGTTTTCTCTTTTTTTTTGTGTTACCGCATTATTGTACGAAATGCGGTAAGTAACACAGAAAAATACAATGATACGGCGGCCTAATTCCTTTTTTCTTCCTTTATTTACTTCTTTTCAAAGTTGTTGTTGTAAAGTTCTTGTGAAAGTTAAATATGATCGACATATTTATTTTCTATCATTTATTTATTAAATAATTACTCTTAATTTCCGTTTACAATTCCATGTGATTACATTTTATTTGCAATTTCATAAAAACTTTTATATTTCTTATTTTAAATTTTCGTCGTAATATTGACAGACGATGGCAAATTATCTTCTTGGTGACCCATGTTCTCTTCACCATTAGCTTGAGGTGGAATACATGATTCAACTGCTTTTCTCGAACTGGTAAAAAAAAGAAGTATAATAAATGAACGTTCCTTTTTGTGATGAAGACGGTTTAATGAAATAATTTCTTATATTTAGACCTCTATCAAGTCATACTAATTATGATTAAAATAAAAAATACGGTGTAAAATGTGTACATTTTATAATAATGTGTAAATCAATTTATAGTGACTATTTAGTTAATGAAACAGACTTCTGTTTTGTTCCTCTGTTTATTGAATTGTTAATGTAAAAATCCATGATCTAAAATAAAGATTAAATAAAGAAAGTTTTGCATTGGTTTTTACTGGCTAGTTGTTTATGGAAAGTTTGAACTTTGCAGCAATGATCGTGATTTTGTTAATTTGTCCTCAAACATTTAATAGTAATATTGCGTGTTAGATAATCTAGTAAACGCATATTGAAAAAGCTTTATAAACTCCCTCAATGAAATGACAGCAAATATATTTTTATATATACCTGGAAAATAAGTTTTACTATCAAACTTGAATAACGGCAACAAGATGGTATAATGTCCGAAACACACGATATCGAGCTATAGGTATTATTATAAACAATCTTCCTATTAGAATAACATAACAATATCCTCTTTTATGATAAACTGTTTTGTGTACGCTCACGAAGGTTCCTGACTCAAAAAAATATGTTTCTCCTCTATGCGTTCTATATAAAGGAATAAAAAACCGACGGGTCGGGCATTGCAATACTACATAAAAAAATGTTTGGTTTTTGTGGTATGATGGCCATGAACCTTTGCGGCCGTACGCAGATCAACTCACCAAAGTTTCATCACAATCGGATGAATGGTTTAGGAACGCATAGAGAACAAACATACAAAAATACATTTATTTTTATATATATGTACAGATTTTTATTGATAGATTTTAAAATTGATAAGATGTCTTTAATGGTTCAATGGCGGGGCGGCCGCCTACTGAGTTAATGGTAACGGGTTCGATCCCCGCATCGGAATAAATACATATAGGTATGACCTACAGATATTTATTTCGAGTTTGATGTGGGGTAATTAATCAATCGGCCTCGGACAAGCGTGATGGATTAATGTCCGTTCCTTAAGAAATGGGATGGAGCAGTGGGACATATGCATATAGGTCCTTAAAAAAAGATGTTTCTAATTGTAATACTTACTTCACTGCTCTAAGATATAAGATAAGTAAGTTATTGACCGGCATCTCGACAACCACTAAAAGAACGTAGGCAGCTAAGCAGCCCCATGCCATAATACCAACAGCTTCTATAGACTGAAAAGTTATTTTATTTGTTTGTATTTCTCTTATAAGCTTTAGACTTTAGCTTTAAACAAAATATTTTATATAAGCTGTGCTACTGCGCTACATTCTGCGAGCGTGAGAGCCGGAGATCTACTCCCTCACTTCCTACGGTTGCTTCTTCTTCTCACTCTCCGACGTATATAGACTTCATATTATTAATTTTTAACATTCATTTATATTTTTCAGGGTTTCTATCACATTTAAACGCTTTTTAATAAACAAGATGATTCCACTTCGCTTCTTCTCTGAAAAGGTATTTTCTCACAAACATGTTAATTTCTTTAACCTTTATAATATGTATGAGGTAGAATCACTCAGTAGGTTAATTTTGGACAAATAATTTCATAATATCTAAAGTTTTTACACAGCGCTTTCAGCGTTACAATCTCGCAGGAAAAAACCGATTACTGAGTTCTATCTTTGCCAATGAGCTTTGATGGATTCAGTGAGCCCTGGGAGTCGGAGGCCTAACATTGTTCCCTTCCTTTTACATCCCTCTACCTTCCAATTATTCACATTGTAGGCAGGTAACGTATCTGTAATGTCCTTGGTGTTTCAGATGTACATGAGAGACAATGATCTCCACCAAAAATTATTGACTTTTATAAGCTAAAATTGAATAAACGATATTTGACTTGTAAACGCCTTCTCAAAAGTGGGCAATACATTAACGGTCTCCCTTGTACTGGAGGTGTATGGAGGAGGAGGGATATATAAAATATACTATACTTACAAAATTATATAAATCTGTATGTAGGGTGGACCTGGTTACAAATACGTAGCGACTGCTTAACATGGCGTGAATTAGATACAGTCCGTAGGCGAGTTTGCTCAGTGGTATCCAAGGATACCAGCATAGAAAACCTTTTATTATAGCTGCAAATAAGTTTTAGAGATATATTTCCAAAATTACAACCAAAAATAAGCCAGGATGTAATGACAAAGTTCTGAAGAGCATACATAATTATTTTGTAAAATACAGCACTCTATTTAAGATATGTATATCATTAGAACATTTTTTAGCTTTAGCAAATGTTTTAGTTGATTTAGAGATGTCTTGACTTGATAAGGTCACAATCTTTTAATAGAGTCATAGATATCTTTTAATATTAGGTGCGCAACTAAGTTCTAGTTGTTTTTTTTTTTTTTTTTTTTTTTTTTTTTTTTTTTTTTTTTTATAAAAATGCAACTTAATTTATTAAAAATGCTTACATAGCTATGGGCAATACTTTGAATAATAATTCAAACTATTGTCCATCGCTAGCTACAACTTTGCCCATCTTTATGGCAGAGCTCGAATACCGTTACATTAAAAGTATTCGTCTTTTGCAGCTACCCACGAAATAAGCCATTTTTCGATATCTTCATAAGAGCGGAACTGCTGATCAGCCAGATCATGTGCCATCGAACGAAAGTAGTAATAATCGGACGGCGCAATATTTGGGAAATATGTCGGATGGGGTAGGACTTCCCATTTGAGCGTTTCCATGTTTTTTTAACGGGTTTAGTAACATGAGGCCGAACGTTGTTATGCAGAAAAGTTTTTTCACTTTTTCGTGCCTTTGTTTGTATTGTGGCCGTTTTTCGCGCAGTGCTCGGCTCAGTCGAATCAATTGAAGTCGGTACTCAGTGATGGGTTCGTTTGGTTTCAATAGCTCATAGTAAATAAACTATACCGACCTGATCCCATCAAATATACAGAATAACCTTCGCAGCGTGTATATTTGGCCGAGCCGACGACGTAGAAGCATGACCGGGCAGTCTTCATGACTTTCTTTTCTTTGGATTACTGTAATGAGTCCATTTTTCATCACCCGTTACTATGCAATGAGGAAACTCTTCCTTTCTTGCCGTTGGAACAGTTGTTCACAGGCGAAAAAACGACGTTCAACGTCCCTTGGCTTCAAATCATGAGAAACCTTGTTTTTGAAACATTCTCAATGCATGCAAATGCTTATCCTAATACTAAAACAAGCTGGTTATGCGTTTGGAACGGATCATCATCGACCAATTCCTTCAATTCAACGCCTTCGTTCGCGCGTACAATCGTCAACATCTAAATCGCCGTCTTTAAAGCGACGGAGCCATTCGCGGCACGTTGTTTCACTTAAAGCAGCATTTCCGTAAACTCTTTTTAACTCGCGATGCACTTTAGTCGCCGTTTTCTTTGAAAGAAATAAGGAATGTAACACTTTCCGCAAATGACGATTATTTAAAGTATTATATATGACGCCACAATACAATCACTAACGTATCAGAGCGCTTTATTTACGATATGTCTAAGCTTGGATATGTTTTGGATATGTCAAAATCGACCTACACTTACTGTTGGAGCCTTAAGAACTTAGTTGCATACCTAATAAATTTAAAAGACATACCATCCTATAATATTCAAAATGTATGGGTTGCCTGGTAGAAATGCTTGAAAGCATTATGTCCGCTCTTTTTTAACAATTAGTTTTAAATTGTTTTAAAATAAAGTTTAGGTACATAAATTTGTCTATATAATTAATAACATAAAGAAATCTCTGAATAAAAAGTATCTTGATACTGTTCTGTAAAAATCATTTGATAGTTATTTATAAATTGGTCAATTGATAAGATATTTAATATCAGTATAAGTTATAACTTAATTGTAGTATATCTATAGAAACCTCTTTCGCTAACTTGTAACACACTTTAAAAAATTGAAATATTATATTTGGAACAAACTTGAATCTTCGACTCGGTAACAAAACAAATTTGCGTTGAGAGAATTAATAAAGATTATATTTTGTTTTATGATTACTTGCTTACACTGTTATAATGTTTTTAAATGAACATAATTAATTATTTTTAAATGTTACAATATTAAAAATGATAGTAGAGTGAGAAATATATTAAATAAATATATATTTAATAATTTGTAACTTTATAAAAGTGAACTGAAGTAGTTTTTATATATTATAATTGTTATATGTTTAATATATGATAATGTTAATATTATAAAATATGTTAATATATGTAATATATGTTTAATTTGAAACTTCTCTCCGCACATTATTTATGGAACCAGCTACAACACAATCGGTATTTCGAAACAGTACGATATTGGAAGCTACAAAAAATAAACTTTTACCTATCTCAAAGAGCGGACACTCTTTTGTAATGCCTCTGGTGTTGCAGATATCTACGGAGGGCGTTAAACGCTTTCTATCAGGCGACATGCTTGCTCATTTGCCTTTCTATCGCAATAAAGTTTTATAATAATTATTTAATTTTACCTGAAGACTTTACTGTTTACTGTATGTACTGTGCTTACTTACGGACTTCTCCAAATGAACAGCAAAACACGAAGAAAGCTAGACTACAAGCCCAAATGGGGCGATCAAGTGAGACGTAAAATGCGCTCTCCAATCGCCCGTAGTTTCCACGACCAAGTATCGAACCGTAGATCATCACGAGAAACATTATAGCTAAACTTCCACAAGCAACTAGTGTAGAATATATCTAAAAATAAGAGAGAATCCGGAATAGCTGACAGTAAGCAATGACTGTCATCCATTATCATCTAAGGACACTGCCTATGAATACATAGGCAATAGCTTAGATTAGCTTAACGTTGTGAATAATGAGAGAGGAAGAAGGAAGTAATGGGAGGGGAAGATGAAAATAAAGAAAGCGGAAAGAAGTTAAGAAAAGGATGTTTGTTGCACGAGACACGATAAGACGTTAATTTTATTTAGATATTTAAATACTAGCAATAATTACCGTTTGTCCATTGTATCACTCAACTAACGCTGTTTTATTGTTTTTCATAGTCCATAATGTCCCCTTGTTAAGTACAGGGCTACCTCATTTGCATAGAAAAACGGATATTTGCTTACTACGGTTGCCTAAGGCGAATTTGCGAAGTAAATAGAATCTGAATAAATACCTGTACAGTTATTTATCCCGTTGAAAAAATTGAACCTATAAACACTGACTCCGAACGTGGCTACTGATCCAATTAGATTAATTATTCTGACCAATGTATAATGATTAATAAAGAATGAAAAAATAAAGTGTCGCGTAGTTATGATGTTGTTTGCGTGAATTTTATCAAATAATATAAATCAGATTGTTTTAGACGTTTTAGTAAAGATTGACTTATGTGTGAGTGAGAATTAAAAGAAGGAATCACAAACAAAAGTATTATACTTGCAAAACATCAGTGGCCTTCTAGTAGTTAATCGCTAATTATTATACACTAAACAATGAACAATAGCTCCCAACTTGTTTGCACACGCACTTTTCAAAATACAAACGAAACTTAAGGATACAGAAAGCAAATACTTTTAGTACGACTCACCTTGGGTATTTTGTTGATTCCCGTTGCCTTGTAATGATTAATTATAAGTCGGGTGATGAACCCAATGAGGAAACAAGCGTACCGATTGTGGCTTTTAATATAAGAATCAAAATGTTGATGTAATGGATTTGTAACCGAACTGGAAAAAATATATAATTTATTATTTGACTTAACCTGCCTGAGCTCTTGAGTTACATGACAAAGTTTATTTTTAAATAATTTTATAATACCTTATAAACATCTTCTGTTATTAAACATTTGAAGTTAATTACTAATATTATAATAATTTGTACTCTTTTGCCAGAAAAAAACAGTTCTTATCCTAATCATATTTTTCTAGGGGATTTGTAGTGTGTAAGTGTATTTCTCTAGGAAATCCCAGGTAAAGTATCTTAACTACGTATAGACAGACAGTAGATACTCTTTTTGCTTGAAACCTCTTTTATCCAATGGTATGGATACATGTTTAAAAGACACATTCGATGTACATAAGTTACATCCATAGACTGTCAAGGTAGTGGGTAACATTCTAAAACTATAATCAGCATTATTCATCTTCTATTTCACTAATATTGTACCAAGATATAATATAACGGGAGCGCTTGAGGTAGAAGTTTAAGGGTTTCAAGTTTTCAAGTATTATCCCCATCGCCTGGATTCAGTCGGAATTTTCTGCAAGGAACATCCACCGTTCCTTGCAGAACTGTGGGTAACAGTGAACAATACACTAACTGTGGTGTTCCAAGTGCGATATAAGGGATATTTCAGAGATGTGCGTATGTGTCCACGGGAGGCCGGCAAAGCGTCTGTGACGCCTTCGCCTTGTACGTGTCTATGGCGGTGATCACTTCCGATCCAATGACTCATATACCTGCTCTGCTATAGAAAAACTTTCGCACCGCAAAAAATTCTCGTGCACTACTACGACAAAATTAATAATACTTGTGCAAATAAAATATGGTTTACGTCAATAATCTAATGGTGAACGGATCCCACGACCTTAGATCGTAAACAAAATCTTTACAAGTAAACACTATTGCTATCTTTTATTTGTGTTACTAATTCACGTTCGATAATTTAATTGTAATTTTTTCGAAAAATAACGAATTTTTATTAGACGATAATAAAATATTTTTACAAGTTAATATTTTATCTAACATTCATGTGAACCATGTATTACTAGCCCGATTAGCTTAATTGCAATGATTAATAAGAATTCTAGTAATGTCAAAACATTAGTTGCCTTCTTTAAGAAAATCTTATTTACACATACAATTTTTGTCTAGAATAACTATGTGAATTATTTCAATATCGCCACTTACTTATATTTAAAAAATAATATAGGAGACAACTTATAAATGTAATTCACAATTCCCGGGGTAATAAGTGCAAAAATTGAAACCAAAAGTGCACAAAATACACCAACTTTTGGGTATCGCTGGTACAGCCAATACAGCAACACGGTTACGATAAAGAAATGGAAATCACAGGCAACGTACCACGTAGTAATCATGCACTGAAAAGAAATCACACGAAACAAGAAACATTTTATCTTCAAAGAACAAGTTTAGTTAGTCATTTTATAGAAACATTTTATCTTCAAAGAACAAGTTTAGTCATTTTATAGAAACATTTTATATTCAAAGAACAAGTTCAGTCATTTCTCAAAGACCAGCAACGCTTCTGATGTTGCTAATATCTATGGGTGTCATTAATTGATTGAAACACAACACACTTGCTCGTCTGCCTTCCACTAAGGCACAACTCAACACATATAAAAGCTTTATACCACTTCTACGATTTGGATATGTGGCGACCCAGTACGGTAGGTTTTTTGTGAAACCTCTACCATTCTGTGGAACTTTACATTCAGTGGTGTTTCCAAAGCTATATTTTATAGCCTACAAACATTAGGACGCGTGATTTCATCACACAAATCAATATCATATAGCATACCTACACTAAGTTATTACTATATATACTTGATTCGTTTTAATAAAAAATCGTAAAAGTATAAAAAATTAATCGCTAATATTTTTAGCACCATACCATATTTTCAGTGTCAATATAATTATTTATCATAAGAAGGTTGAGCCACCAATTTTCTCGACAAGGTTTCGTATTGAATACTACGTTCGAATCCCACAGGGGACCTGTACCGATGTATGGAAATACAGCGCTAATGAAAAATATTATAACTGCTAAGCCAACCGCTAACCTGTAAAATAGAGGTTATTTAATACGTTTATGTCGGCGGTCAATGTTTATAACACCAAAGAGGAATATAGGATCTGTGAAATTGTTTTTCGTTATAACTTTTTGTTTTAACGTCTAAGTAAATTACTAGACAATAATAAACTAAAATTATCACTTACCGAACATATCTGATGAGAATTATTAAAAATGGATTGGGAATCTTTTTGAACTTAGTAAGTCCACTTGCTAACAGAAATCCGGAGAGAAGGAAGAACGTATCCACTAACAAATCGGTATGAAGCATAAAAAGCCCCCTAATATAGAGCATTGCCTGAAGGAAAAAATATATGTAAAAGCAATGTATCTAATATATCGTCGTTGTTGGGCGTAAGAAAAGATATGGTGAGCTATCACTGACCCAAATTTGAACACTGTGACTCTGAAAGTGTCATTTGTTTACAATTTGGATTTATATTATAATTAAATTAGATTATAATTAGTATGCACTCATCGTTTCTTATATGTAGTGATGGTAATCATCATCTAAACAACAGCCTACAGCAGTCCACTGCTGGACATAGGCCTCCCCCATGGAGCGCCACCTAGCTCAATCTTCGGTTACATGCATCCAGTTTCTGCCAGCTGCCCTGCGAAGATCGTCGCAGTAATGGTAAGCCACATACTAAAGGTACCGCAGTAAGTTGCTTATCTTAAAGCAAGGATGTGAATAATGACAGAGAAAAGAGGAATAAAGCAAAGGGAAAAAATCCCCCGATCCCAGCTCTCACTGTATGATACGCGGTATGCTATATTCTGTAAGTGTGCTGTACTTGTACTTCCCCGATTAAGGAAACCCATTGTACCACTGTGGCCATACCATTTAGAAAAGTGAGAGAAAACTTCTTGAAGAAAGCTCTGTGTTGGTGAATACTTTGAAACGTATTCAACGTATTTTCTTAGACATAACTGTAATGAATGCGAATGAAACCAAGCCTAAATATCAAAAGAAATCTTTGCTTTGCTGTGGGACGCAAAGAAAATTTTAAAATACATTCACAAGTTTCTCCTTACGTACTGGCCTAAAACATACAAATTAGCATAGGTAAATTGAAAAAATAAATATTTAAATAGATGATTATTAGAGTTAGGTATTATTTTGCAAATATCAAGAATTACTTTGCTAATCGACTCATCGCCTTCTATAGAGTCTATCGAACATCTATTCGTATATCAGAGGTTACCTCGTGTTGGGGCAAAATATATATATATATTGTATTCGCATACATTGTTCATGGTTTTGGTGTAAGTGGTATTCGGACGATGACTTCAAACAGTTGATTGATTTTTCGTATCATTATGAATGTATTTTTTTAATTTAATGACAGTAGTTTTTCACCATCAATTCACCATTTTGTTCAAAAACCTTCTTTATCTAATGGAACAAGTTTGTTTTTGATACAGCCGGATGAGAATCCGAATAATATAAACCTTGTGTTCATATACAGTTTCGTAAAGACGTAATTTTATTTTTTAAATTGGTTTTCGTAGATCTTAGCAAAGTAATTCTTAACTATGCATCCGTGTAAATCGAACTAAAGTCCTCAGTTGCATTTGTTTTAATATATATAAATAAATGAAATTGTATATATAATTTTATAAATAAATAAATAAATCTGTATGATAATTTGTGTACTATGTTTAATATTATATTATATTTTATATACTGTGTTATTTTTTAGATTACTAAGAAAGCTGTTGGATTACTATTATATTCTAAATAAATAAACAAAGTAGGTATATACCTCATCAAGTGCAAACCCATTATCTATAGGGCCTGCGGATGAAATAATATTATGATGCATCGCCACAATTAGGCATATAGTAAAAAAGCGAATACCGTAAAAAACATCTACTCCTTCCTTTTTCACGTTCAAAAGCCGCATACTGTTATTTTTCACACAAAATGCTTTTAATATTTCGCTACCTGCAACATAATTGCAAAAATGCCTATATACATGTATCTTATATGCTCTCCATGACTGACACTTCTTCAAAAAATAATCAAGCGATAAAGATAAATTTCATATTTCAAAGGTCACTCGGAAGTCCTCCTGAACGTCATCCGAAAGACCTTAAGAAAATGAAATTTAAAGAATCGATTGGAAAAGCATTATTAACTAATACTTTATTTATTTATTACTAATTATATAATAATATTTATTCTTTTTAGTTATAACCCACTAGGATTATTGATTTTTTACGTCATTTAGAGTTTACGATTATTATAAATACACGATTTTTAAGATAATTACAGGTTTTTATTGAGTTCAAAGTTATAATAGTTAGTTTAGACTTACCAATTGTTGATTTAATCAGATGAATTCTGTTGTGACGTATGTATGTACATAATAAAACAAACAACGTCAATGAACCCATTACGACACTGGAAAAAGAACAAAATATAGGGCGCAAAGCTAGTCCTCTATCTAAACTCACAGGCCGGACCTGTGAGTTTTTTATTATATTTTACTTGTGACTTAATTCTTAAGATATTTACTGGTGATAAGGCTCTTTTCTCCAGTAAATTAGTTTATATGTGTACTAGTATATACCTATATATTTCATTTTCTATGCCATTTTACGTTTATATTTCCTATCAAAATGAATGTACTCACTAAAAAACCTATTACTGTTGGTGATATGACTCATGGGTACGAGCCTCCTCATTTTCGAAGACGAATTGGCGGGGAATCTAGACTTGGAATAACTACATGTAGGGTTATCTTAACCCGTGAATACTAACTCCATAAGCGGTAGCTTAGTAGCCATTGAGTCAGTAAGGTCGTCATTAATAATATATTTAAAGCTAAATATTTGATGGACGTAATTTATTGGCTAATAGGTACATATTCACAAGGTAACGATTTCATTTTTCATTTCATTAACCAAATCAAATTAGGCACAACTTGTGCACTTCCACGCTGGTATTTTATAATAATATTTTTTTCCATATACGTCCCACTGCTGAGCACGGGTCCTCTATTTCTGGAGGATTGGATATGAACCCACTACACTTGTCCAATGTAGATTGGCGGGGTAATCAGTCTCGAAGTAAATATCTGCAAGTAACACATATACTCGTATGTATGTATTTATTCCAATGCGGAGATCGAACCCACGACCATTAACTCCGTATGCCGTAGCCGTAGAAGACAATTGTGATAATATGATAATAATATATATACTCACAAAAAAGAGATGAAAAGTATATCGTATTCCCTTGGCTTTTGCAGGGTTCGACAAGGCGCGTTGATAGTGATACGAGCATGCAAACCTGCGGCACCCAAATGTGTGCGCGCCAGGAAGATACCAAAGAGACGTTGAACCGAGTGTGGCTGGCAAAGACCAGGCATGCAGAGACCCCAAATTAGATGATTTTTGGGTCTTTTGAAATAGGATTGGTACTGAAGGAACAATTAACATCTGATTTAATAGTTACAATGTAAAATGCAAAGTGATCGAAGTAACTGTAAGTTAATCTGTAAAAGCAGTGCTGTTCCTTTTACTTTTGTGAATATTGTATATCAAGTTTTTGCTATACAGTCATATGATAAACGAATGTGTCCACTAAATACCGATGAGATAGAATATTAATCTAGCTACGAGAAGATGACTTCGCTCGCTATACGAGTAAGAATTGTAGTTGTCCAATATCCTTTATATTCCTTGTTTTGTTGGATTTGATTTATTTAAATACATCATTTTTTTACAAGGCTACAAGGAGCGACGATCTACGTAGAGCGACTTGTAGACACTAGATGCGTGTAGCCGAAAATTTATAAAGGTGGTGTTGGTGGTGTTTGAAGGAAACCCAGGTCGAACTTAGGACCACCGTACATACATGATGATATATTTTTTTAAAAATCTGCTTTCAAAATTTACCGATATACTTAAACTACTTTATTTAGGCACCTAAAAGTAATGATAAGGAACACCTACTTTTTCTCCTCCTCTTGTTTTAACTTATAATTGCACTTACATATAAAAATAAATATCAAGAAATATATTATTAAATAACTACCTCTATAGCATCGAACAATGATTGATATGGTGTAGGGAGGTTATTATTTTGTTTTATTGCAGTCTTGTCCGATCTTTTCAATACAATATCAGCTAAGCAGTATTGTGTTGTCAAATTTGTATGGGTATTGTGCCAAGGAGTGTTTATACATTCATCGTAGCTCCCCAGATTATATGTATTGCCGTAAAATAAGCCTTGCGGTTTAAATAGCATAGAGTCCCATTCTGGAAAATAAAAATAAGTTTACATTAATATTTCTTGTCTTGTTCTTTTCTTATGGCGCAGTGGCGAAGTGTTTTAAAATGAAGTGTAGTAGGTTCGATTTTCGCATCAGAATAAATGTTTATATGGCCTACAAATACTTGTATGTACTTTGAGTTTGAATTTTTGTCCATATTATTGAGTACGATGTAATGTGTAAAACGTAATTTCTATTTTTTTGAATAATATCACGACTTCCCGCGACCCGAGGCAGGGAAGATAAATTGATTTTATTAGTATATTTCATTAATGCACTATTAGATTTAAAGCATAGACACAGTTTAATTTATCTTTAACTGAAGATGAATTGGCCGGCTCGCGCGGGGAAGTACCACACTCCCGCAGAAAACCGGCGCCTAAGTGATAGCTTAGCTACCGCTCTTCGTACAGTAAGCGGTCGAGTTCTGGAGGCCCAACATTTTCCCATTCTCCTATAATGACACTTTCGTTAAAGGTCGGCAGCGCTTCCGCACTGCCTATGGCACTGCGGAAGTCTATGGGCGGCGTTCATTGCTTTCCACCAGGTGAGACGCCAGCTCGTTTGCTTGCTCAAATGATCAATGGGTTTAATCAAGAAACAAATTTGTGAATGATAACTTACGCCAAACAGCCCATAAAGTTGAAATTTTCAAACTATGTATTAGAGAAATAGTTTGATTCAAGCACGGTTCTTCAACAGTTGACCAATTTTCAGTTTTTAGGGCGTACAAAATACTATCTATATACGATTCACGTTCATCTGCCGTAAACGTTTTAGTAAATTCAGTGTTATTATTCACGACAAACTCTTTAAAATTAATACTTGGATTATCCACTTTATCTGGTTCATCCTCCATTTTGGTTGGATGTTCAGTATTTTCGGTTTTTGGTATAACGTGATTATAAACACTAAATAAAATGTTTGCAATTATCAAGACAAACAAAATTCTTTGCATGGTATGTTTTTTATGAGCACGTTATGATATTCATCAAAAGTTTACCTAAAATAAAGAAAATTCTATTATTACATCAGCAAAATCTTTAAGTCAATAAGAAAGGAAATAACGGAAATCTAGTTGTGGATTTAAGTCACAGAACAATAAAAATAAATATTAGGTCGGGGCAAAAGTATTTTCGTATTGTTCATACAAAGGAAAATATTTTTTTTAGGTATAATTTTTTATTTATATATTTATATGTATGTGCCGTTTTGATCGATGACTTGTTGCCATCTTATGAGTAGTGCCATGATCCCATTCCTGTAGAAATTTTGAGATTTTTAATTAAACAATTCTGACAGGTAGTGTTCAGTGTTCTTTTGAAGTTAGCTTTACGCTTCCTAAAGAGTTCTGCAATGACCGAAACAGGTGGAAATCTGATGGAGCAAGGTCAGGGCTATACGGAGGATGCATCAACACATCCCAGTCAAGCTCTCTCAATTTTTGCTGCGTGGCTATAGATGAGTGCGGTTTGGCGTTATCATGGTTTCTCTCAGTGAGATCATGTGGTACCCAAATGTCAAGTTTTTTCTTGTACCCAGACTTTTGTAAATGACGTAAAACTGTTTTATGATCAACATCCAGTTCTTCAGCAATGTCGTAGCTACTAATATGTCGATCTTGCTCAACTTTCTCAAAGATGGTACTGATTTTATCTGTGACAGGGCGTCCAAAGCGAACCTCATCTTTCACACTAAAATTTCCAGACTTGTAACGCTTGAACCACATTTGTGCTACTCTTATTGATACCGCATTAGGTTCGTTAACCGCACAAATTTTATTCGCAGCGTTCGTCGCATTTTTACCTTTTTTGTAATAAAACTTTAAAATGTACCGAATTTCTTCGTCACATACCTTCATTTTGCTTGCTTGAAAAACAATTGTAAAATGGCGGGAACTATTTTTTTTTATTTCTTCCGTCATCAGAATGTCACATTTAATGATATAAAAAACCAGCCAGTTACATTCAGTACAGCCAAAGAGGTTTGATTACTAATAATACATTCAAAATACGAAAATACTTTTGCCCCGACCTATTATTATAAAACAAAGCTACACTTATTTAAAATTTCTTACGGGAAGTGAAAACAAGAACTTTCAAATCTTTATAATATTTATAGCTAATTATCATATTATACAGTATTAATATTTTTATTTATAATGAAAAAATATCTAAGTAATAATTTGTGAGACAGACTTGTCTCGTCCATAAAAGCATGAAGAGCTGTACTGTACTTAAGATTTTATTCATTTCTTTTAGCTTTAACAGATACATTTTTATTCAAAAGCTCATTTTCAGTTATGCAAATATGTGATATGGAAGGCAGTTTTATTAAAAAAATAAACTTATTTTTGAGGTGTGGAGTTAGCAAACTCTTGTGCTTATCTAATAATAATAAATAATACACTTACGTTACTCAACGGATGTCTCTGTCAGCTTTCATTTCATATCTGATAAGATCAAATTTACAGACTCGACCTCGAATGTTATTTTAGCACCTCCTATATTATGCACTAATTATAAAATATGTCATAAAATGTACATAAATACCACGTAAAGAAGGTTATAAAAGTTGACATTGTACTCTCGATAAAATACGATATTGTTACCTACCTAGCTAACAACTTACATCGTATTACATCTCGATGAAGCTGTACGGCAACCTATAAAATGTTTCGAGTAATTCGGTAATGCAATTTAATCTCAGAAGTTCAGAAGCGTCTTATATTTCCTTATGAGAAAGGGTTAACGCATTGAATGAACAAATGTTAAAAAAAGTGTTCTCTCCCTTTGTTCATATTTACTTTCTCTCTCTCTCTCATATATATATATATATATATATATATATATATATATATATATATATATATATATATATATATATATATATATATATATATATATATATATATATATATATATATATATATATATATATATATATATATATATATATATATAGATAGGAGTTCTCATAGATTTTAAACGCAGTGCGGTGATCCAGCCAATATGTTCCTCTTGCACAGGCTACGCTACGAACAGATCAGGGCAAACAAGGAAGCAGATCATGGAGTTTCGCAACATTAAGGGTTCTACAAACTCTCTCTTCTACCTTACTTTAGTGAGTAATAGAAAGGGAAGAGGCAGATATAGGAAAAGCAAAGGACTTGGGGTTTTCGATTTCTGGCCTAGTGGCCCCGCTAAGCAGGTGGATTGGATGTCGTAGTAACAGTCATTTCTCATTGTAAACCCTGCAAACGGTAATCGACGTATTCTATTATCTGAGCCTAACTCTTGCCCTCCCAAATAAAGTTGAAAGTCAAAGGAATTATTTGTCAGTCAGTCCGCTGCAAAAATTGTTGTAATAGATTATGTATGGCTTATACAATTTCGGAAATTTAGGCATGCGGTGATCAATAACCAAGCAAAATTAGCTTTTCAAAGTGAAATTTGTACATGATAAATTATTTATTGCAACATACAAAACTAAGGTTTTCATTTCAATATTTAATTAATAAATAATACAATTTCTATTGTAAGTATAACTACATACATATATAACTACACATTCGACTATTAAGCAAGATTGATGTTACTAAATTTATAAACGTTAATTTTTAATAATACTATGTTGCGAGATATTATATATTTCTAGAATTTTATTTGACATTGCTATTTATAATCATAATATAAATATCATAAAACTTACAATTTATTCGTAATTATATTAATATGTATATATAAATTATAAAAAGTTTATTTCTTTTCCGTGGTAATTTCTGTCTAATAATCTATAATATTATTATCATTTTTCACCGCTACATACTACTTACACAATGGTGATTGAAATTTCTGATTGAAAAAAAAAAACAATTGAAATTAATACGAACCTATCCTGATAAATTTATTACCCAATCACATGACTGACCATACAATTAAATTTAATATAAATTTTGAAATAAATATGGAATACCTTTAACTTAAGTAACTAATGTCTTTAACTTAAGTAATACAAAACTTTCATTTCAACTACCAGTTCGTCTATTTTGTAACTAAAACATACATCTTATTTTATAAGTGCATTGAAAAAATATGATTTAACCTATATACAATAAAGTAATGCAATATTTACAATTTTATTTTTATTTACATCAACTTAAAAACTATATAAATATACCAGTTTGTGTAAATAACGTAAATGTATGAAAAATATCATTTATTAAATCCTTGTTTATAGATTTATGGAATGTAATTCAACACAATATATAACTGCAAAGAGGAAATGCTGTCATCATTTTAGGAACCCTACCTCAATGCCATAATGCAGGTGACATTAAGGTACATTATTTTTCACTTAATCAATTTACATGTAAACCTATAAATTTATTAAATGAAAATTAATTTAAATTACTAAGATAGATATGAATATGTAATTCTATTTCTAACAGGATTCTTATATAAAAAAATTACGTACCCGGCATTTAATAGTATATTGCCTTTTAATTCAATTTTTATAGAATAAAGAATAATATACTCATACGTAAGAAAGTAGTTAAAAATATGAAATTAGTATAATTTTTATAAGGTGTTTCGGCTTTAAAAGAATATTACTAGAATTTGTATTGATAAATAACTCAAAATTCATTAATAACTATTGTCCATTTGAAGAAAATAATAAAAAATTTTGTATATAATCTAACAAATATTAGTCACAACAAAAAATAAAAAAAAAGCTTAAAATAGCGTCTTTAATGTACATTTCTTTGGAACGCATTGCAAAATACACACTGACTAGATTTCACTCTCTTTTATTATTCTTAAAAACTAATATAAAATCTAATTTTAAATATATTACGTATTTATATAACTTTCATTTATTTGGCTTGTAAAGTTAGTAAGTCCAGTAGATTTTTCCAATTCGTTTCCAATCGAAATTCAAGTCGCAGAAAGAGTACATAAATACGATTTTTGTAGCGGAACTATATTAAAAATACTATTAATTATATATTAAAAAATACTCTAAAAGCTTAGAGATAAATAAAAAAAAACGAAATACTAAACCAACTGCGCTAAATGGTAAACCCATTTTCTCTTATGTTTGTAAGGAATAAATCACCGCAATCCATACAATGCATTTTAAGTGGAATGTATATGAAGGTAAAGTACAATTAAACTTACTTACTATATAAAAGACTAGAATTCTTTCGTTTGAGATCAAATAGGACTAGTAGTATGTACACACATATAAAACATATTTATTTAGGATCTAAGCAATACACCCATACGACTAGATTTTCAATGACTAGCATTTTTAGAAATAAATATTGAATTTAATAATTATACATCTCTACTATATCTTCAATGACTAGAAAAACTATATTTTTTTATACTTTTAGGTATGACTAGTAAAGAACTAGTTTATTTTTGAGATCGTTAAAAAATAACAACTAAATTATGACTAGAAAGACCAGAAATTAGTGACTTAATTATGACCAGAAAACGTTTGCCTTATTATAAAATTACTAAATTGTATATAAAAAGTTCTGAATTGTAAATAAATATTACTATAATTTCCCGTGACTAGATATAACATAAATGACTAGATTCTTATAAAGTAAATGACTAGATCCATACAATTAAATCGTACCAACTCGTCAAAAGGAAAATTAAATTTTACTTTTAGCACTTATTCGACAGGCCTATGTGTTTTTGTAAATAATTCAGGATTGTGTAAAATCACTTCTCTAATTATTAAATTGTTATAATAATAACACTATAAAATTTAAATTGTTTTACGTACTATAATATTTAATTTATTAAATTGTTATAATAATAATACTATAATATTTAAATTATTAAGTATTTAAATTATTTTACGTGGTTTTTATTCTTTTCGCGTAATTAAACAAAACTATTTCTATGTGGTAGCCTAGTTACAAGTCGGCCTCACACAATTCCTTTGTATGCTGAATGGTGAAAAAATTATCAGAAGGTGGGGAAAGTTGAACGGTGCATCTAAAAATATGCTCATGCATCGGATCGATTGCGGTGACCCTCCATGGCCACGTGAAACGATCGAAATCACCTACATGTACTTATCTGGGAGTTTTACTACCCCGTTGTAACTTAACAAACTACTATTTATATAATAAAATTACCTTAAACTTTTTATTTTCGCTTATAAAACACATGTTATGTATATAGTAAGCACGTCATATTAATATTCTTATGTTTTAAGACACAAAATATATTTTTTATAATGTTGTAAAATTTATTTGGCTAAAATTATTGTTTGTAAGATGTAATCATTTTTAAGTAGATCTTTTAAAATACGTAAGTGATTAATATATAACGGTTGTAAGAATAAATTTATATAATATGTCATAAAAATAATATATTACTAAACAATTTCGTGTGCTCTTTAGTTTAGTAATCTTCGAATTTTGTATGAAAAATGAATCGAATTCGAATAAATCATATAAGTAAATAGCCACGAGAAATATTTGATATTTCACTGTGATTGTAATTTGGAATGTTGCTGTAGGAGACATTTATTTACATATACTTAGTCCATATAATTTTATCTAAAACACACATGTACATTATGTTCAAATATTTATATGTATAAATTATAATAAATATTTACAAACGATAACTTTCCTTTCTAACTATTACTAACATAATATATGTATAACGACTAAGTTCTGCCACTACATTAAAAATAATAACTACATAGTTTTAAAATTTACGATATGATAAGAATAATGATATGAGAATGATCAGAGATAAATTAGGACGTTAAAGATATGACTTTATGGAGGGAGGAATAAATATTATAACTTGAATTACTTTAAGAGAAGAACATATGAGAATGATCAGTTCCATAAGCTGTAGGATATGAATATAGAGTATTGGTCACTGGATAGGGGAACCGCGGCACTGGCCGCAGTACACGTCGTCAGCCATCGTCGCCACCTCCCTCGTCTTCGGAGCCCGTAACGTCAAGACTTCGGGAGTCCTCAGAGAAGGACGGAGATGCACCGCGGCGCATGTCGTCCCACACCAGCTCTTGTTGTGGAGGCGGTATTTTATTCCAGAATGTATTCAAGTTGCTGTCTCCACACGGTTCCTAATGAACAAAATTGATTTGTTATATTTACTTACAGTAAAGGGAGAGTAAAAACTATTAACATCAAAACATATCAAGAACTTTTTTAAGCTTTACCAAATTAATACAAATGGAAAATCTTCTACATCCAGGTGAACTAATTTTAAAAATAATTTTTACTCAATTTTTAAAAGATTTTTTTTTATGGGTTTGGATGCCAAACGAGCAAGCGTGTGGAGCTGGAAAGCATTTATTCATTAATTTCAATTAATAGCTTTCAATAGTGCCAAAATAGCACGGATGATTTCGCCAATGTCACGAAGAAGGGAGAAGACATAAAGGAGGTTAATCAGTGCGGTTGAGATAAGGAAGAAATGGAATGCACAGGACACTTATTGCTGGAAAACAATCAACGCCGCCCATAGACAACCGCGAAAACGCAGGAGTCACGGAAGCGTTGCCAGCCAAATGTCGAAAGGAAACTAATATTTGCGTCCAAAGGCAAGCAACGAAAACTTATATGTTATTATAAAAAATGCTAAAGTTCAATTAATAATTTTTAATTATTTTTCTAATTTTTTTTATTTCTTTATTTTTCTATTTTTAATTGATATTGCAAAAAAGGTTATTTATTTTTTTTTATTCTATATAAAAATCAATCAGAGTACGAGCGTTTTTCCTTACCAATTGATAAGCAGGAAACTCAGATTGGACCTGTCGAAAAGCAGAGGGTTCCTTTTCTGTTTCATTTTCGGCTTGATCGTGAGATAGAAGATGTTTGCGCAAGTAAGCTTGTCTTCGAAACAATTTCCCACATCGTTGGCAAGGAAAACGTTCACCGTGAGTGACGGGTGGATCTCTCCGCTTGCTAGCGCCAGGAACTCGAGGCTTGTGCCAACGACGGTGAGAGGCTAAATTTGCTGGGCAGTTGAAAACCTAAAACCGAATTATAGATTATGTACGAGTATGTACATGTACATGTTATAAGTATGTACAAATTTCAAATCAACGTATTTAATATTGAAGATAAAACATTCTATATTGTTTCTTCATTGTTCATTTTTTTGTGTTTATTGACTTTATTTTATGTGAAATGTTTATGTGAAATTTGTAAAAGGTAAAAAGATAAAGAATAATGCCACAGTTCGTTTTGTTTTTCTCTTAGAATAATTGATGAACCAATTCAGTGCAGTGGTGAAATGTTACTTTTTAAACCATGTGTTGTGGGTTCATTTTGTCATGCGTTTTGGTCCTTATCATTTGTCTATTCCCAATGGCACATGGACATCAGACATTATGGCTTAAAAAGACATCTACACTTAATTAAAGTTTTATTAACTTTGTTTTATCCCTATTTTTTTTTTTTCACTTTCGTTCACTAACTCAACATTAAATTATCAAATTTATGAAGCTTACATATTGGAAGTCTGAATATTTGATAAATGTACGCACTTTTTGTACGTATATTTAATAGTCTTTTAAGCTATCAAGCTAATTGAGAAAGGGTTTTTCTAAACTTACTAACTGCGAATAAACAGTTTGGAATAAAAATAAATTTAACCGTATACGTTTAAAAAATAAATATAAGCATTCATTGTAATTATTAATAATTATGTGTTGTAAACAATGGAAATTCTAATTGCCTCCCCATCAGTTGACGAGATAAACGCTAACAACCACTAGTCACGCATCATCTAATGTATCAATTAAGGTGTACAAACATTTTGCCAACACTCTTGTGCCGTTTCCCATGGAATTGAGCCAAGTGTTTACAATTGTGCCACCCTCGTTATAGTGCGTTCCCACACAACGTGCTAATAATCATTTGCCGTTTTTTATATATCTCGTCATATTAGAGAGGAGTAATTGATGATAAATTATCGCCGATAAAAAGATATCAATTTGATGGGGTTATTTAGTGTACACTATTAATATTTATTGTAATATAAATAATATTTTATGCTTCACAGGCACATGTGAGTTTTGTTCGGAAAAAATAGCCTACCTATATATATCACCTCGGAAGGAGTTAGTGAAGTTTTTTGAAATTACTTTTTATTATTTAAGTAACTTTAATAAGGTTGTCTGGAAGAAGTCGCTTTAAGATAAGATCACTTATTTTACTTTTTTTCGATCGATTATTTTGTATTGGTGTGCAATAAAAAAATTCTATCTATTTAGTTACTTTTGTTATTTATTGTGAGTTTATATTGGAATATCGAGTAAAAACTTAAATTGTAGCATTTATAAACACTATCATCAGCAGCCTGCGGCAGTCCACTGCTGGACATAGGCCTCCCCCATGGAGCGCGAGTATAAACACTATGTATGTAATTAATTGATTTTGCGAATAAACCTACTTAATGATATATATTATATATATATACTTTATTTTTGTTTCTTAAAATTGAACTTGTTTTATTTTCATAGACTGCAAGTAAATTTCATATTTAACTCTGAATTTGTAGATGCCATTTTAACATAATATTATTAAACATATAATATTGATTTTTAGATACGCAATTCGGATCGCAGACTCACTCAGAACAAATGTATATACCGATACGGAATCGTATTCGGTTCGAATCGATTTGTATCGCCACAGTGCTATTTGTGTCGTTATAATTTTAACGATGAATGATATTGTATATTTAGGATTTATAATATATATTAACCTTATCGCATTCTGGACACCTATATTCGATATGCACGATCCTAGAACAACGATGTTGAGCCAGTGCAAATGCGTCGCCATATAGTCGTCGACACAATCTGCAAATGTATCTTCCTAACCGGTTCTCAATAGTGGCTATTAAAGCTTTGGCCTCGTCTGTAACTTCCACTACATTGAAAGCTGGGTCTATGTCGCCCTGCAACAAATAACATTCATTAGCATTTTTGTTGCAATTGTGGATAAGAATTAAATTGCTTCAACAAAAGATTTTATCGTTCCGTACGTAGATTATAATCTTTCGCCTCAGTTCGATTGTTTGATAATTGCGTGTTATTAGCAATTGTTTTTCTCGCCTCTAATGATTGTTAATGTTACGGCTGAAATGTTACGGCTTTATATTTAAGCAAGCCGAATAAAACACTGCATAAAACCAAGCATTTGTGATTTATTTTGCAGTTAATGTCTCCAATGCCACCCCATTACCAAGCGTTTCGACTCACCCCGAACTGTATTATTAGCGTAAACACAATACAATACGCTATTTCAAAGCGTTTAATTGCTAACTCGATAAGAAAATTCACCTTGCAACCCACTGTACTCGTAATAGCACGGTTACAACAGCTTATTAGCTATTCCTTTACAGTTTTACCTAGATTCAAATATCTGCAGAACTATCTGTTTATCGTTTTAAAAGCTTTTTCAATTTTTACCTTTCGAACAACAAGAGTTTCATCTTCATCTAGATCTCGTATAATTGTACCAGAGACAGGAGATGTTTTATCTTCATCAAACATTAGTCGTCTAACAGCTTTACTTTTCTTCATCGGTTGTGGCGGTTTTGGCGATTTTTTTGGCCGTTCTTCAACATCCTTTATTTCTACAATATCGGGCGAGCTTCTTCCGCTTTTTGAAGAGCCTTCTAGATCTACCGGTAGACATGTACGCAGTTCTTCAAAAAACTGCTTCGTAAATTTCAATTTTTTTGCTTCAGGACTATCATTGTCATTGGAATTATCGTCTTCAGATTTTCTTTTTGAAATTCTGTCTTCGATGCCATCTTTTGAGTCGCACTCTTCGAAATGTCGAAATATCTTAGGAGATCGTATAATTTGTACATCGAATGATTTTCGTTTTTGAGATGGCGGAGGTGTACAAGGAGGGGTAATAGGAGAAGTAGATTTAAGAGATAAGTCAAGTGGCATTAATGGTTCATTATAGTAAGCCAAGTACTGATGTAGAAGACTCGGATGCTGCTGAGGTATGAGCTCATGAAGATAATTACTAGAGATACGAACAGGAGGGGCAGCATACTGCTGATAGAATCGGGACGTCGTAAGTCGATGAAAATGGGGTAGTGCCGCCTCCATTTTATAATAAAATTTCTTATGTCATTATAACTAAGTACCTATATCTAACAAACCTATTTCATTATAATATTTAATTTTCGAAGATGTCAAATCTGAAACAAAACAAAAATATTATTGGAGGTTATTTATCTAAATTAATACAATAGATAGTAAAAAAAATATAATAACATACAAAAGAGCAGGCAAAGAAATAACGAAATAAAATCGTGAAAAGGTTGTTCAATAGTGTTGGAGTGCTCCATTTTGTTGATTGTAACGACGTACTGGACGGAAAATTGCTCTTTTCTTGATGTATAAGAAATAAATGAAGAAAAATGCATTGAGAAATATCGAATGTTTCATGTAATTGTTACTTAGAGAAAAGTGTATTACTTATACAATATATAAGAAATAAAGATTACAATAAGTAAGTATCTAAAACTAATTTAAAACATATTCAAATATGTCATATAAAACATTTTTTTTTCTAGACTTTTTGCGTATGCTCCACTATATATCATCAAGTCCGAAGAAGTAAATTTTACAGGAACATCAAAACACTGATTTATTTTCCATCATTTTTTTCTAGACATTTTTATAAAACCACTTTTACTTTAGGTAGAAAAGAGGTATTTTTGAGGTAAATTTGATGTATTCCAATGGATAATTTTAAAGCATATCTTTAAAATTATCCATTACATGGCATCAGAAGTAAGAAAAATGAAAAAATGGTCACGAATTCGGATAATAAGGCCAATGATATTTATCATAAAAATGTATTAAAAAGTCATCAAGTTTAGACAGATTATCAATATGTAGGTTTTGGACAATTATAATTATGTATGTATATGTAATATACACCGAACTACAGTTCGCGACATATGTATCCTTTCGACTAAAGTGGCAATGAGCTGATTATGTTTCTCAGAGAATCGACAATTATTGGAGAAGATTATTGCGGGAATGGAGACTGCGTCATTGCAAACATTGCTCGGGACTCCCCTTTACGGATGGATTGACGATTTGGGCGGCTGCAATGGCAACGGATTCGTGAAGTCGAAGATTGAATTAGACAGCGCGTATAACTACATATATGTGTATATATATGTTTGTGTGTCTATGAAGGATTATAATCGTTATTTATATGTAATTAAATTATCTTCACTTAATAATAATCAATATGGCAATCCTTAAAATAACTTTAGGCTTGAGCAAATTTTTAAATAAATAAAAATATAATATATCACAAAAATATAATTACAATCGAAGTGGTTTTTAAGATGATTAACGGAGTCAGGCGTTACTTTGCGGAAACCATTAGAATGCGTTGCCAATAGCAAACAAAAACAGAAAAATAAAAATGTAGTTTTTTTTAAAAAAAAAGAACACAATATTATTTATTTGTTTTTGTTTGCTTGTCGCGGATCTTAGCTAAATAAAAGTTCTAACTATCCACAAAGTGTTTCTTCCTTACATTGTAACTAGCACATAGTGTTGAGTGTATTCGGTGGTTAGATTACCCGTAACAAGCTCAGCACGTTACATCGTGACAGCGTAAGCCCGGCTGCAGCGAGGGCAAATGTTTTGTGCCACGTTACCTAATTACTGAGGAGATCGCTCCCACGGTCACCCCAGTCGCCACCCCGACGCGAGGGACCAAATGAAATGCGTCGCCCTTTTCCCTTAATACTTTTTTGGTTTTGAGCAAATACAAATAATAGAGTTTTATAGTGTGTTTGACCATTTATGTAAACATCAATAAAGATAGTAGCTATAGTTATGAATAACTAAAAAGTAAGATAATTAGCTTAATTATTTAATATGAATAACTAAAAAGTAAGATAATTATCTTAATTTCAGACAAAGACAAAATACGTTGTAATTTACAAAACTATATTATTTTGTAAATACATACCCGCACGTACACATACACGCACACACACACACACACACAATATTTTTGTCCATTTAATATTTGTAAAATGTACAGTATCTCTGGGAATTATTTACACCAATAATATTTACAATTATATACACCAGTGGTTCTAAAACTTTAAGTGATGAGGGAACATTTGACAAAAAGTCTTGTCTTGGACCTATAACTGTTTGGAGATTATATACAATTGTTAAAAATGTAAATGACGAAGGGTTAATCCAGACTTGTTTGATATTTTTTATGATAGTTTCGCGGACCAATTCCGGTGCTTTCAGAGATCACCCATAGTCCACAGACCACTGGCTAAAAACCATTGATTCATTCTCACTCACTCAATAAATTGCTTGAGAACTTTAATATAAAATAGTAATTCATATTTACAAGCCATTTGCCTAGTAGGTATATAATCAAATAATTAATAACTTATAAATTAAAAACAGTGTGAAAAATATTACAAAATATTTCAGTGTGTAAATGTAACCTCACACAAACAGTGAAAACCAGCCATTGTCTCATTTTGATCCACTATGGTAGTCATAAAAATAAAATAATATTCTATCATAAATTAGTTGTCGGTTAGACTTCTTAAAGAGGTCTTATAAAATTTAAAAACAGAAAATTTACAAGTCAGTTAATAGAAAAACTACAGGTATATAATGCATGAACTAGACGTATAAAATGATAATTTTTTACATCGCAATGCGCTGGGCACTTTTTACTTTTTTTTTAACAAGTTATAGATGGGCGGATAAAATATTAAAATCCAGTATATGGACAAATAAGAATTTTATTAAAAAACCTTATTCGCTTAATACAAATAAACTTGTAATTGTATAAAATAAATATTTTTTTTTAATTTAATTAGTTAAGATTTATATCATAAGTATTAAAAACTAATACTTGTATGGATAATATAATTATAGAACAGATTTTATTTAATTTTATTATACAAACAAAGTACCTATTACGAAGATAATTGGGAGGGACGGAATGAAATGATATGAAAAGCTTTTGGGGCGGACTGAATTAATACGATTCGGGAACGTAGCTAGAAGGCGGGGCGCACTCGAAACTCTCCTATAGTTTTATGTTAAAAAGAAAATTTAATAACCGATTTTACGTTCAATCACATAACAAAATGATAAGTTACGATATAATTTCTATTCGTCGTCAATACTCAATAGTTCACTACAGGACAAATAACTTTTGGCCTCACCCCTCTCTCTACCCTCCTCCTCCCATTCTAAATCCCATAATGACACATTCTTTAAAGATCGGCAACGCTTCCGCACTGCCTATGGCGCTGCTGAAATCTAGGGGCGGTGATGCTTGCTTTCCACCAGGTGACACGCCTGCTCGTTTGCCTTTCTATCCCATAAAAAATCTTTTATTGTAAAGAATTCGAGGATATTATTATATAATAATTTGTAATAATATATTATAACTCATATTGGTTTGTATTGTATGTAATGTTAGTTTGTGTAATGATACAATTAGTATAATTACAATGATACAATGAAAATACAATGAAAGATAATCTAAATTTCAACAGGCAAAAAGCCAGACCAATTTTCTTAATTTTAATAAATTCTTCAATTCAAATTCTTCGATATCAATCTTAAATAAGAATATAATAACAAATTTTTAATAAACAGGTAAAAGTATCATTTTTTTATATTTTCTTGCCACCCTAAAAGCGAATGCTTTAAAACTTGATTAATATCTTGTTACGCTCGGCCGTATATCAATTAATTAACCATTCAACGCCAGTAGGTAATATTTGAGACGGCTAACAATAGTAATTATTTTAAAACGGTGGTGTTAAATGCACGTTTCGGATTGATATGTTTCATTACAGATTAAACTAAAAATTATATTCATTTCCAAATAATTTGACTCTTTAAATATAACAAATTTACTTTTATAAAAAGTTTGACTAATACGTTTGACTAGTACGTTTAATAATATATAAGAAAGAATTATATAAAAGAATTACAAACATTTAAAAACTAAGAGAAAGTATTATGATTCTTTTTCTTTTTTCATAATGCCCATAAATGTTTCACATATATACAATAATATATACACATACCGACTCGCCACCGTCAGTAAAAAATTTAATCTACGACTATGATTTCCAAAGTCGTAGCTTCGCCATTGAGCCAATTAGGTCATAAGGATGTTTAATGTTTTAATTTTTTAAAGTTTTCATTATGTTAATAAATATGCGAGAAACATTGACTCGCTATCATTTTGCGTTGAAGATGATAGTCTCAATTATATACTCATTTAAACAACTGAAATAACTATATCACTTTGTAGTAATGAGTCTTAAAATCGCTTAACATACGTCACACAAACGCAGACTCAGAAAAAAATTTGCTAACTGGTAAAAAAATAAGCTTAACAGTTTCAAAAATATGGACGGTAACTTGAATTGAATTTTCTTGTGTCTAATATATACTTATAATCAAAACGTACATAGATAAAGTATGATGTATGTTACAACTAAAACAATATTTTACTTTTTATAAATGAACCGGAGAAATTAATATAACTGACTTTAATTTAATTTGTATATTATCATCAACATCATCAGCCTATAGCAGTCCACTGCTATCCAGCAGGCATCCTCTAGCATGCGCCACCCAATCCGATCATCGGTTATACGCATTCAGATTCTGCCAGCCCCTTATATCCATGTCTCATTCAAATCATCAATCAAATGCACTACACTAGAGAAACATAAATTCATGTACGGTATATTTGAAAAGAATAACTCTTTTTTTACGAATACTAGTTATATTTTTAATATTAAAATAACTCTTTTGAAACACTCCAGCTCAGGTAAAAGTACATGTGTTGGGATAATATCGTTTACCTCAATAGTCTTATGCAATTGAACGCAACCACTAAACAATAGGGCTTTGTCCCTTAATAAATTTAAAAAGTATTAAAATTATTAATAATAGTCATTTATAAAGTTACGCTCGTGTAAGTATTATATATAAGGTACACGAGCTAACAATATAAAAGTTCTATTCTCAGTTACGTGTTCGCTAGGCAAATTTCCTCAATATATAATACTATATGCATTTCAGCCTGATATTTGGCTTCAGAACTTTCACAGTTTCTTTGGAAGAACCACAAGGTAAAGTATCTAGCTGCTAGGAATCTGATCTCTCTCTGTGAGTTCAAGTTAACAAGTTATATACACACGCTAAACTTAGTCTGATATTTTGTTCACTGAGTTTAGAAACCTCACGAAATTAAAGTTTACTGTACCTACATAGTTTCATAGTATTTTTAATTGTTATGTTCCTTATTATCACTTGTTCTTATTACAATTTAGAAGTACGATTTGAATGTGTGATCAGTTTTGAGAGCCGAAAGTAACAGATTCAATTCCCGTATTGAGTAATTTGTACACTCTGTAACTTGTTCCATGAACGATTTCAAAGTGGGTTTATTTGCAAATATTAGACACTGACTAGTCCGATCCATTTTTAATATCATGAAAAGGTTATTTCGACACGATTGTAAATAATTTAGGCGCAATTTTTCACATACAAAAATTATATTCAAGCACCCAATTTCGCCCGAGATTTGAAACCAGAGCCTTTGTCTCAGAAGTCAGGTACTCTAAATATTGATCAAGCAGTCAACTTCAAGATTTCTCTCATACTTTATTAACTATTATTACAGCATGTTAAATAAAACGGACAAACAACTAGACCCGGAATAAATATCTCTAGATTATATTACGCACATATTATTTCATCATTATACCGGAATTGAACAGCGTAGCGCTAGGTTTCGAAAGCAAACCGTTTGCCACTGTGCCATTTGTTGATTATCAAATGGCTGAATCTATTTATAAACTTTATTTTATTATTATATTGAAGAATAGGTGTCATGTTTAAGTACTTTGGGCTGTTACTTGTTTTAAAGTAAAATTTTGAAAATAAACGTCATTTTTAAGGAAAGCCGTGTAGAATTTATTTACGTTAATATGAAAATTATTTTTTGGGCTAAAAATGAAATATAACATTATTATTCCACTGTAAATATCATCATAATCATAATACCATATAACCCCTCGAGTTTCGCAAACTTCACAGGTAAGGGGCGTTTCTATGGCGAGAAAATTTAAGTGACTCACCTGCGCCTGGTCCACTGCTGACTCAGCCGGCGACACCCCTGAGTATGCACTCGGAAAAGTTTAAATACTTATGTACAGTTTTGAAAAAGCGGTTCGGGAAAAAATTAAATTAAATTGAATAAAAAGTTTTCGTAGTCGTAAGCGTCGATGGCAATTAGGGGTGCGCGGTAGTCCGCTCGCCGGGGCGGTCGGCACAGGACTGGCGGGTTGGAGCAGGGTGCGCACCCTGGCACGTGCGATGGGCACGGGCCGCATATACCCCTTCACAGGGTGTTCCCAAATTTAACATCATTATTATTATTATTGAATCATGCCCTAGTAACTACACTGCGTAGGCTAGGCGACTGTAGAGCTAGACATTGCGCTTCGATAACACTGCTCTGACTGTCACCCGCATAAAAAGTGGACTTTGAGATATTTATTCTGATCTGTTTGAGATTTATAATGAATAACTGCCATATTAATTTTTTTCTTAAATTTTTAAGGTTAGTTAGAAAGTTAACAAGGTGATATTTCTTATTATTAAGTGACTATGGGAATACTACTAGAGGAGCAGAAGTCTCTACCTGAAAATGAAAACTAATTTGCGATCGCTAATCCTTCGGGATTAAGACAAAACACTTGAATTAAAGTAGTTGAAGGAGCCCAGTATCCGGCAGTGGACTGTTACAGCTGTATCGATAATGATGATAATTCATAGATTAATATAATCATTACATTATCATTAGCCTGCGGCGATCTACTCCTGGATAAAAGTCTCTCGCATTGCATGCTACCGAGCTCTATGTTCGGATACAGGCATCCAGTTTCTGCCAGTTACCCTGCACGTATCGTCATTGTATCTACCAGGGAGGACGATCCAAAATATGTTTACCAAGACGTGGACTCCACACCACCACTCATCTTCTTCAACTGTTACCAGCTTCTAACAAATATAAGCAGTTTTATTTTTTATTACGTGAAAGATATTTTAACAAGATAAGATCAAATTTTTTCAAAATAGTAAAAGCAATACGAATAGGTAGTCTTACATAAGGAGAGATACTGTATGTAGTGACTTTGATCTGCAAATTTAGGTTTGAATACTTATGTATATAAGTTAAAATATGTTTATGTATACAGGTAGAAAAATCAACATTTTTTTCACTTTTGTTTGAATTTCATTATTGCACCTATTGTTAGATTGGTAAAGAAGAACATAAATCATTAATCGCGTTTTTGTGCACATTAAACTGCTAATAAAGAATGAATCAATACAAACATTAATTTTTGTTAACAGAAAAGAATAACTACAATTTACTTTATTCTGTGATAGTGCAATACTCATAACTATTATTATTTGTGAAGATGAACTTCCACATTTTTGAACATCCTGTAGCTGGCAGCGAACCAAACCGTATCTACAACCGACAACAGTATGTAATGCGGCCCCCATACACGAGCTACAAGTGCTTGCTAAGTTTTTTTAACCTATTGGATCCTGACTATAGGTTAAAAACACTTCTGAACGACGACATCCACAGATAAAACCCGCATCTCTCGTTCATGGTGACTTGTTTGAAATAACTCTATCCTCGCTTAAAAACATAGTTTGTCTTTATTTATCATTATACAAAAGAAAGGGTAAAAAAAATTAAGTCAGTCGTATATTTGTATTTTTTTTGTGAACTTGACTATATTCAAGTTCAGTAGTTATATGTAAATTAAATAAGAGATTGCGTAAAAAGACATGAGGTTGTTATAAGGAAAACATATATGTATGTATATATTATATATATTTCCGCCATTTTTAGACGATAAAAAACTTAAAAACATTGTAGCTTTATTTATTTAGTCTTTTTTTCCATTTTAACTCGTTTATATCGTGTTTCTATAAATGTATTTATATAAAATTGAAATTATGCCAAATATATTTTTAATAATAATTACAAAATAAATTTCGAAAAAGGAGACATAGATGTAGAAATGGTTGGGCGGAACGTTCCACCACCCGCCTATGCGGCCCGCCCAATCGTGTTGCGCTCCGCCCACCGTGCCGCCCAACAAAGCGAGAAAATAATTGAATGTAATTGAATCGTCTCACTGAGTATTCAATTAGTGCTGTACCGAGGACGGGTAATGAGTGCGATTGTTAGAATTCAGCGAATGCAGGCTCGCGACGCCCGGAGAGAAGCTTGTTTCATACACCTTTGTGCGCCGTGCAGCATCAATTACCGTGCCCAGTTCTAAATTGACTGCGTTTGTTTTGACATACACTTGGCTCAGTGATTATAGTACTTCCGACTTACGACTAAAGGTCCTGGATTTAAATTCCGATAGAAAGTAAAATTTGTTAAAAAGTTAAAAATTGTATTTTACGTCCCTGGATTTTAATTGTCTATACCTATAACGAACTTATTGTCTGAGATTAATAATTGAAATTCAGTAGTTACAGATTCGATTCCTGCGTCGGAGTGAATGTATGTATTTATAATATACATATATTTACCCTGATGCCGTATATAATCTACTATGAGCATATAGTGTGGTGGGTTAATCTCCATTCCTCCAGAAATGAGCCCATCCTCAACAGTGGGACATATACGGACTGTGAAAAAAAATTTGTATCACAGATCTTCTAATCATAGGAAAAAATGATTAAACTGGTTAAAGGAGAAATCCAAATCCTGGATGAGAAAATGCATTATGTGTTTGCATATAGACTTTTTTAAATAACATGTTTTTTATCTATTTATGTTGAGATGATAATATTAAATAAGTATACATACATATATTTTGCACTATTAAGCATATGGGTTATGGCAGAGAATCGGCCATCAAATCGGCTCATTTTAAATTGCACGGTGTTAAACACTTTTATTTATATAGTTGCTAGGATAGAACTACCTCACTTCTTCTAGTGAGTGACATATGAGGAGACTATCAGACCAAATACCATATAGATGAGCATCTAGGTGAATAATAAAAACCTGGCTACAATTCCCAATCCTGCGGCCAAGCATGGGTATTAAACCAACTTCAATTTATAGGGAGGCTATTGGCAGTGGAATATTATGAAGGTGTAGACCGTATTGATTGATGATTTTAATATTATCGTATTAATATTAATATATCGTGACACTTGTCTCACGGATACCAGACCTAGCCATTGACACGAAAAATTTAATATTAGATATATATCTAAATATGTCAAAGCGAAGTGGAAACAACATTATGTATCTGAAGTAACTGTAGTAAGTGTGAATCCATCAAAATTAAAAGTATCTCTAAAATGGCAGTATTTAAGAGATGGAGAAGGGCAGTATTGGAACGAAACAAGTCATCATATGGTCCTATGTCCCCGAGGTGGGGCAGACGGGGTCCACAGTGCTTCTCCAATGGCATCGGAATACACACAGTGAATAACCGTACCGATCAGAAAACGATGGAACGAAACAAGTGGAAGGAAAGAAGGAAAAGGAGGAGGAGTCCTATGTCTTGTTTCTCTGTCCACAATACGTTTGTTGTCTCTACGTTCTTGTTCTATAGATTATAAAACCAATTGATTTTTTCTGTACGTAGCAGTATAACGCATGCCGGGTACAACTAGATGTAAACAAAAAGGAACTAAAATAAAGCATTTACTGAATGAGTTGTTATAACCCGATGTAGTTCCTTTATAATGTCAAATCAGCATCCTACTTATTCCAGTATATTTCCATTTTGTTCTAACTACTAATTTATTACTCATAAAAGTCAGTTAGATTCTATTAGTCGCGAAGAGCGGTTTGCTCCGGGAAACTCGGAAATCGGTGCCAGTAAAAACTATAGGTACTTGTGGAAATTGGTTTAAACATTAAAATCCACTTCAGTATTCAAAGCTTCTTTTTTTTTAAAAAAAAAGACAAACGAGGACGGCCTCCTAACAGAGTGTATAGTGAATTCTTAAATCCCGTAGCGTCCGGCTTGGCGCCCGCGTCAAGTAGTACTCGTCGCCATTCGCACCGGAACTGGGAAGCCCCACTCGCGCACGCGCCGGAAACTTGCTCCCGCGCATCCTCGCCTCCAGCGGGTGTCACTCGCAACCGGTCGTCGTGCAAGTACACACTCTGTATCGATTACATTCATTACTGTGTACTCAATACCGGCACACACGGGGCTTCTGCAATGTGACATGTTGAAAAATTCCGACTTGTATTATGTCCGACTGATATTGACACAATGACCAAGAAAGTCTTAAAAGGACTGCATCCAGGAAAACCTGACTATCCTATTGAAAGAAAATGCCTATTGAAAGCGCGTTGCTCTGAATTGAGATGACGAGAAGAATTAAGAATTCTCCAACGCATATTTTTAATCATTATATACTTGTGGTGTGCTATTTAAGCACCAATAGCTTAGTTTATACGGATTGGGGTTTCGATCTGTACATCGTGAGTTTGTATCCCACCACTGGACTATTGATGTGAAACATTTTACAATCATTATTTAGATGAAGTTGTTAACAAGATTTCTAGTAATATTAAAAATATTCTTTAAAAAACAATGATTATAGTTAAACTCATTAAATGTAGGTTTTATATTTGTGCCGTTTGTTATGGAATGACGTTAAGCTCATAGAAGATGGAATCGAGAAAATTTACAAGGAAATCGCTGTTCGCCTAGTTCATTGGCCATTATCTCGGTCAATGTATTTCATATTAAATAATCATGTCGTGACGTAAATATTGTGGGTTTTTTGAACACTTTTGCAGAATTTATCTCATATGTCGTTGGCCTAATTATTAAAATTCAAAGTTAAATTGTATATATAAAAGTTCATATGGGTAAATTTTACGGGAAGAACAAAAACTGATTTTCTTTTTATAATTTTTATAAAATCATTTTTACTCATACACACAAACAAATAATGATTTTATTAATTGGTGATATAAAGCGAGCTTTCTAATATATCCGAGGGATTATTCCACACTTCCATTCTCCATTCCATTCTTCATTTCCACACTCTGTCGATAAATTCAGTTTTCTAAATTCAAAGTCAATGAATGTAATACGAATTCTCTGAATTGACTTCGCGCAAATATTATACATAACAGATTTATAATAACTTATTCCAAGTAATCCTCTACATTGGATACCTTATTCATCATATTCAATAGTCGCATGCCTTTTTGGTCTATTTAAAAACTTAGACACGGGCTTTATAAAACTCTATTTTGATTAATGGATATAGATTTTTATAGTATACATTTTTTTGCAAATATATGTAGTAGGTACATGTGTACCTATGTGTTACTTAAAGTGTCTTAGTTATATAAATTAAGTACAAAAATAGTTCTACTGTTATTATTACCGCGCTGAAGTACTATGGGAATGACTAGTCACGTCGACAACGGGTAGAATACTTCACCCCATTAAGAACGGTGCTAAGCTCCCACGAACTCTAACAATGGTGGAGCTCGCACCAAAGGTTTACACTTCAAATTATTTTTTAAATTAAAATGTAAATTTTTATGTAATGTGTAATATTATATTAAATGTTTGTTATATTTTCCTGTAAAATGAAAGTATTATATTAATGACGACCAATTGGCTCACTGACGGGGCTCTCCGCCTGCGGGGTCAATGGTCGCGGGTTCGATCCCCGCATTGGAATAAATATATGTATGAATTACAAATATTTAATCCGAGTCTGGTAACCCCGCCAATCCGCATTGGACAAGGGTGGTGGGTCAACGTCCATTCCTTCACAAATGGAGAGGCCCGTGCTCAGCAGTGGGACATATATGGGCTTTTAAAAAAATGATATGATAAACTATGAAAAATTACACCAATCCTTCTACAATATTTTCAATAGTTAGTAAAAATCTATAAAGGTAGTTAGAGTAAATTTTTACGTCTTAGTTTTGATATCACATGTTGAAAATATTCTCTGAAACACAGGTCCTAAAATGATATCTTGTTGTCAAGCAATAGACACGCTGTTGTTGTAGCACGGCTCGTTATTAAATAAAATCTTCCCAATCGCGAAAGTTCTCTTAATATCCAACTATAGTTGGATATTAATAGTTACAATAAACAATGTCATTATAACATTTTATTAAATAAAATAAAATAGAACAATAATAATGGTTTTAAAATATGGTAACAATAAATATTCATAGCATACTGTTGCATAATGTGTTTTTTTTTAAATATATTTTTAACCATTAAAAACTTAGTAAGGCAATTGTTTCAGTAGTGGTGAAGTAGATAAACACTAAAGATGAGAACAAACAAAAAACATATTATGTCTAAAGCTCTATTTAATATGTACCTACGCATAAAAGACTTGAACGAGTATGTAAGCGCTTGATTTTGCTAGGGCTGTGTGTACGTGGGAAAGCGATGGCGGTCGGAAGGATGTGCGTTGTTGACACTTTTGAGTGCGGTGCACCACGCACCTTTATTCTAATGATTTCCTCTTTTTTTTAACAGTCTGACCACATGGCGAGGGATGTCAAAACAGGTTTCATGGCTATATTATAGCCATAAAATCTGTACATATAATATATAATTTATACTTTGATATTAAAGTAATTCAAATTTTAGACTCTTTACCACGATGATTATCATTGGTGGGGCTGCTGCCTACAGAGTAAATGGTCGCAAGTTCGATTCCTACATGGTGATAAATATAGAATATATGGTCTACAGATTCCGAGTTTGGTTACTCTGCCAATCCGCATTGGATAAGCGTGATGAATTAATTACCGTTCCACCAGAAAAGAGGAAGCTGGTGCTCAGCGCTCATAATAGAAATGTAAGGAGGGCAGTATCACACCTATTAGCCCGAACCTTACCTACGCGTGGTGCATCTTGCAGTACGATGAAAGAGGCAAAAACAACTGAACGATAGCGGTATAACCAGCACAAAGCAAGCCAGACCTAAGTGACACAGTGACATTGACAGTGACGTTATTCGGCAAAGTCTGGCTTCACAGTCACCAACCAACTTGTCCAGTATGACGTCTACGGACAAACCCTTCCTATGAAAGAATTTAATTGACATACATACATACATATCGTCACGCCTGTCTCTCGTAGGAGTAGGCAGAAACAACACATCTCCATCTGCTGCTGGTGCATCCCGCGGATGACTAAAGACGGCGTCGATCGCTGTCCATCAGATGATGCGTTTACTCGTTTGCCCTCCTATCCCTTAAAAAAGACACTTCGAACATAGTCTTCTCCATAGTTCTCTTTTAAATTGTGGAGAAGTGAGCAGTTTCCAGGTTACGATATTTATCAGCTAACGGTTTTTTGTCTGGGTGAATTTATTTAACCGTTACTAACTTCCAATATCGATTGGCACCTCTAGTGGAAATCTGTGAGGGTGCGTGTGCGCTGTCCAAACGACCAATCAGAGACCTCTGTATGACAGATGCGCGCGCATAACCATTGTACCTCGCTTCATTGTTTAACGGGATAAAAGTTAGGGTGGGATATGGGAGCAAACATGTGCATATAGTATTACTTATCTGTGTCAGTTAAAGTATGTTGTCCAAAAAAACCGTGGCTTAAAAGTTCGTAAGCCCCGTGCCTAGCAGTGGGACTTACATGTATAATAAAGGCGAATAAACTAATAATAAATAAACCGTTACGACATTGGTACCTTCAAAAAACAAGCCTATACATACCTAAAAGGCCGGCAACGCTTCCGCGACTCCTACGGTGGCGCGGTTGCCCATGGGCGGCGCTGATTGCTTTCCATCAGGCGACACGCTTGCTCGTTTGCCTTCCTATCCCATAAAAAAAAAGAATTACAAAAGAAAAATCCTTTTAAAACTAATTACAACTGTTATAAGAAAAATAATTTATTCATTTCTTCAGCCTACGGTAGTCCACGGCTAGATATAACCCTTAAGTAAGGCGCACTTAGGCAGCTAGTAAGATCTTCTGCTATGCGCAATCAATCTCTGCCAGCCGCCTTGCGCAGATCGTCGCTCCAACTAGCAGAGGGGTCCCATGCTACGTTAGCCGAGACGAGGTCTCCACTCCAGAACTATCCTACTCCAACGGTTGTCTGTTTGAAAAACGTGTCCAGCCCTTACACTTCAGTTTACTAATTCGAAGAGCTGCGTCGGTGAATCCGGTTCTCCAGCGGATTTTTGAAATTTACAGCAAAAAAGCTACGCCAAAATTCAACCTTATTCATTACATTATTATTTTTTATTTTTTCTTCTTTTAGTCTTGCTCTGCTATAAACTTTAATTATGACAAATAACACATGCTAAACCACAAGTTCCAAAAAAACCAACAAAGATTGTCATATTTTCATATGGATAAACTTAAAACTAGAAGGGAGCATTAGTCATTGATATTTTTGTAGGTAAAAGGTTTTACACAACCTACAGACCAGATTAACACAACGGTTCAAAGAAATGAGCACGAGAAAAGTCCAGAAATTTTAGGCTTTTTACCGTGCTCAGTTCCTTTAATTTTTGTGTGAATTACAAATACGTGAAAAAAAAACAATAATTCAGACATTCACTACGATAGTGTTGAACAATTCACGCACCATAATAAAATCTAACAATTAAGTTGTTACATATTTTCTAATATTGTGCATTCTGACTTTACTATACGTTAATGTTGTGTCCACCTGTAATTAGAATTATTTTACTATTATATATTGTACGAATTAATTAGAATTATGTATGTAATATTTGTAACTCCTGTTGATGGTCCATAAATAAATCTTACACTCTTTGCGCGTAATATACTTAAAAAGGTGTAAAAACTTTTCTATTCACGTTTTAATTTATAGATTTCACTTAACTAGTCGTTTACGTAAAAAAATTGTTTATCAGTGCAGTGTTGCCATGGCAACGCACCCCGGACTGTGTCCCGCTGTCCTGGCGTGCCATCCCGCAGGTGTGCTCCTGGATTTAATCGACTGATTGCTACCAACAGACATACATAAAACCCTTCGCATGTGTACGAGTGTGGGGTATGTATTAATTCACAGTTGACGTGTAGTAATAATCATGGAAACGAAAATATTACAGATTTAAAAGTTGTAAGAGACGAACACACTTTATAAGTATCTTTGTATTAGTAAATGTGTCGCTATAAAAGGTTATATAATACCTTAGTTATCCGCGTGTAAATTTTTTTCAGATTATTTTTGTAAAAATTAAGTTTTTAGTTTCATATTTATTGTATTTAAAAAATTCTAGCCTATATATGTACATGTCGCTCTTGTTTACATTTATTTCACAATTTTTTACATGATATTGGTATAATTTTACAGCAATTTGTATAATTAGTCTATACTAAAACTTTTTAAATCTCGAAGATAGATTAAAAATGCCTTTCCTTTACCATATGCCGCAATAAGGCGGAATGGTTTAAAAACTTTGATAAAATTCCGCAGCAAATTGTAGGGTAATAATATAAATAGTGTAATGATGATAATCCTATAATTATTTAAATATTTTTTTATTAATTATATCAGTATATGCTAGCTTTATATGGCAATTTTTTAAAATAGCCAAAACAACTGCTCAAGTTGGTGAAGTAAGTTGCGTTATAGTATTAATATATATTCTACAATAAACTTTGAAGATTATATAATTATTTTGTATTAAACATGTACGTTAATCTGACTTTAGATACCTTAAATATTTCCTATTTAAATATGCCTATTAATTACGATTGGTATCACTTTAAATATAAAGAGCCAGTTAAAGGACAAACGAGATCGCTATGAATTCCCATTCAATAAACTAGCACAATAGTGCAGCATTTTGACGAGGCCGTCGATCGCAAATCTAAAGTGCAGCGTGCACCTGAAAGAGTCGGCCATGACAGCGCAGTTTTGAGCTCCTCCTGCAGACGCGCGCGCACGCGGCTGCCACGCGCCGCGTGCCGCTCGATTCGCCGTCGACCTACCTTGGTACGGACAGAACAACACACTTAAAAAACAATTTATATAAAAGTCAATTCCTTCTTTTTTCTAGCAATCTACACGTTTCGCCACTGACGGTATTTATTCTTAATTTTTTTTTCCCAGCCCATATATGTCCCACTGCTGAGCACGGGCCTCTCCATTTCTGGAAGATCGGATGTTAACCCAATTCTAAAATTTACACATATATATATATATATATATATATATATATATATATATATATATATATATATATATATATATATTTGAGACTACTACGATGTCATTACTTATGACTGCTGTTATTTTTGGTTTAAGTTATTTTTTAAACCGGGGCGAGTGGGCGATTGCTGAGTACTTCATACTTATTATGGTGCTATAACATCAACAACCCATAACCCATAATAAGCCATATGTATGGTTGTGTAATGGGTTGTTGGATCTATAGCAGATTTGCGCATAATTAATATAACATGACATCGTAAAACCCCGTTGGGTTGGTTGGTAGTCGCACAACGAAGAATCTTGCACTAATAATGGCTGTTATTTCAACTAGTAAGAGATTATTCTGAAGTTAGCATTCAATATATATATAGCATTCAATAATTCCTTATAATTCCCTTACAACTATTTCTCTACTATATCCCTAACTTCTATATCCCTAACAATTATTTTGAGACTATTTAGTTTTAATACCGAGAAACAATGATACAAAAAAATATCTCTGTTATCTTACATATGTATGTCGCCATTGTAGCTTCATTCGTTTATCAGAAGTGTATACCGATAGCAGGCGGGTTTGAAAAATTTGATGTCAAAATGTGGTCCTCTCTTCCTACCTCTTACAGGGTGTAAGAGTAGGAAGGAGTGATGAATATTTTTCTCTTTATCTTTTTGAAAATAAATATTATATTATAGATTTTAATAAAATGACATTAAAACAAATCTGCTGACAGTACTCGTACACTATTTTCTACAAAGCGTTGGATTATTTTATTGTGTTTTTCGGCACGCGGCCTTTCAACAAAAAAGGGGGACTATGTGAACACCTAACTGTGTTCACGTTCTGTAATGCACGGACCGTTTTTATTTTGATTATTTATTAGCATTATTATACAGAATTTTGCTTTATTGTTATATACGCCTCGAAATTCTAGACAAACTTTTCTAAATATTCGTCGGCGTTAATTTTAATATTATTTATATTTAGAATACCTATTAAAATTATTGAGTTCCCCCTTATATCATTGACTGTATTATCAACAGACTGATCATTTACTGATCACTTAATATTTTTGTCTACAATTATTTTGTAAGACTTGGTAAAAGAACTCACATCAAAACTATAAGAAACCTAGCCTAGACTGTTATTAAGCACTATTAAACCTTTGGCAGTTCACTGTTGGACATATGCTATACCAAGGGACGTCACCGATCTTTGACTACACGCATGCAATATCTACCAGCCACCCTGCGCAGATCGTCACTCGGTCTTGTTAGAAAGTCCCATACTACGTTTGCCAGGATATGGTATCTTCTAAAACTCAATTGTTCGTTTCCCAACAAACGTTGGTTACGTTAATATTATGTATGTGTGTATGTATGTATGTATATATATATTCCATGTGATTTCTGTATGTATGTATGTAATCGATTTGATGATTGATTTCTGGAAAGGTAATTGAGATTAACCACCAAGCTTATTTAAGGTGGATTTTGGGATATGCAAATTCGAAATAAATGTAGGATCACATACTTATCTAGATGCAGAAATAGACCCCGCGACCATTCAGGCGCAATTAAATGCTATAGTCGAAACTAGCCTATGAGTTTGTCGCAACCCGTATTTAGTCACCGGTTGACAGATAGCGTGACAAAGGCGCCGGTCGAAAGGTCGCGGGTTCGAGGCAGCTGCTCGCTCGCGCCGCCGTGATACGGGCAGGTGTACGCACTCGGCTGAGGGCGAACACTATTGTTGTCCTGTTTATCATACCCATTGTTCATCTACCCCTCTTTTACTTAATACTTTTACATATTTGCAAAAGAACTTATGCGAGACGTAACTTATCTATGAAGGAAGAAAAAGAGCAAGCATGTCATTTAATGGAAAGCAATCAAGCCCATAGACATCTACAAAACCATATGCATTACAGATGCGTTGCCGACCTTTGCAATATGAGTGTGCTTGTTTTTTCAAGGTCCCAGTTTTGTATCGATTCGGAAATACCGCTGAGCTGGTGTGATGGTGTATAGAATGAAGTTTCACCTCCTAACACTGAAATTCAGATGGGCTGGTCATAAAGCCCCAAACACCACAAAAAGGCCACCTCCAAACACTGAAATTCAGATGGACTGGTCATATAGCCCAATACGTGGACCACAGATGGACTATTTTTTAGATTATTTTTTAGTTGATTGCGTATCTATCCTATCCTATAAAAAAATAAAGTGGTTTCAAAATTTATAAATGCCGATATGGACTTTTCCCGCCAATTTACATCAGTGACGTTGTGTTTTTATTTCATTTTCATAATCTTATATAATTAACAGTTATATTGTTTAATTGTGGTGGCGTATTATGCAATATAGTTCCATTAAAGTGTATAAGTGAAGTGGTATAATATAAATGCATGTATCGTAACTTTTTAAGTTGACGGAAAAACTCTGACGGAAAGACTTAGACATTTTAAGAGATTGGATATTATTGTATTTTACTTGACACTGACATGACTGTAACTAATTGCCATCAAAGAAAAGCAAAGAAAAGAAAAAATTCCGATATATATGTTCAAAACCAAGCCAAGCGTAACTTATTTCGCTTGCAGAACCCCTTCAACTACTTGTCTGCGCGCCCACTGGACCAAACTAAATGCGGGCTCTTTATCATTATATTCTCTGCATATTCATTCTCCACTATGATTCGCAAGAACTATTGTTGTATAGAAATGGTTAGTGGACAAATACAAAGTACACTTGAAAACACATTTAAACGTCGGCAAATCATTCATTTATAACATTATATTAATGTTTAATATTGAAATGGCAATCACTTTCATTTTTTCTAGTACACACCATTTGGATTTCACAGGATGTTAACAAGAAATAATTGCTTATATGATAGAATGAAGTGAATATATTTGTTACATTAAAACAAGGATAATAATTTTTATGTTAATTTTAGTAGAATCATCAAATACGGAGTTATTTGAAGATTCTACTAGAAATTAACATAAAAACTATTAGCATACTAATTCGTTTACATTCATTCATTCAGTCATTTAAGTTTTCTCTCAAATGACCTTTGTATTAAAAGTGTATCTATAAAAATTAAAAGTGTAATATGTAAATCACTTTTCATTTAAATGATCTAGTCGCCGCAGACAACAGCTTTGATACGAGATATTTCACAGCCGTTATGTGATACTACTGTAGTGCCTTCCCCTTGAATCATTAGGAAAATTATTGTTGCACCATAACGTATTTGTATTGATTATATTGTCTATAATATTATTTATATAATCTATAATATTATATTATATCTACTAATAATTCTTTACCGAAGACCGACATGGTTCAGTAGATCAATTCCCGAAACGGAACAAATATTTGTATGGCTCTGAAAAATCAGCTAGTTATGTCATATTAAAACAAAATGTTTCTCATCATTATAATATTTTACAACCCATAAATGTCCCAATATTGGACAAAGGTTCTACCGATTTCTGGAGAACCCACCTAGTTTATACAAAGTAGATAAGAGAGATATCCAGATTCGGAATAATTACCTGTAGGCTATACCTTATATTTATCCCAATGCGCACATTGGACCCAAAAGCTGACATTGGAAATGTCTATGGGCTGCAGCGAGTACTTACTATCATATAAGCCGCATGCTCGTTTGCTTGTTTTACTATGAAAAAAAATAAACAAAGTCAAGATTATTCCTAAAAGTCTAATTACATTCAGGTTTAATATACATATATAAATCTATTGATGACATCAACTTTATCGGTACACCTAATATTTCAAAAATTGTAAAATTGAGAAATTTTTGGCAAATTGAAAAATAGTAGAAGAAATTTGGGAAATATATATTATTTTAGGTTTTTAATAGACATTTAGAATATCAACTTAAAAACTAGCATAAAAAGCGTAATGGAAACATTGAAACGAAAAAATCTTATTAAAAATCCACACATAAAAATTAGATTTTTAAGGTAAACGAGCTTGCGGGTCGTCTAGTGTTGAGCGATCACTGCCGCCCATAGACATCCGCATTACCGGAGGCGTCGCAGATGTGTTGCCAGCCTTCAATGAACACATACGCACTTTTCTTGAATATCCCCATGTCATACTTACATGGGAACATCGCAGGTGACAAATTGTTCCACATTTCCACAGTAGAAGGCAGAAAACTGCGACTGAATCACACAGTGTAAGACGGTCAACCATCCCGGTGATGAGGATAGAACATATTTTTGTGGCACGTGGTGCGATGGTGGAACTGTGTGGCTAGGAGGATATTAAACGAATCCTATATCTATATATTTTCATAAAATTCTGATCATTAAAAACATAAAAATATTAAATGAATACAATAACAATATTCGAAAACATGAAATACATTGGTTGTCACTGAACGTGTTAAGATATCTTTAAAACATGACACCGATTAAGCGTTGGTTCCCCCAATTTCCTTAAGGCGTGCCCCTAGCGAGTAAGGTTCACATCGTAAAGAAGGGTGCAACAGGTGAAACCACCTTGACCCGTTTCTTGAAGGGCGCGATAGCATAAGACACTTGCCGACTTGCCAAGTGTTGAGTGTTTTACAAGTAGGGTTGATTTAGAAGGGTTTATTAACACATGTTACCTTTTACATAATAAAAATTTGCTTGAACTATTGATTTTCTATTTCTTTATTTATAGTGCGTCCCTAGCGTAAGCAGTAACATCATATATATAAATTAAAACAAAGACAATATTACAATTTTTTAGGCAATGAAATAATTTATTTAATCATCAGTCTCCGGTAGTGCACTACCAAACATAGGCCTTCCCAAAGCACGTCACTTAGCCCGATCTGCGCATCCGATTTTAAAGTTTGCATTTATCCCATGAAATACTTATTTTTATGCATAAAGTAATAAGAGTTACGAATTCTGATGAGTAGGCCATTAAATAAATGAAATAAAAACTTATTACGTTAATTTCATTGGCGTAATGGAGATTTTTAAATTTTACAATATGACACCATATTTCTTTCACTATTAATATATGCCATAATACATATTGTTGCGTAACACATATGAAAAATATGTTTTTATGAAACGATTAAAACCTCATTTTGAAATCTTATAATCCTGGACAAGCAAGTCATTAAAACTTGTGAAAATAAATTAATAGACGTTCGTCAATGTGTGACAAGAACAGTTAATAGAAAATAGCTGCGTGCGGAAAAGAAACAGGACGATATCTAGAAAAGACTACACATTGCTGATATTTTGCTAATAATTATGGGAATTCTAGAACTTTCGATCGTTTTACCTATATAAAGGAGCGACGGTGCGTTGAGAGAGAGTTTAATAAAAAGTTTAATAGGCACGAAAGAAGATCAGAAGGAAATAGTAGAAGAGAAGAAGTAGAAGTATAGTAAAGAGAAGTAAGACTTAAAGTGGAGAGAGGTGAAACTACAGGCTGATTTTATTATTCCGATCCTCGAACCTCGTAACAATATTTATACTTATACATGTATATGGCAATTATGTATAATTACCATGGATACAAAGGTCCACATATTCTCTTCAGATGAGAGAAATAACTAACGTTAACTACATACTATTATATATTCCCACCAAGCGTGAGTTTATCATTTTATTTAGCCACCTGGTTAAATCTTTCAATTTATATCGCAGCAATGTTGTAGGCTTATTAATAAATATAAGGGTTAAGTTGATGTCTAATTTAACGAAAAATCAAAGCAAATGATTATAAAGATTATATCATTTTTAATCATAAATATATATTGCATGCGGTATTCATGTTTAAATATATAAATGTTTAAATTGATGTTGATGATGATGCCCAATTGGCTAAGTGGCGGGGCCTCCCACCCACGGAGTCAATGGTGGCGGGTTCGATTCCCGCATCGGAATAAATATATGCATGTGTGGCCTACAGATATTTATTCCGAGTCTGGTAACCCCGCCAATCTGCATTGGACAAACGTGGTGGGTTAAATGTCCGTTCCTTCAGAAATAGAGAGGCCCGTGCGCAGCAGTGAGACGTAAGTATATGGGCTGTAGAAAAAATAATTGGTGAAAAAAACATTGAGAAACCTTAATAAATAAAATTTGTGTTGGCATTAGAATTGTATATCAACCACTAATTAATTGAAATCATGATAGAAACAATGCAGTGTGTACAATTTTTAAATTTTTGTGTTCATATGATAAACCTATATATATATAATATATAAATATAATATATTTTATATATAGGTTAAAATATAAAAATATATAAACTTCATAAACTAACTTTTTTTGAAAACCTAGCTAAAATTACATTACTTCCCATGTTCAACCTCAATACGTCATCACCACATCTCTAATTATATTAATGTACATTTGATACTAATAATTTTCTTCGATATGATCTCTGCCTAATTAGGAACATATATTCATATTTGGCACGTAACTACGAGTAACAGAAGGTGATGATAAAATCGATTAGAATATTACATTGACAGTTGTACAACGACACCCTAGTTGAAGGTTACTATGCCAGCTTTTAACTTAGATAAAAATTACATTTTGGATCTAAATTAAAAGCTGTATAATCTTTCCGTCAAGTGACGCGCCTGCCTGTTTGCCTTCCTATTCCATAAAAAAGCAACATTTATATTATTATTTATTCTAATAATTTATTTATTTAAATTAACTTATTCTTAAAAAAAGGAAATTCCCAGATAATTGCAATAAAAATAAATTAATAACACAAATTTTGTGTTAATCAGTTTTAATTATGTGGCTAAAAAAATATTTAATTGTGGCAGATAACAACATACATTTTAACAATTGTTTCATTTAATAAGGTATCGTATAGCGGTAAAAAGGTATTAAAATTATCAAAAATGTTTGAATTTACAACTATAATAAAAAATACAACAATACAAAATATATAAGGAACAAATGTAATTTTCTCTTCTGAATGCATTTCTATAAATATATAATGTCTTTTTTGTTAGTCTTTCGATCCCTTCGATTTTACTGAATATGACGGCCACCGCTATGCTACTACCGTACTAAATCAAATTAGAAAAAATCAACTTTCTCTGCAAAAAAAAATTTACTTCCGACCCTTAAACTCGCCCCATTGAACATCTGACGAGGTGAATGAATCCTTAACATTAGGGTGCTTACTGAGTGATATAAAATGTACTCTGCTTGTAAATTTTGGAACAACAATTACATTCCGCCACACATCTGTCGGCGTTTAGACAATCACGATACGTCACGCGATTTAAAATAGTTGGAGTAGTGATTTTGACTCATTTAAAAAAATATATTCTTTTGACATTAACACATAGTGGTTTATAAGAAAAATTACATAAAGAAACATTTACTACTATATTTAAAAAAACATATACACCAATTACCGTGTCTCCACTAAAAATTAGTGGACTTCATTTGTGTCTTCGAAAATGTTCTTCAGACTAAAACTTATATTTGACTTAGTTTATTTTTTTTATTAGTGCTTAGTAATTTATTAAATTTGTAATACATGAAAAGTAAGTAGATATTAAAATTAGATCATTCACATTACATTGAATATATAAAACTTTACTTCGAAAATCATTATGAAAAACTTGAATTAGAAAGGAAGCCATTAGAAAAATTAAGAATACGAGGAAATAAAATTTGCATATAATATTAAATACGCATAAAGTGATCCACTAATGTATAATGTATATATATATATATATATATATATATATATATATATATATATATATATATATATATATATATATATATATATATATATATATATATATATATATATATATATATATATATATATATATATATATATATATATATATATATATATATATATATATATATATATGTAACGAGTAGAAAGTTTCTCAAAAATAAAATATAATTACTCGAAGTTTAGAAGCTGTAATAATTTGTAATCATAGTTACAATACAACAGGAAGCATCCAGTACTATACATTAACCTTCTCACTGCGTGGGGTACTATTATAATCATCACGTTTGGCAAATTAATTAGCATTAGCAATCACGATCGCGGGCGGGTTTTCTTTACTCGACCAGCTGTGCAGCGGCAGCAGCGGCGCTGCCCATCTGTAAGTAATATTTGTTCCTCTCCTGACACTCACGGAATGGAATAACGTTGTCTAAGAGTGAAATATTGCAGTAATTTTTTATTTTTTTAACGGATTAACAGATTTAAAAAAAAAAAATAACGGAATTGTTTTTAGTTATTTTTTTTAAATTTAATTTAAATAAAAAATAAAAAAAGCTAATTGTGTAAATTGATTTAAAATTATGGAGTCATGATTATTGTTATTTCATAAATATTACATTTGAAAGTATCAAAACACATTGGCCGCAGTGTACAACGGGCGACAGCTGCGGGCCGCGGCGGCACGCACCCGCCGCGTATTCATACGGTAATGTGCCGCCTTTTAATTACTCACGCTGATAAATCTGCGCGCGTGCCCGTCGCGCTGCCCTTGTGCCTTGCCTTATGCCATAATACTCAACACTACAGTATATGAGATACAGTCGAATCAAACTTTATATTATATAAAAAAAAATTGTTCAGATTATAATTTGTTATTTATAAAAATGATCTTAGAGCCGTTCAGTAATAACAAAATAATTGCAAAAGACTTATTACTGAACGAGTTTTCTTTATTGGATATTATAAGAAATTACTTCAGCTCGACTTGAAATATTAATTATATTTATTAGTGGCGTTTTGTATTATTACTAACACCTAATGTGTCTGTTTACATGGATGAATTAGTTTATTATAATAGACTACAATAATTTTATAGTTACATCAATTTTACGTAATTGTAGATTTTTTTTTGCTTAGATTTAATATATATTTTTTAAAAATGCAGCAATGTTTTTAATATTACTCGAATTCTCTTTTACCACTTACAACGACGAATTATGCTAAATCGCTTTTATAAGAAAATTAGGGTTCAACACGAACAATATAATTCGATGATAGGTATCTAAATTCAAATCAATAACCTCAAATCGTGAGGTCAATCCCTAATCAATTTTTAAAAAATTGTCTTAAAGTTTCGGTACTACGTTCGTTCGTTCGTTATTTACGGAGATACATCGTTTAATTATTATGTATCAGACTGAAAAATGAAATAAAATTGACTAAAAGAAAAACTATACACATACACAGAAAGCAAATTATTTTAAATGTGCTAAAAACTTTTTTAAATGAATAATTTTATTATAAAATATTTAGTGATATTTTTTCAATTGACACCGCAGAAGTTACGGATGTGTGTAATCAGCGTGGATTGCTTTCCATCAGGCGACACACTTGCTTGTTTGCCCTCCTATCCCATAAACAAATTTATGGGATAGGAGATCATATTAGCTGTTACTCAGCATTTGTTGCCTCCATTGTTATTTTCAAAAATCAGTATAAAAAAATATAATTTATTATTCTGTTTTTCAATCACAATCACAAAACACAAACACGTTCTTTGAATATAACAATTACAAAGTTAATTCAATCCCAACACTTTAATCGCTATTTCGTTACGAGGTTTTCTCGAGATTAAAATAAATAAATAAAAGAACCTGCTTGTATCCTTTAGTTTTTCTCTTTTCTCATACTCTAATTACATTATATTTTCAATCCAAAATAATCAATAGATAATTTGTTAGAATTAGCTCGATAATTATAGTATAACTTACCCTACTAGAATGAATTTCCGGCTGTGCTAAAACACTCCAACTAAATAGTTCACAATAAGGGTGGAAGTGAACCAAAGCTGGCATTTTCCGTGCACTGGGGGTACACGTGCTATAATAACTATAAAATACCATTGTCTGTATTATTGCCTGCCATGTCGTTACGTTTTCCCCTAAGATTGTAACAGTATTTCCATTAAAAAAGGAATGTACTATTAATAAGTAAGTTACTTGCTTAAAAGCTGTTGTCGAAGACCTTTGGAGTTCATTAAATAAATCTTAAAACTATGATGGTTTAACTTGGATACACAAAAATTATAAAATTTTATACCGGCATCTCCACTCTTTTCTCAAATATCATATAATAAGATATACGATCGTATATAATATTAAAGATAAAATAAAACATAATTTCAAATGAATGCACCAATTGAAATCTTTCAAAACCTTGTAAATATAAAGATTCTGTTTTGATATAATAAAGCTCAGTTGTCTTTTTAATCCTATGGAAATATCATCCAAGACTTACAAGTACATTTATTCCACGTGACTGTAACGCTTGTGACCATGAGTTGTTAAGACAAGAGACAATTCTTTTATATAAATTAGATGGACTCGAGTTTTCAATACTTGGTATAATAAATTTTTGGACACTATATTTCATGATAGCAATTTTTGCTAACAATAAGGACATGGAAAGGATTTTTTTTACTAATAGCTTCTCAAAGGAGCTATTCCTGAGACATAGTTATACTTTTTTTAAATAGTAGAGCGAGAAAATGAGTACGCCCATAGACATTTTCACGGATGAACCATCTCCTTAAAGCTGAAGACAAAAAATTGGAGAAGCATAGCATGTCTACAGTCAATAAAAATAATCTTCTTTGAAGAAGCTACATTACAAAAATAAGTTCATAAAATACTGAAAAGCAAAAGAGTGTGTCATGATTCTTGTTTACCATATTAACATATAAATTCAAAGCCTAACCTAATATTGTTACTAAACGGTTTAATATTTAAAAAGGTTACCCGTTTATCTGTAAAAGGTGTCACACTAGTCCACATTAAAACTAACTAAGTTTAACTAACTAACTAATATACACACGCAGCAGAAGTAGTGCCCACTGTCCAGTCGAGGTTCGATGTAATGACATTCCTGCGTGTGTAGAACACACATGATTGCGTATTGCACAGTTAGATAGAAGTAAGGAAAACAAAAGACATTTTATTTTTTTAGCCATTGTATTTTAAACTAAATGATTATTTAAAAACATTTAAATTTTTCTCATCGCTTTTAACAAATATAATTAAAGTTAGCGATAGCTACATTCATATTATACTGTAATAAAAATTCGTATCTACTTTATTTGGAGCATACAAAAATTATGCATCTAATAAAACAATTTCACTTTACATTAGTACATACAGTTTACTAGTTTTTTTTAAATTACAATTTATTATTTCTTTTTACAATAATACATACTACAATATATACATAATACAATATATACATAATACATAATACATAATAGTCTCATAGATATATCGGAAAAAATGTATAGGATTTTAATACTCTTACTAGAAATATCTGTATTCAAAAAAATATATAGACATATTTCCCAGTTATAAACTGACTGTAACTTTTGTAAAGAAAATAGTTCCAAAAGAAGAAAACTGCCAGAAAGTCACCGAAAAAGTTCTTCGAGACAGGAGACTGAAGTGGCAATGGATTGATATTGTTTGAAAAGAAGTAATTTAATAGAAATTGACACTTGGCAAATGCAAGTAAATCTTTCGATTAGATGGAGCGATGATTTACACACAGAAAAGTCAACCGAAGAAGGCAGCAATTGATGGCTCATGATGATGAAACAGGGTTGTAAGAATGGCCGTGTTTTGTCCACCTATTTATAATTTCTAACATAGTGCTTTTTCCTTATCTAAACAAAATTGTATAAAAATATATTGATTTTATGCAAATAGTAAGACAAGTACGATTTACATTTTCCGCCCGATTGAAAACTCAACGAGACATGAACCACGATTTCCATTGCTTGTATTCATATGAAATTTATCCAGCATTAATACAGGTATACTATTCGCGACTATATCTGATCGGATGTAGTCTTTGGTTCATAAATAACTCAACTAATCTTTCACGTTTATATACTTATATCATTACTCAAGATATCATTTTAAAATAATAAAAAATATTTTTTTCCTTGATGTCTAGACTTCACGAGCTTAAGTCAATAGACTTTCAATTAAGCATAACGCCTCAAGGAAAAGTATTTTAATGGAAATTGAAGACGCGTATTAAGGACTCTAGGAGGCACCTTATTATCGCGTGGTTATGGATTCGATCATCGGAAATACATAAAAAATTTGTATAACATTATAAGCTAATCCCCAATAAACTAACAACTTAAAGGTAAATGACTTGATTTACTTAATTTATTTATTAAATTTATAAAAAAAAATATTTATTTGGTGGAGTAAATTAAATGTAACTGGTGCATCGAGAGGTGATTGTAAGAAATCAATTGTTTATCTATGTAATGCAAATCTATGGCTACAAAATGATAGTCCGTTAGATCCATAGAAACCACAACCAACAAACAGGCAAGGTGACAAAGTTCACACACACCCGGAAGCACAGCAAGCTGCAAAGTGGCCCACGCCCCCGAATTTACAAAACATAATGCACGGAGAATCGTTCGGAAGCCGATGTAATGTGCTGTCGAACAAACATATTTTAATTTTCCCTCAGTGTATTCAAAGACCAGCAACTTTCGTTCATAAATCAACCCTGCATAAGATTGAAACTGTTTTGTTAACGCAGTCTGAATATATTGCGGTTGAAGCATCAATATGACGTCAGCATATTGAGTAAATTTCCGTTAGCAATTGTTTATAATGTATACTGTAGTGATACATTAAGAAATGTATCACTAATGTTATAAAACTTTTTATTTGAATATATTAAAACCTTTTATATTATGTTACTTCTTGTTAAAGTCATATCACCCTTTCAATAGACATATCACCCTTCCGGCATAAGAAAATGAGATATTAAATATAAAATGTAAATTGATGAAGTGTGAATAAAGTAAGAATAAGATATAAATGTACAGTCAATAGACAAAATAATTTCATTTCATTTGGAAAGATTTCATTTTTAAACGAAGATAAAGAGCCCTTAATGATCCCGTGTGTCACCGTAGCAGGAGCGTCTGGCACGCTACAGTACCTAGTTTACGTATACTGACTGACACATTAGACAATCGGGAATAATTTTTGGCATTCATGAATTCGAGTATGTCAAAATCTTTCTAGTAGTATCTAAACTTAACTTGAAGAAGATGAACAATAGAATCCACTTTTGAAACGGTTTTTAGTTTCAGTGTCATACAAATGAATACATAAATCGTTGGCTTAGTTGTCAGAATTCATAAATCAAAAATTTTTGTTCACCATTTTAATGTCATCTTACGAATAATCTTAAAGTAAAACGTTTTAATCGATGGAATACTCACGTATTTACCTCAAAAATCTATATATTTTTTTAACTAAAGTAAATTTTTTATAGATGCCGTAAATTTGTAAATGGTTTTATAAATTTACGGCAAATTCTCAAACTATGATCATGCATAGCTTTTTGTTTCAATTTAATGTTGTTCTTGTAAAATGTACTTGTGATATACGAATTCTGATAATTAATAAACCCTCCTGCAAGCGGGTCATCTGAAAAATATATGAATATAACCAATCACAATCAACCATAACAAACTTTGGTAACACCAAGGATACTACAGATGCATTACTTATTAGGCTCGTATTTTCTAATAAGATCCGTATAAGATAAGTAATAATGACTTATGTAAATACTTTATTATATAATACAATTAAAATTGTATATACAAGTTTTTTGTGTTCTATATATGCTTTAGTTCGTTTCAGTTTCGTACTTCACGCCGCCAATCCACGGCCTGCCGTGTCAAAGGATGCGTGGCTAGGAGCGAGCCTAGCCGCAAGCGTGCCGACCGTCCCGGGATCGGGCTCCCCGGGTAATATAGTGCCTTACCTCAGCATGCGGGGCTCTGGTGAGATGACCTCCATCTTCAATTGCGGCTCGTGAGATTCACTATGACGAATCTTAATATACCTAATTCGTTAAAAATGACGGCGACGTGGTTCGCCATCCGTCACGTCCTGATTCCCACGAGGGCGAGAAGCGACGAACGGAGAGCCGTTTCGCTACGATGAATGTGAAAAGAAGGATGGATGAAAAGACGGATGAATGTGAAGGAAGCAAGGAAGGTGTGTCAGGATCGTAGCGAATGAGATCTGTGGTCTTTGCCTAACCCTACAGGGAGACAGGCGTGACTATATGTATGTATGTATGTTTCATATTTGATTATTACCCATTAAATGACGGTTGTTAGTCTAACCACTCGTAACCATAGAGGAGGTAAAAGCGAAGCGCTTCGGGCATGCATTACGGTGTTATCTTACATAATTACAAAAATGGCCTACAGCAAGTTCACTCTTTTCGACCAACAATATGCAACAGTCCTGTAAATTAAATTTTATTTACTATGTAGAATTTTAATGTTTTTTTTTATTGGCAACCAATATCTACGAAATTGCAAATAGAATTGTTTAATATAATTTACTAGTCCAATTATTTATTTATTATAAGACGAATATCGTACCCGATTGCTTATAAACAAAGCTAAAGAACGCACTCATTTCCAACTAACTAATTGATATTTATCTCAAGTGTAGCCTAGTTTATTAATAAGAGGCGAAAATAATTAAATTAACTTGTTTCTTTGACGCTGGCTCGCCTAACATTTTTATTAAAAGACTAGGGTTGTATTTTAGGTCTGGTGCCGATATCGATATATTTTAATATTCTTTTGTGTAGGTACAGCTCATATATCGTATCGTATTTCTGAGCACAGAACCTCCAGAAAGAAATGGACATTAAACCATCACTTGACTTGGAATAAGAACTGTAGAACTGTAATAATTATTCCGACGCGGGAATCGACCATTGCATCGAAAACTGCGAAAGCGGTAGCTTAGTCCTTAAGCCAATTAGCTCGTCAGTACTTTATGTATTTTATTAACTAACTTTTATTACACAGAATACATTTCACAATTTATTAAGTAACTATTACGGGGAAATACATAATAAAATTTCTTATTAATGACTTATGTATGGTATTATTATAGCATTAATATTTAAAATTTTCACATTTAAATAATTATGCTATAAAAAGTTATATTTTTAGTATTATGCTTAAGAAAAAGATAATAATATATTATGTTAGCAACTAAGTAATTGCCGATTTGTTCAACGCAATAAAAGAGTTTTTTTTTTATTTGGAATGAACTTTAATCTATGATATGTTTTCCAATTTGTTCGTTGACCTTTTTCCATCTCTCTGACAATTTGAAAATTCCACGCTCGTACAAAGTCTAGTCCTTTTCGGCCAAAAACTGAGTTAAGTAAGATTTTATAGCGTCATCATCATTGAAAGTTTTACCACGAAGATAGTTGTCTAGAGATCGAAGTAGGTGATAATCCGATGGCGCGAGAACAGGGCTATATGGTGAGTGTAACATCATTTTCCAACCAATATCCATCAATTTTTACCGAGTGGCCAAAGACGTGTGCGGCCTAGCATTATCCTGGTGGAAAATGACACTTTTACGATTGCCCAATTCTAGTCGCTTTTCTTTAAGGGCTTCATCGCCATACACATCACATAACCTTTTAGCGGCCTGCACTACGTTCTTTTCTTTACGGAAATAATAAAGGAAAAAGATATGGCGAAAATGTTCATTTTTGCACTCCATATTAATATTAAGCTAAAAAAACTTTAAGTAAACATCAACGCAAAGAACTTGTAAAGCTTGGTAAGGATAACTGCTATATAAAAAACATATATAACATATATAAAAAGGAAAAGAAAAGGAAGATTTACAGTTATCATAGAACTCGGAGCTAAACGTCTGAATCGCCATATTAAGAAAAAATATAGTATACAGTAGTGGTAGAGCCACGCTGCAGAAGAATGTCACGAATGGGATATTATTTGTCTGTAGCATGTCCGTTAAGCGGTTGAGATCCAGAGGCCTAACTTTACTCAAACAATCAATAGTCCAATACCTGGTAGAATCGAACCCTAAATCTAAGGTCATTAGATCGTACGATCGAACTTAGAATAAGTGACAATTGTGAAACAGGAGTATCTTAATTGGATTTGCCCTAACCAATCAAGCAATTACTCTTCACAATTACATAACATTTAAAATAGCACTATTTTTGAGTGTTTAGCACTGAATTAAGATTATGAGCCAATTGACAATATCAAAATTATCGATATCGTTTAAATACTTTTCGAATCATTTTTACAACAGAGGTGATAATGTCAAAGTTTGAAGGGCCGCGTAATTATGTTTTCAGAGAGGAGGCGCGCTCGAGCGGGCTTTATAATCGGGGCAATTATGTGGAACCAATCAACAAGCTACAATTAAGTCCAGAATATTTCATATTTTCTTCAAAAATCTTTTTACTTTTAATAGGAGAGCAGGCAAACTAGCTTTCTGGTAAGCGATCATCGCTGCCCATAAACATCTGCACTGCCGGAGGTGTCGCAGATGCGTTGCCGATTTTTAACAAACACATCTTTTCTTGAATACCCCCATGTCATAATCATGTGGGAACACCGCAGGTGGTAAGTTGTTCCACAGTTCTTGGCAGAAAACTGCGACTAAATCGCACGGTGGTTGATGGCCAGCCATCCAGGTGATGGGGATGGACCTATTTTTGTGGCGCGTGTTACGATGGTGGAACTGTGCGACTGGGAGGAGATTAAACAACTCCATAGAACATTCGCCGTAATAAATTCTATATAATACGCAAAGAAATGATGAGAGATGCGTACGGATAGAAGATCGATCCTATTAGAAATCTTGCATTCGCCGACTATTCGGATGTTCAAATTTGGGTTCGTCGCTAGATGCATTCAAATGGAAGGAGCTGGTACTTGGAAGCTCCAGCCCAGAGATGAGAGCATTACTCCATATATGGCCGCACTTGTGCCTTGTACAGCTGGAGACGGTGGGCAGGTATAGTACTGCCTCGATCTGCTTAGTACCCCAAGTTTTTTAGAAGCTAATTTAGTTTTTCTCTCCAAATGACTACAGAACTTCAGTTCACTCGATATTTCAACGCCGAGGATGCCGACATTTGACATTTTATTAAGGCGAATGGTCTCAAAGTGATGTGATACGACAAAGGGTCTCTTTTTTGCGAAAAACGCACAAACTTACGTTTTTAGAGATTAAAATAAACAAGGTTTTGTTTAATAATAGTCCACCGAAAATTAGAGCACTATATTCATTTTTATATTTCAAAAAACGAAAGCTCTGCCTATAAATGCTTTAGTGATTTATAAGCAGATACTATAAGAAAAATAAATAATATCTAAAACGTAATTTAACAAAAGCAAGAACATACATCACTATAATATCATTACTGTGTTTGATATATTGTATTATTTGCTGGAAATTAGCAACAAAATCCACTTGAGTATCTATCATATCGCTGTATTTATTTAACACCTTATCATATCAGGAATAGGCGAATTAGCATAGGTAAAGAACATAGGATTATAAATTATTGTCTAGATCTTTAATTCATTTCGGCAGTTGATAGTATTTTCAGTTTATACTTGTAAAGGTATACATTTACCGAGTTATTAGTCAGCTGTAGAAACAAAGTGAGAAGAAAATTCGTGCTTCTAGTCCCATGAATCTATCACGTCACGCTATACGGCGTCGTTATTAGAGTCATTTTTATATATACGACCTAATTGGCTCAGTGGCGAAGCTACCGCTTTCAGAGTCAGTGATCGCATGTTAGATTCCTAAATTTGAGTAAATGTATATATGACCGATAAATTCCCAGTGTAGATGCCCCGCCAATCTACCTAGGAAAAACGTAAGATTAATCTATTGTTCCAGTAGTGAAGAGGCCCAGCAGTGGAATATATATGGAGTATAGAAAAAAATGTTATATTACTCTATAATATCTATTAGATATATTTATAAATAAACTTTATTATTTTGCTAAAGTGTGACGATGATTTGACGAATAAATGAAGTAAGCTCTCCCATCGCAAACAGTTAAGGAGCCCACCACCCCACCGAGACGCTGCAGTTCTTCCGTCAAAACACACTCGTGTCAAATTGGAAGCTAAACGCTGAATAAAGTTATTTGCCATGAATGCCTCCGGGCACAAATTTCAATTATTGGCGCATCCGAATAGTTTCGTAGGGGTGAGATGTATCCTCGAGCGCAGAATGCACTAGGTACACATATAATAGAATTTTTTTTACCTTTTTAAGTGCGGAAAGTTTTTCTTTCTCTTGTTAAATAATCTTATTTCATATCCGAAATTATGGAATGTGAATAAAAAATTAATAACTATCGATCGCTTTCTTCAATTTGAGAAAGATTAAACAGTTATTTGACTTTTTTTGTATGGGATAGGAAGGCGTGTCACCTGATGGAAAGCAATCAACGCCGCCCATAGACATCCAACAACGCATCCGCAGCGCCATAGGCATTGCGGATGCGTTGTCGACCTTTAAGGAAAGTGTCATTATGGGAGTGGGAATGGGAGGGGGAGAGGAACGGTGTTAGGCCTCTGGAACTCGGCCGCTCTACATACGAAGCGCGGTAAGTAAGCTACCACTTAGACGCCGGTTTTCTGCGGGAGTGTGATATTTCCCCGGGCGAGCCGGCTCATTCATACTACAGACAAATATTATGCTATTTTTGACAAAGTATTCGCCTGCTGCGGGGCTCTGCCACTAAGAAATATATTTAAAAAAAGTCGTTTTAATACAACAATGATTTACTATAGTAATGGGGGGTTCCCTCGATCCCCGATACAGTAATATATATATATAAGTTGATGAAAACCAAGACGTAAATCGATTACATACATGCCATCAGACGCTAAGAATTTGTACAAAACACGTCATTCGTAGTGTTCTGAGTTCCGGAGGCCTAACACCCTTCCACTCCCACTCCCACAATGTCACTTTCCTTAAAGGTCGGCAACGCTTCCGCACTTCTTATGGTGCTGCAGATGTCTATGGGCAGCGTTGATTGCTTTCCATAAGGTGACACGACAGTTCGTTTACCTTCCGATCTCATAAAAAAAATTATGCTACTAACTGTACCATACAGTGGGCGTATTCATCTCATAAAAGGGTCAAAATATTTTATTAGCCTTGCGATTTTAACTGAGTAGCGGGGCGCCAACAAGATTAGAGCCCCGAGGCGGAGTGCGACAAATCGACGATGTTTCTACAGATCGTCACTACCCTTTTACATCGACCAGCGTTTGTGGAAAACTTCGCAAACAGTCAGATATCTTAATCAAAGATGATAAAGTACAAAATTGAACCACAGATCAGACCTTGGCTGTTGGTGTAACATTGTGCATCTTTATACGTGCTAAATCAATTTCCTCACAAGAGCCACTGGTCAATGTTGAATGGAGCCAGATTGTGAATGTCAAATTCATATTTAACAGCAATTACATACACAAGTGATTAGATATTTTAGTGACTATTCAAAAACAAAAGAAAATCAAGTGTCAAAGTAATATGCAGTATCATCTTAGAATAAAACTTCCAGCACACTTCTTTCGCGTTTTTGAGATTCGCAAGGTACGTAAAACTGTAAGCCAAACAAGATATTATTTTTCAACACGGTAGTAGTAAAGGTAATTTAAGATAACAGTCCAATTAGCTGTTTGTTGAATAAAACTCAAAAAAACCGAAATTAAACGAAACGGGGACATCCGCATCCCGCACCACTCGCACAGCGCCATAATGGGGCGACCGCCCCATGGTCCTAGGTATAGCTGTTTCCAGCGGCTTTTAGGCGTCCTTTAATGATTTCGCATCGTCGAGATATGGCCGAACCTATTACTACGTTGGGTCCGTCGCTGGCCCTCCTCCCTCGCAGAAGCCAGGAGGCGACAGGAGAATTTTCCATAGGAGCGAAGGTCCTTCAGGTGGGCGAGCATGGAGGGAAACAAAATTTTTGAGGTGTGGGTGTGGTCCATGGTCGGCTTGGTCATCTTCCGAGTCAAACGGACCACAAACTCATGGACGCTCTCCACCCTGAGGTCCCTAGCTATTACGTCATTACACACATAGCGAGTCGCCCCCACGATGGCGCGCAGAGGCAGATTCTGCTGGATCTGAACGCGTTTGCGCTGGGTTTCTGAGCCCAAATATCAGATGTAAAAAGATTATTTTCACTACTAACGAGATAAATGTTTCTCTCTTTTGAATTCTCTTAACTTTAAACACCTACTTAAATAAAAACTCGATGACTACGGTCCGCTACATCCAATTTCTGATTTTAATATCACGTCAATCTGTCACATAAATCGAATTATCTAAAATATTCATGACTTTTCCCCTCACGTCGCAAATCTAGGGAGCTCTTAACTAACAACACAAGCAGTTTCAAATATTGTTCTGTTTTTTAAGAAAATTATTTTTCTCTATTATCATCATCAATACACTGGTAACTTGGTACTTTATTACTAGATACTGGCTTCCTTTAAAAATAATGAATGCTGTCATAATCGTACACGGTTGGTGGGTGGATTGGGGACCGCAGATTGATTTTTATTCTCAGGTAGAAGTTGCTACTCATCTACTGTTATTTTCTCCTATAATTACCTCGTAGGACACCTATAGGAAAAATGCTGGAAACTACACAGTAAACTCTACTTTACTGTAATTTACAACGAATTTACAACGATACTTTTTAAACTAAAACTATTGTCCATTAAACTGGGTAAATACACTTGTTACAAAAGCTGTTACGCCATGATATGATACACATATGTCCACCAAAGGCCGATGACGCACCTGTGACGTCTTTGGCGACAAAGAAGTCTATGAGCGGCGGTAATCACTTATCAATAGGTGATCCCAATGCTCGTATGTCTGCTCTGCCATAAAAGAATATACTATTAAACTATAAATCTAAGTATAAAAAATACAACGGTTACATGTAGCAAGTATTTTATTTTTATCGTTGATGTTAAACATATAAATAACTTTAAATAAACAAAATTACGGCTCATTAGTAAGAATTTCACATAGAAGTATGCACAGAATAAGCAAATAATTTACGAGGAGAATAGTATTTTTATTATAAGCAATTTAAAGTCAGAAATTTAAATAAAATATAAAAAAATAACCTTGAGCAAACAGAAGTAATAATCATTTTTACGTAATTTACGTTTAGAAAAGATAAGAAATCAAATTTTCATACGCATTTACGAAGATATGTTGCAACTTTAAAGTTACAATATAATCGGCAATTATGCATTTTATATGTGCCTATGTCATTAGTAGCTAAGTTGGCTTTTGGCTTAATGCCGCATAAATTATTTAAGTAATTAATTGTAAGATTAAGTAGTTACTTAAACATCTCTTTTTTATAATAAAACTATTAAGGTTCTTTGTCATTTATTTGTTGAAGAAACAGGTCGGTGCTTTGTGATTTAATATTTCTGTCAATTCTATTTACATTTTTTATGGAAGCAAGCGGGTCATGTAATGTTTGGCAACTAACGCCGCCTATCAAGAAGGAAGGAAGAAGAGAGTAATGGGCTGGGGAAGGTAGGTAGGTAAAAAAGAAGGGGAAACGAGTAGGGCCTCTCGATCCCTGCACTCATCGTACAAAACACGGTGACACCATCAGGTTATTATATTCATACTTATTCAATCAGGATATCATATTTTTTTTATGGCGAAATAGATAGGCAAACCAGTAAATGGGTCACCTGATGGTAAATAACCAGCACCGCATATGGACATCTACAAAACTGAAGGGGCTGCAGATTCGATTGCTAACTTAAAATAGAGATGTTAATTATGTGAGGTGAAGTATTTTATAGCAGAGGAAAAAGGAAGTAAAGGGAAGGGAGAAGGAAGTAAAGAAAAGAAAAAGGAATCAGCCCTTTCAATATCTACTCTCGTCATATAAAACGCGGTAACGCACTTCACGCCGATATACTTTAAGAATGTGGTATTTCCATCGCCAGTTATCAAGCAGTCAAGTCACCTCATTGGTGCTACAATAGCCTCACAATTACTAAATATAATTATCAATTTTATTTTTATGGACGCTGTGAATGACACAGATGTCAAAAAACAATTATTGCATATTTGGTTCAGAAAAAAATATTGCATCGAATGATCTGAATCTCACACCTCTACGACAAATAGAAATTTTTATAAAGCGTTAAAAGTGACTGTTTTTGAGTGGTCAGATATAATTTTTTCAGAAATATTAAAAGTTTTTTGGCTGTGGTAAAAATATTCATTTTGCGGTTTACTACGTTTTCGCTTTTTTGCATCGATATGTATTGATACGCCATAGTTTTATTTTTTTAATAATCAATTCAAACAAAACAAATTTATTCTACAGGCCACATGAACGGTATTTAAATATGCTGAGGTATATGCTGAGCAAGAACCATTTCATGACACTCGTTAGATTAAAATTATTTTCTTTTTGTTTTGTGTATTTATTTGTATATATAATATTAATAAGGATTTAATTTTAGTTATTGTAAAAAAAGGTGTCATAAATAAATTTTTTCTATTCTATTCTATTCTAAATCGACAAAATCTGTCGCTGTCAGTGTGTCAAGCGCAAACGAATAATTACAGAGTCCGCCCGACGCCGGTAACAATAGCACGATGCGCCGCGTCACTGGCATGCATCGCTCGCGACGCCTCTAATGATCCTCATTACCTATTTCCCTTTATAACTGTGTAATTTAAACTTTTTGAAGTACTTTGTACTTAACACCCTTAGAGACTGTAAATATCAAACTGTGTAAACGATAGAAAACACAATATGATTTTATTTTTATTACGTGTATATATATATATATATATACATATATATATATATATATATATATATATATATATATATATATATATATATATATATATATATATATATATATATATATATATATAAGCAATTGGTCCGCTTTTGCTGCTTCGTAATTTAATAGACTGCCATCATTGGGTTATATTGCAGGGAGAAGTATATAGTTATGGAATTTGGTAGCTTTGTAACGAAAACATATATTTTGATGTAGTAATCGAACCAAATCTTATATAAAACCTTAATTCAAAAGCAACTTTTCATTTAAATAACTAAATAACATATTTTTCAGTTGCTGAGGTTTAAACAGAAACCATGAAATCTTGTAAGATAGCAAGTAAGTACACTTTAAATACTTGCAAGATATTCTGCCTTCGTCGAACCGTCTTTGCCGCTGGGGCTTACACTGAGCGGCTTACGACTGTAGATGCACGGTGTTCACGCTTCGGAATCCTCAGGGATTCGATATGTCTCCACGACATGGTCTTGCGAAATTCAATATACGCTGAACGTGCGACTTAAAAATGATTGTGCGCGGTATAAGTTGACAAAAATGCGAGAAAACGTAGCTCATTATGAAATATATGTGACTGCTGAAGGGTTTTACCTGATCGATTGTTACGGTCGTAAAATTTACTTACTTTTGAAATAAGATTGAAAGACCCAGTCGTTAAAAACATATTTACATATAAATACATTTCTGCTAGTTCCTCAGTGTTTATATAAACACGGAGGAACTATTATATATATATATATATATATATATATATATATATATATATATACTATATACATATATATATATAATTAGTGGTAGAGCCACGCTGCAGACGAATACTTTGTCAAGAATGGCATATTATTTATCTATGGCATGAATGGGCCGGCTCAATCTTAGAAGTACCACACTCCCGCAAAAAACTGAGTCTGAGTCTGAGTGGTAGTTTAGCTACCGCTCTTCGTACGGTGAGCGGCCCCTTCCCCTCCCCCTTCCCCTCCCCCTCCCACTCCCATAATGTCACTTTCCTTAAATGTTGGCAACGCATCCGCACTACCTATGGCGTTGTGGATATCTATAGGCGGCGTTGATTGCTTTTTCATCAGGTGATACCCCTGCTCGTCTGCCTTCATATCCCATAAAAAAATTCCTTCTTCCACTGGCAAAAACCAACAAGTGCCAGAAAAGTATGTGTTTTGGTATGATTAAAGTTCATATGGAGAAGAAGTATAAAGTAAATAAAGAAAAATGTAAAGAACAACGAATGAACAATATGCATAAAAGTTCATGGAATTCTAATGTCACAAAAATCTGTTCCCGATTTAAATAGCCCATGTTATGTAAACGCAATGTTTTGACGTAAGCGGGAAAAGAATGCCTCGCTGATCTCCCCTGATAGTTATTTGATATGATTTATTCATACGAACACACCGTGCGCTCCACGTCACGTCAAATGGAAGTTTACTTTATAGAAAATATTTTACGAAATCTATTTATAAAGCCATTAAGGGTCTTTTTTTGGTTCCGCGCATTAAAGAGGTTACAGACAGAAATAAGTAACATACCGTTCATAAAGACACGAGAAAGGGTGTAAGTACATATGTTTTTTTTCAACAGCCCATATATGGTCCCACTGCTGAGCACGGGCCTTTCCATTTCTGAAGGAACGGACGTTAACCCACCACGTTTGTCCAATGCAGATTGGCGGAGTTACCAGACTCGGAATAAATATTTATAATCCATAACATATATTTATTTTGATTCGGGGATCGAACCAGCGACCATTGACTCCGCGGATGGAGGGTCCCGCCACTGAGCTAATTAGTCGCCAAATGTTTTTATTAGTGTACATATATAAGCTGACTCTAACTTTTGATTCTCTTTTACTGTATGGCTACTAATGCTATTTGTCAAGTAAGTTCTCTATTACAATTTACAATAAAAAAAACAAAAATTATTAGTTGTGTGTTATGTAATAATTAGGCTTAGCAGCAACATTACCGCTTTCGGGGACGCCAATGGTTATGGGTTAAAATATCTCATTGGGAAAAATATTATATATGTATGTATGATCTACAAATTTCTTGATTGTTAAAAATAAAAATTAATCGAAAAAATAAAAGTCTCAATTTAAATCCATAATAATTTTGTACTGTATTCTAAATTATATGGAATCTTCTTGTGAAAAAACTAGCTCACGCTTGTCAGTTTTATATTCTGAAGCTGTTTGTGAGGCACGCCTATTATGCAAATAAGGCAGGGTTGCAGCCCGATGTTTATCCAACTAGCTATAATGTTTGCTGCGACTTTTATTGCTTCACTAACTTCACGTGCATTTTCTTAACAAGGTAATGCACATGTTCAAACAAGTGTGAATTTCTATTTATAAATTAACTCATAACATGTAATCGATTTTCTTAAGACATTTTAGACGGCCTAAATAGCGCAGTGATGGTTCAATTCCTGCATTAGGTTAAATTCTTGTGTAAGTATACAAATATTTATTCTGAGTCTGGGTACATACATACATACATACATACATATCGTTACGCCTGTCTCCCGTAGGGGTAGACAGAGACCACAGATGTCGATCTGCTACGATCTCGGCTTACTTTGCTTCCTCCACACTCATCATTCTCCTCATGCAAGCCCGCTGGTTAGGGGTACTCTTGACCTAACCTATTTTAAAAGTCTGGGTGTCTGTTGTTTATACGAGTTTCTTTTCCTTTGTGTATTGATATGAGTATCTCCATCATATGAAAGCTCCATCGAGCCGGGGAAACTCAAATTTGCCCAGTGTCAGCTATGGAGTGAACTATGCTCGGAATTTTCTCATCAATTGAAGAATTTCGAAATGAAGAAATCTTATAGAGAACCAAACCACCGAAATAGCTCTTCGAGTTAACAACAAAATGGCAATACGCTGAATACCAGAAACGACAAACGAGTGTGATGGCATCCGGCCTACAAAGTGTGGTATATCCCGCGGATAGATGAAGTGGCAGATAGATAGCGGATAGATATATCGTCACGGCTGACAGTGACAGGGTGTATAGCCGAATATTGGGTTAGGTGGCCTTGAAGCTTATGTCCAGCAATTGGGTGGCACAGGCTAATGATGATGAAAATTCATGAATTTTAAAATCGGTTTTTTGGATAAACAAGTATTTTAAACATTTAAAAATCATCCCCGGGTACTATGTTCCCTTACCTCAGCACTCCCCCGGGTACTATGGTGCCTTACCTCAGCATGCAGGGCTCTGCTGGGGCTCACCTCTATCCTCCCTTGCGGCCCGTGGGATTCACTAAAGACGAATTTAATATACATAATTTGTTGAAAATGACGGCGACGTGGTTCGCCACCCGTCACGTCCCTAATTCTCACGAGGGCGAAAAGTGACTAATGGAGAGCCGTTTCGCTGCGATGATGGGTAGCGGATGGAGCTCTGTGGTCTCTACCAATCCCTGCGGGGGATAGGCGTGATATAAAAAATAAATAATTAGTGAGTATTTTAAATTAAATTTTACATAAAATAGTTTTAAATCAAACATCATAAAATTTCCATTAGACAGAACGGGATATCAAACCGCTGGCACAAAGGACCTGATAAAGTATGCACAATACGCCCACGTAATCTGTGAGTGGAGGCTCGTCCGCCCTGCCCCGCCCCGCCCCGCCGCAATAAGCGGCTTACCACTCCAACATACTTATGTACCAAAATATGTACAAAGAATACATAAAGCTGTTATACATTAATATTTATATTGCCAGTTCAATTTCTTTAAACATCAAACTATCTACATATATATATAAAAAATCAATTGCTGTTCGTAAGTCTCGCTAAAAATAGAGAACGGCTGGACCGATTTGGATAATTTTGGTTTTGAATTATGTTTGTAAGTCCAAGGGAGGTTTAAAAGGTGAGTAAATATGATAAAAATATTAGAAATATAGTAAAAGCAACAATTTTGTTTTCCCTTAGTAACTATTCCTGCCTATCAAATATTTGATTTTTTTTGACGTGACTTTTTTTAAGTAACAATATAATAATAATAAAAATAGTAAAATATAATAATAATAAAACATAATTAACTATATATAATCTGTGTTGTATTTAATGAGATAAAGATATTATATTAATTTGTATCGTAAGCAAGTTTCAAATTAGATACATGTTTCCACTAAAATATTAAAATTAATGGAATAAAGTTGCAACTGAAATATTTTTAATAAACAACTCCTACTTCACTGGTACGTACGGCTTTTATCATTCGATAAATATTTCTAACCTCCATAATTTGTATTAATATTCCGCTAGACGTGGGATGAGAGACGAAGACTGTATATTCCCGTATGTATCTGAGTGGCACATGAATATTTGATGGCTTTAATGCCTCTCTGTCGGCCGTGGACTGTAAGCGGATTGCGTAAGCACCGCTAAATGGTGGCGCTCCCTAATATGTATTTGTTAATACGGTGACAGACTACGACTTGTTAAGTCGTCATTGTTATTTTTTATTTGTTTTATATTATAGAAAAGATTAAACAACCATCAACACCCATGACAAGCTAAAGTACTAACGGCTCTGCAGATGCATTGCCTGAGGATAAGGATATCAATATTGGGAGTAGAAGAAGGGAGTAATGGTAGGGGGAGAAATAAATAAAGGGAGCGGAAAGGAAACAGACAAATTAAGAAAATTAAAAAAGACGATACCTGTGGAATTTTTTTCCCCGTTCTTTCTCCGTATAGAGGAACCTCAATACGAAATGGTGTTAAATATAATTTCTTATATAAAAAATATAGGTCTTAAATTTGTATTTGATCGATGACTCTCGTAACGATAATTTGGCTCCATGTACTCACTGTGCGAAACACGATAGGTACAGAGAAATGCTACTACTTAAAACCGACACCGAAAAACCTTCACAGAATAGTTTTTCACTCGGACATTCTTCACAGGTACGCTTATCTTCTACTCCTCTAGTTTTTATACTTACTTCTACTCTTTAATTTATTGCCCCTATTTTACAAAAATAATAATAATCACTAATCACTTGGCAGTGAATGATAGCCGTTAGCCCAGAAACATCCATTACACCAGAGCATCACAAAGAGCTCTTTAAAGACATAATGATCTTTTGTGATCTCTTTGAAATGCATTAATTTTAGTTTTAAGTGTTAACTAGAGTTTTAAGTGTTAAGTGAAACTGGTGTATTTATTTGTGATCAAGTAATTAGGTGATTAGAAGTTCGAATTAATATGAAGAAGTTCAAATATGATTTTCAATAATGGAGCCCCAAAAGATCTAAAAGAAATAAAATTAGTTAAATATATATATATATATATATATATATATATATATATATATATATATATATATATATATATATATATATATATATATATATATATATATATATATATATATATTTGTTAAGATTTCAGTTCACGCGTAGATACTAGAATTCATTGAATTATATGCCCTGAGCTACCGTCAATGCGAAATTAGCCGGAGACGACGCGAGCTTTACGTAGAATGTCCCACTTTATTAGATTCCATAAGCCCTATTCATCGTTTTTTCGCCCTCTCGGAGAGAACCTTTGAAGAAGCATCAGAACGTATTAGTGAATAATGCGATAGAATCATTCGATCTTGCGTATTAGACGCGGTCGGTAATGTGCTCAATGATAATAGGCTACGAGTATTATATGATTATACCGACAAGCGATATTCAAACTTATGCTCAGAAATAAATTACAACATATATTAATTAAGAGAAATTTCAAAAAATCTGAGTACCGAAAAATGTAATATATGTTGTCGATTTTTATAGGTGATTGCTTCCCATCAGGTCACCCGCTTGCTCGTTTGCCACACTTATCCTTGTTTCGCCATTTGCTTAAGTCCGATGTATGTAATTATTTGCTATTTTTCTATACTGATCTATACACCCTATAGCGGTTTTAACTTCACTGTAAGTCAAGACTGATGTAATAAATATTATTCTACATACAAATTTCTAAAATTATTTTATATGTTTAATAATAATTTTAAAAATATGTAAGTTCTGTTTTAAATAATATATTATATCAATAGTCAGTTAGCCAGTCTGTTTTGTGATATAGACCGTTTCTTCTCTCCTCCATTCTGTAACTTTTTTAGTACATCCATCCATTTTACTGCCCTTTTTTATTTTAGCCTCTGATTAAATAATGTAGTTAAAAATAAGATGAGAAAGTAATAAAGTTTGAGAATCAATAGCGCCCACCAAAATGTTTGTGCTATCACCTGTTTGATGCTATTAAGAATTATAGGAGATTATCTCAACGTATCATTTTTTTTTCTTTAAAACATTTTTCAATTTACGATTCTTTAACATATTTTTCAAATAAAATATATAATATAATACATGAATTACTATTGTTAGCCGATTATATCTTCAAATCATTAGCCAAATAATTGATAAGTACTAAAAATTTGACTTAATACTAGAAATTGACGTCAATAAAATAGTCAACCACTGCAACTTGTCAACATGTAAAAAACACAATACCAGTTTTTCAACAATCTATATAAAGCGTATTATACGAGTTCTTCCAATCCATCTTAGATAACGTCCATTTGTCCAGAAATTGGAAAGTTCGTGCCCAACCGACTTAGAGTTACGTTTAATAGTTTAAATTCCTTATTCAAAATACCTGTTAACTACTTTCGATTATGACTAAAACTCAAAATCGTGAGTGGCTAAAACTCAAATAACACCTACGTGAAAAGATTATAGTACGTGGACCAACATATGTATGTATGTACCTACAATGTCTATAAGATTACACGTTCATTGAAGACGCAAAAGTTAAGCTCTAAATATTGTAGTTCTTTCCAATAAGCCGGCCTTTGTGTGAGGTAATCTTATAAGGTCCGGAACTCATTCGTTGGTCGGTCAGCGAAGATTTGAGATTTAGAGGGCTTTGTATGGGCATCTGTAATACTCACATTGTCGTGAAAAGAATCCGAGCTTTGTCGAGGGAAATGTCCAACAATGCTTCGCACCTCTATAATTATAAAAATATTTTACAAATCTATTCAATGTTGATGTTTTTAGTTATATATTATAAATAAAAAATATTCTATGTTAAATTTATTTTTTCTGCACTTTTTTATACATATCGTCGGCCGATTTATAAGCATCCGAAAGTCCATATGAATAAACTTTACAGGAATAACCCAAAACTGATTTCCTCTCATAGTTTGAGATTTTTTTATAAAATAATTTTTACTTTAGGTAAAAACGAGGTATTTTTTGATGTTAATACGAAGTTTTTCTTCGGATAAGCTTTAAGATTTTGCTGATTTTAAGCGATAAGTTTGATGGCACTGTTAGACGGTTCGATGGTGTCAAAGATTAAAAGTTTTTTTGAAATGCTTTCTGTACTGTTATATGTGGGCTAATGCGTAATCTGTTTTTAACTTGATTTACTAAGTAGAGCATATTTAACAATAGTTTAATTAGATTAGACTGCTCAACAAGTCGTTTTGACTGTTTGTTTATTGCAAAAATATATTATAATGATACTATTTTTTGGAATTTTATGCCTTTGTATACAGTCGTATGTTAGTACAACTATATGCTGTGTCAAAATATTTAGAAATCACATCAGTATAGTTATAAATAAATTCAAAAAACAGTTAAAATGACTTCTTGGGCAATCTAATTTTAAGAATGTTTCCGTTAGCATTTTTCTTATAGTCTCTAATAAGGGAAAGACACTACACTCCTTTGCAAAAAACGGGCGGTTTTGATTTTTCTACATTATTGGTAATAATTTAATTCTAAAGAGGTTTTAATATCCAAACTATTTTACTGGCATTTAATAAAGACTAACTCAAAAAGTTTAGTTCTCTTGAGTCTTCTTGAGACGTGTTGTCGAGGAGCTAGATAGCTTCAACGTTCACATGATGATGAAGTCTTCCTCCATTAGCTTCAGCGAATATTTTTATAATACTAACGACTAGAAAGATGAGAAGTGAGAAAAACTATTTGATTGGGTTTACGAATTCTGATAATAAGGCCAACAATATATATTGTAAAGAGTTCATTAATTAATATTGAAATATAATGTTGGTTTACTTAAGATTTTACAAATAGGAGCCGTTCGATTTCGCGCTTTGTCTACATACGGGCCGCCATCTTATGAACACTAGAGTGTTCATAAGATGGCGGCGCGTAGGTGGCTATCTTCCGTGTTTCTTTCCAACTACGTCTCACCGCATTTATATTATAGAAAGTGCATGGTAACAAATATTTTTATTACATTAAGAATGACATTTTTGTAGAGGTAAAGCCAGGCTAGTACGATTCGGTTAACTTGACCGGGGAATTACCACATCCTCACTTAAAAATGGGCGTTAGGTGAGCGCATTTTACTGCGGTACTGCATTTCGTGCGAGGAGGACCGATTCCTTTTCTCTTCGATTATTTCCTCTCTCTCAATTACGTCTTTCCTTCTTAAACCATTAAATTTCTTCTCCTCATTACTTACATCCTTACTCTAAATAGGCGATGCATCTGAAGTGCCTCTCGCTACAAATCAGTTGACCCGCTTTCTCGTTTACTTATCGTTTCAATAAAATATATCTTATTCTTTAGAAGAGAGTTTCTAAAACAAAATAATCGATAACTTAATTTTCTTCCACTTTGATTTAAACACACAAATAACAAAGATATACTTTGCTTAAAATACCACACAAAAGAAGCTCCGTCCAATACGAGGTACTGTAGTGATGCATTCATAAATGTATCACTAATGCACTAAAACTTTTGATATTATATTACATTTTTTTAACATTCATAATATTCAAATTTAAAATGAAAAAGTAATAATTTGTTGTAAAACAAAAGGCATTAGTTCGTCTGACGTCTTTTGGATAGTAATGTAACCCGTCTGGCACAAAACATTGACGTTCCTTCAGAAATGAATAGGCTTGTGCTCAGCAGTGGGACATAGATGGGCTGTGAAAAAAGAAATGGAGGTCTGACTACAAATAAACATCACCCGCCTTGAGTAAGGGAACTGTGAAAGTTTCACTATTGACCGTTATTGCTCCTGGTCCTAGTATATGACCCATCCTGGCCATGGGCCGCTGAACTGAACATTAAGTACAGAATAATAAAAGACTTTTTAAACTCCAAATATATTTATTGTATTTCTAAAATGCCCCATAACACTTCTTTTTTGTTTATTTTACTAACATAACATTTTGTTACGGTATTTCTTCGAAGGTTTTTATGAGATTATTATTTTACTTTTACTGGCATTTGCTGAGCAAGAACCATTTTATAGTTCTTTTTAGATTTTAATTTTTTTTTGTTTCCTACCTTTTTTATATGTACAATATAAAATCTATTTACGTTTTAATTTTAGCATTTATTTCCTGTAAAACAATGTCAAGAATAAATTTTTCTATTTCTATATTACTATAAGATTAATAAAATGTGCTATTAAATATATAAGTATATTTAATAGTACATTTTATATATAATACAAAGTGCAATACGCAGTCACTGCTGATTTGTAGCCAAGACAAGGTAAGGCGACGCGTCAACCGATTTCCATGGAATTTTTCCATTACCTCCACAAATTGCACGCCCGCCTCGATAATACACCTAGAACCGTGGCGCACATTTATTATTTATTATACCGTAGACAATATTTAATAATGAAAAAACCTTATTTCCTATGTATTCAAATTATTAACACATTAGGTTTTATTATAATTATGGATTTTTTATAGTTGTCACGTAAAGTTCTGAATTTATTATAATATATTTATATAAAAGATTACTAATGAAACAAAACTAGTTTTTTTTTAAAGAAATTTGTATTTTTTGGAAGATTTTCCAGTATATTTTTAAAGAATAATCTTTCTAAATACGCTTAAACTTTTTATTTTTAGAAAATTTAATAATAAAAAAAGAATTTATTTTCTAATAAAAAATTATAAGCTATTTTAGTAATTTTTATTATTAATACTACTATTTTTATTTACATGACCTAAATGGCTTAGTGATGAAGTTATCGCTTTCGAAGTCAAAGGTCGGGAGTTCAGTTTCTATTATGTATGACTTATAGATATTTACGAATGCGAATTTGGATGTCACGTTTATCCGCCTTGGACAGGCGTAGTCGGTTAATTTACATTTCCCCGGAAGTAGGGAAGCACTAAAAGTTGAATAAACATAGGCTGGGGAAAAAAATACTATAATATAGCAAAAAGAAATAATAGAAGAAAAGAAGCTTATAAATAAATATAATTTTTTTTCATTTTTACTCAAACATAAACACAAAATAAAAGTTTAAAATATTTTGATTTATAATTTTAGTAAAAATAATCGATAATTTTATCGTGATATACACAAATAATATTTATATATAAATTAAATATATATATTTATATATAAATTAGATTTTCTTTCTTTTTTTTTTCTCAAAGAATTTAACAAATTTAATTAATTTTTTTCTGACAAACAATTTGTTTCACACAATCTTATAGTGCTATTGTATGTATTAGTTAATAGTGGAAACTTTACTTATTTCAATTATTGTAATTAGAACTAATATAACAATGTAATATAAAATTGTATGTTTCCCAAATAAAAATAAAATAAAATAAAACAAATTACAGTATTTTAATGTGATATTTAAGGCCCATTTTTATTCTAAAGAATATAGTATTTTAAAAAAAATCTTTAGGGCGTATGTTATATCTACATTCATTCGTACAATTTAAGGAAAAACGGCCACAAATTTGAACGTGAGACTGGTCAAGTTTCCTTTGCTGCGACCACTTTGTCCGGTCACCGTGTACACAAAGGAAGGTTGCCATAACGATGCGGTTTCGCGAAAACTTTACACTTGCATGCATGGCTGTCACCATTTTAATGATTCCATTGTCCCGTCGCATTAAGTCTGTTTATTCATGCATTAACATTTGGGATATGTTTTTTGTATTACAGGTACAATAATAAAATTGTATTACTTTTAACTATGAAGATAAAAGTTTAACAAGTGCGTTAAAACAAGACTCTTAGAATGTTGAAAGTTTCATCCCCACCATCTGGATGAGTGGCGGTCTTTCCGAACCGATATGACATTGGCACCTTCAAAAAAACAAGCCTACATATAACTAAAAGGCCGGCAACGCTTCCGCGACTCCTGTGGTATCACGGTTATCTATGGGCGGCGTTGATTACTTTCCATCAGGCGACATGCTTGCTCATTTGCCTTCCTATCCCATAAAAAAGATGATAGATATACATCCATATATGTATATAATAGTAGGTTCACATTTATACATCTGAGGTTTTTTCCGTGCGCGATTTAATACATGTGCGCAATTTTCCACGTGCGGATATTTATTGTGGCCATATGTACCACTACGCCATTTGCTGTGCAATAAATTCCTGTGCGGTTATTTCATGTGTGCTTTTTTCCTAGCGTAGCTATAAAGCCCAGCGTTTTCAACACGGGTACTTACAAAACGTAATTTAGTGATCACTTGTAAATATTCATTAAATTTTCATTTAGGTATCTAAGGTGAAATACCAAGCGACGAGTAAATATGCCGCCGCTTTGAAGCTATAATAAATATGGAATTTGCCAGCCAACGCGTTGATAGGTAGATGCTTGCTATATCAAACGTTCTGCTAATTGATAAATACTTGACCATTGGCGTGTGTAATCGAATGTTCATACACGAACGGAGGGTGCGTTTAAAATAGAATTTTATGTGTTTACAATAAAGTGTGGATTTGCTTAAACTAGTTTAAGAACTAAATTCTTTAGTGTTATAGAACTAGCAGCAATAGGTGAACACTATATGCTTTTAATATGCATTTCTTATTTGTTGTATATTATATAATTGCGCGTATTATTATTTAAAAAATAAACTAGCAATGTTTTAACATTAGTAGAATAGTGATGACTATTTTTGGGGAAATGTCTTTTCTTCTAAGAATGCCTCTCCGACTTGCGAAGGTTATGGCAGCCAATTCAGCACAACTCTCCTCTCCTTTCGCGAGGAACAGCAGTCCTGAAGCACTCGTTATCCCGGTCTACTCCCTGTAATTTTTTTTTTTTATATATTCACGCCTATCCCCCGCAGGGGTTGGCAGAGACCACAGAGCTCCATCCGCTGCCATTCATCGCAGCGAAACGGCTCGTCATTGGTCGCTTTTCGCCCTCGTGATATTACGTAGCCAAAACTTCCTTCTCCGACCAACTTGTTTTTGCTTGCGATTTTTTCCATCATGATTAGTCGCAGCAATCTGTACCTGTAAAGCGCCTATTATTTAGGGCGCATCATACAATTGTTGAAGAGAATGGGCTCAAATCTCCAATTCAAAAAAAGAAAATGTAGATTCAATTCAACTGACGTAACTTATACCTAATTGCTATCAAGGAATAAAAATTAACGTCGGTGCTTGAGAGCAGTGCGCCTTGTAGTAATAAATAGCAAAAAACAGCAATGGAATATCTTCTCACAAATATTGAAAAAGTGTTACCTTTTATCTGCTTTCACCTTATTCTGATTTTTCTTTAAGTGGTTGGACTTGGCAGTTCCTATTATTAATTAGGCGTTACTTGGCGGAAATCCATTATTTCGATGGACAGTCAGAATTTACTAAGCAAAGATCCGGAAAAAATACAGACTAATACAACAAGTAATAACAGTGTTTTACACGCAATATTAAAACAAAATATTATTATTTTGTTTTGCTTATTTTTGCGGATGATAGCTTAGTAAATTCTTATTGTCCATCTTAATGTGCGTAGTATGAAAGATTTGAAGTTTTAGTTATCATGTCAGTGTCCGTGAATTTGATCATGATCATAGAAAAAAACCAGTACCAAACCACCTTCAGTATAAAATTTACTTATTTATTATTATTAATTAAATTTTAAGAAATCTTTCGACTAAAAACAAACATAAAACATTAATTTATTAAAAAATAGTTGATAATTATTTTCACGAATAGTGAAAATAATCACTATCTATTGTGAAGAATTATCGTCATCATCAACAACGTCAAAGAGAAGATTACTGTTGGACATAAGCTGGATTCTAAATTTTTTTATGGGTTTAGAAAGCAAACGAGCAGGCGTTACACCTGATGGAAAGTAGTCAACGCCGCCCATAGACATTTACAGCGCCATAGGCAATGCGGAAGCGTTGCCGACCTTTAAGGAACGTGTCAATATGGAAGTGGGAGTGGGAAGGGGAAGGGGAGGGTGTTGGGCCCCCGGAACTCAGACGCTCACTGTCCGAAGCGCGCTAGCTAAGCTACCAACCAGAAGCCGGTTTTCTATGGGGTTGTGGTACTTCCCCAAGCGAGCCGCTTTTCGCCACAGACAAATATTATGACAAAGTATTCGTCTGCAGCGTGGCTCTACCACTAAATATAATTTACCCACATGTAGTCTACTGACATTAGGCTAGTGCCGATTTCCGGTACCGACCTGCGATAGATGAGTGGGGAAACCCTCATTTGCATCATCAATCCACTACGCTTGCTGATCTATCGATAAAACTATCGAAGTGAGCACGATATCGCAACTGTCAATCAAAGATAACTCTAACATCTCATACTTCGTACGAAGTATCGTGAATTGACACTACTAGTTATCTTTTCTTCTTAACACTTTCATTAAATAACTCTATGTATAATATATATTGATTGTATTGATAAACAAAAAGTTCGACGACGTGAAACATTTTTGAAATCATCACCTGCACCAGTCCATTCCCGGACTTTTCTTCTCATTAACTTCATTTGTAGGATTAGCTCGGACAAGCATACAGGGAGATAGACACCAAATTTATGCGTAGATATTATTTAAGTTTCTTTAATGGAATAAGAAAGCAAATTAGCAAGCGTGTCGTTTGCTGAACTGTGGGACTGGAGTACCCAAACGCTTACTCAATGGCAAACCAGATGGCCGTAGAAGCCGCGAAAGGCCTAAGCTCAGATGGCTAGATGGAGTCGAGGACGACTTAAAGGCAATCAGTGTGAGGGACTGGGGGGAAAAAGCCAAATTAAGATCCGACTGGATAGATTTACTGAATCAGGCTAAGGCCCACCCGCAACTTTTATGCCTTGATGATGATGATGATGTCGTCTGCAATACCAGAGATAGATATGTTACCGGTGTTTAGGAAGTTTGTAGTTTTTTTTATTGGTTGCCATATCGTTTCTGGAAAAAATTACGTACTGAATCACTTTTCATCTAGATGGTAGGAATGGAACATTTTCTTTGTGGTATGTTGTACGGTAACGAAATTCAGCGGAAGAAATTATTCCGAACAATTTGAGTAAAAGCGATAAAAGATGCTAAGAGATCAAACATTCCTCCGCCATGAACAAATGAGCAATGGTTTGAGCAATGGCTAGGTAAAACCATCAAAAACATACCCTAGAGTGTATGTTTTTGATGGTTTGACTTTATTTATATGCATTGATAACCATATCATACTAATAATATAATTTTTCTCATTATTACTTAATATTACATGTACCTACATATCAATAGGCAATCACAATTAACATCTTCGAATCTATGTACCTGTAACATACATATAATAAAAAAAATAAGTTTGTAAAATAACGTCAAATAAAATGTCATACTTATAATTTTCATATCAGCCACATGTAAATAGTGCAGGAAAAGTTAATACGATTGAAGTTTCAATTGGGACGAGTGAATGGGCGGTGATTCGTGTGACCCTCTTAGTTCGTCTGGCTAATCTAGCGAAGGGTGGTCCTGACAGTACAAGCAGAATTAACAAATAATTCTAAATAATAAATACCTTAATACGCCTCGTCAAAATAAATAATTTACCAAATATTAAGATATGCGTCTTAAAAGAAGGTAGCTCTTTTGGATTATTTAAGGAGGTAATTGATTCATTTATTTATATTTCGATTCTGGCAAGAGTATTCTTTTTTGTGTGAGATAGCGACTCTTTATAATTTGATCGGAAGGAGGCCTGAAATCCTTTTGACGAAATCATCATCTTTGACATTGTTCTGGTGAAAACGACGAAGACAATGATATTTCAGCGACAGACTGCTCCTCAATCTTCAAGCCCTGATGAAATGGTTCAAGGTGCATCACGATATTAAAGGAAGGGCTAGGGAGGTCCGAAGGGTTAAGTGAGTTCGAAACGTCTTGTAACGCTATGAAGGTGGGAGGATAAGTCAGTCAGAGAAGTCGAACACAGCGCTGGCGCTGCTCCCCGCCCCCCCTCGTGCTAGGGATGTGCGGCGCAGCTCGCACACAGGTTAATGGTATTAAATAAAACAAAACTTTTATAAACAAAATTTTCTGAATTTAATTTCGAAAAATTTAAAACTAATACTATCCATATTGATTTCTCTGAGCAAATCATAGTCAATATTCATCAACGTAAGGTGATTAAGATGTTCTTTTTTTTATGGGATAGGAGGACAAACGAGTTCCAGGTATGTGTAGGCTTGTTTTTTAAAGGTGCCAATGTCGTATCGGTTCTGAAAGACCGCCGAAAGTAGCTGGTTCCGCAGAGTGGTGGTGTGTGGAAAGAAGTTTCGAGAGAAGCGCTCCGTAGTAGATCGCCTCTCATCCAGATGGTGCGGATGAAACATTTCTTTACAGCGAGTTGTGGAATTCGGCGGCGAGAATTATTTTTGGTCAATCGTGTTCCTTTGTTGTTTATCACGTTTTAATGTTGAGAAAGGACGCTCACACAGTCGTGAGCGCTCTTCGAATCCTCAGTTCTTCACATCCCAATTAATATTGATACTTTATTTATTTGACATTACACTTTAGACATTTGGGTATAGTTGATGTGTAACTGACTATACGTGTTTGAAATAATTCCCGTCACCGAATTCCACAACCGCACAATTCGCCATAAAAAGAAAGTTTCATCCCCACCGTCTGGATGAGTGGGGATCTACTACGGTGCACTTCTCTCGAAACTTCTTTCCACGCACCACCACTCTGTGGAACCAGCTATCTTCAACAGTCTTTCCGAACCGATATGATATTGGCACTTTCAAAAAACTAGCCTACACATACCTAAAAGGCCGGCAACGCTTCCGCGACCCCTGTGGTGTTGCGGTTGTCTATAGGCGGGGTTGATTGCTTTCCATCAGGCGGCATGTTTGCTCGTTTGCTCTCCTATCCCATAAAAAAAACATTGTTAAATGTACAATTGGTGCGTAGGGCCCGCAAATGCTCGAAGGCCGTAGCATTTGCTACTCTTGCTACGTGGCTAATACGCCACTGCCCAAAACTATTTCTTTAAACCTGGTGATGGCTCGTAGATGCATTTAGCACCAGCTGGCGTTTGGTGGTATTTCTATTTTGAGAAATAACATATTGAATTATAATAATAAACATAAGTACAAGATTACTGTTAAGTTTTTACGTATACTGTATAAGCCGCCACCTCTACTCAAATTCTTTTTCATGGTCAATTTAAAATATAATACAGTTGTCAGCAACGAATAGCCCCTTGCAAATCTAATTTTCGCCTCTTTGGGATTTCTGATATTCCAGCCAGTTACTTTGATAATACAAAACTATATTCAATGTTCCATCAAAACAACAATATTTTTGACAGTTAGATATTAGGACTCAAATATATGTTACTTTAATTTCATCATTACATAGGCCTCCCCTAAAAGTATATTCTCTCCTATCCCGATCTTCAGCTTTACGCACCCAGTTTTTGCTAACTGCCCTGTGCAACTCTATTTGGCGACTCCATTCGACAGATTGTGCGTGAAAATAAAACAACTGGTATATTAACTGCAAATCATACGAATATTTATTGAAATATGCTAATCGAACTTGTCCTTCAGATAAGTAACCGACTACTTTACTGTTACACAATAATGATTCTCGTAAGTAATATCAATTGAAGGCTATCTTGTTACAATTATTTGGTCCAAGAGTTGTTGACGAATTTGAAGAAGGTATTTATGTCAGATTAAATTTTAAAATGACGATTTTGTGTTTGACGCATGAAAAATGTATAACCGTGTCTACCACTTGTTTAAAACCGTAGTATTTATTCCACTAGCGTTTCATGTAGATTTCTGAGAATATTTTAATACATATTTCATAAAGTAATATGATTTTGGGTACATTAATCACGTATTTTTACGAGTTTGGTGGATTGAATTTGTAACCATTTAAAAAGTGCAATTTTTATTTTAAGATCGGAGAAATGTAAATTATACTTCCTGAAAAACATTTCTACAATCACTATTACAAAGTTGCAATATCTTAAATTTGAGTAATAATAATCATTATTTTAATATTTTATTTTGTTCAAAATAATTTTTTCCAAGTTAGTCATAGTCTCTTCGACTATATAACGTCAGAGTGAGTATGATATTAGTATTGATAAATAGTCAAAGGGCGAAGTGGTGTCACGCGTTGAGCGATAACAGGCATATGTATGTGTATGTGTAAGTAATGACACGGAAAGCGAATGTCTCAGTAAAGGTGGTGTCACACTTAAATTTTAATATAATTAAATATAATATGTATATCATGGAGTGTTTTAAATTTATTAAAACATAAAATTTAAAAACTTAACTCTGCGTGTCCGAAAACGGATGTTTTAACTAACCTTTATTTGAATAAAAATTTTTATTTGAATCTTAGTCACGTAAGTTAACCACTAAGAAGAGGAGAACAATCATTCAAGACATTATTTTAATAACTAACTAAAAAGAACTAACTTTGTTAACGTTGAACAGATCTTACGCCACCGTGCCCTGTCCTGCGCCACCTCCTGCCATTTGCAGACTTGAAGGTTGCGCAAGTCATCCTCGATTATGTCTCTCCATGCGGTACCTGGGGCGCCCCATAGGACGTCGTCCAGTTAGGCGACTCAATTACGCTCTCTTGACTGCGCGATCCTCCCCCATCCTCTCAACGTGGCCCAGCCAACGAATTCGGTGAGCCTTAATCACTCCTATTACATTTGGTTGGGCAACCAGATGGTCGATTTCGACATTTTTTCGATTAAATTATTTGAATACGAAAACTAGTATAGGAACAGGTTTATACGTAGTACACATAAGTACTTATTACGAAAAATACATATAAATAATCCTATATTCAAATGGATTTTCGTCGTTATTGTTTTACATTAATGTTTCACATTTTCTATAATAGCTTAAGCCACAATTCCTTACTAGTTATAGACTTCCTTAAATATGTAGAAATCTCTAATCGCTAATAAAATAATCGCTTTGTGCTTATTATGTAGAGATTATTACTTGATAATGTAAAAATGTAAATGTAATATTACATATAGCAGGATGCTATCAATAAATTATTCGTAATATAGATGCACCACTAAATTCTACGGCTTTGCCAAATTTCATGACAAGACCATTTTCTTTGTCATGCCAACAGAGGAAATTTTAAAATAGGGTTCTAACATGATCTAAAGGGAGCATATTTTTTTACAGCCCATTTCCTCTGCTGACGGGCAGGAAATCTCTCGATTTCTGAAGAGATGGATAATAACTCACCATGCTTGTCCAAGATGGATTGGTGGAATACCCAGAATATAAATAAATACCTGTAGGCTATATATATATTTATCTAAAGCTGGAATTGAACCGGCAACAATTGACTCCATGGGCAATAATTCCGTTACTTGAGCCATTTAGATTGTAAATACGAGTAAGCATATAAACTCAACAAGGGTAGTTACAAAAGACGGCAGATATATTCTCAAATACGTACAGGTTAAATATCCACGTTAGAATAAGTTTGCTACATCGAAATAATATCTATATAGTTTGCTGATATATAAATATAATATGTGCAAAATGTAAAAAAAAAACATTGGTTTAATGTAGAGTAGAAATATTTATAGACGCTGTTGAGACTAACCTTAATATATAAATAAGATGGAGGGAGTATATTTTATTACACAATGTAATAATCTGCTCAGTATTATTTTGATACTTGAACAAATTAGAACTAATTGACTCAATATACATAATAACGCACTATGACTAATACGAGATATATTTGTGTGTTGATTTACGTGTTGTGTGTTCAAATACATTTTATATATGGCTATACCTTCCGTGTGAATAAGGTAATAAAGAAATAGGCAAACAACTTTGAAATCAAATGGTTGTATTACTAAAGTAAAATAAAAACGAGAGGTGCATAAGTTTCAGAATTAATTATACAGTCGTTATACAAATTCTTACGCGCCCCGCGTTTTAATGTTTGCAAATGTCAGAATTGTTAAGTTAAAAGTGTTAATAAAATCTTTTAACTTAACAATTTTTTAAACAATTCTGTTTTCTAGACTTTAACTTGTTTTTGTAATCTGAGGGATTCGTCAAAACTTATAAAATGAGCCCCAAATTCGAATGATTACTAGTACCGGCAAGTGTTCCACTGTCCACCTCCTGATATACTCTCGCTACCAACCTGAAATTATAATAATGTTGAGCAAGCTGAAATTATTTTATGTTTCATTAGAATCGGTTTAGTAGAAGTAGTTGAAAAAACAAATATATGGACTAAATAACAGTCAAACTAAATAAAACCATTTAAAATAGGTATTTTATGTGTTTAATGTTTCTAATTTTTTACGAGTGTATTTAAATATATTCATGAAGGAGGCAGACAAACGATAAACTAAACCAATTGAACTAATGGTACAAAACCACTGCCGCCTAACGTAGTAGATATTTAACAAACATTTAAATGTGTCTTGTAGTAAATAAAAAGAAATAAATATAATATTCATATAATGAAAATGTAACAAAAATATTTTTTAAATAGCCATAGAAAAATGCTACAGAAATCATAAGTTACTTTTTGGAGGCTTACCGTGCCTGGTGCATTTCAGAGTGTTTTAAAAACGTTTTAATATGAATAAATTAGAAGCTGTTTAGCCCGTTATTTATTTATATTTGTCTGCAACGATATAAAACAAACTGAAATGTCGATGTTATTCCAGTTCATTCGATCACGGCGACCTTTTCCAAAAAACTCTAGAAGCGTCGTCTACTGCGCAAATCATAAAATCTTTATCTCTTGAATGTGTGCGTAAAACCAATGGTGCTCTGTCGTTCGGATCCTCCCTCATTCAATCGTAGAATTATTTTATACGTACATACACACAACACATCACATTCATTTATTTATACAAAAACGCAAACATAAAAGTTAAGGGAAACGTTGGCTTTAGATTAATGACCAAAGTTTCTGTGATTCAGTTTAAATATTTGTTGAAAAAACTAAATCCTTTATTAGCACCAGCAGTTAGATGTGTAAATATTTATCATAGAGTTATTTAAGTTCTTTGAATTTTGTTGCAGTCTCTTCGGGACATAATAGATATACATTACATCCAGAAAGCCGTGAACTATTATACTATAAAACAATTTTTTTTTTCATCTGGGCTTTGAACCCAAACATCTACCATAAATTTTTTTTAAGAATTTTAAAAGGAAGGGTATATTTGTTACAATTAATAACAATTCAGTTCCTATCATGTGGTCTTGTCATTCACATCAATAGTTAAAAAAATAATATATGTAACTACAACTTAACTTGTTTATCTTATCTATAACTATAACTTGTATCTATCTATCTATAACTTGTTTATCTATAATTATAATATTTACCATGACCATACATATATGATTTACCATACGTATGATGACTAAGATTTGTGCCACAATCAAAGTCATCACTTCATACAGTTACAGGATTATGACAACGACTTAGTTTTTATCTTCTACAAATACTTATCTTACAAAATAAGATATAGTAAAAATGCGTATTAACAGCGAAATTCAATTTACATACTTATATAGAATAATAATTCTTACACAAACATATTATATTCCATATTGACAATTTAAAATAATTAGGAACCGATTTACAATCAAATTTTAACCTAAAGACAAAGAAAACGATAATATTAAAATTCTGTAATTAGTGTCTACCAAATAGAAGTATAATTATTTATCGCACTTAAACTATATAAGTATTCACTAATTCTACACATCTTACGTCGACAAATTAGATACGCTCAAAAATATCTTGAATAATAGAATACCCGTTTATTTTATTATAATGCATAATTGAAACTAATATATTACACTATATATCACAGAAATGCACACCACAAATACAAAATAAAGTAAATTAGTAATCTGTTTTGTTTGTAAAATGTTACACAATTATATAAGAACTTGTATTTTCTAAATAACTGAAACATACGGAGCCTAAAGATCAAAGTTTAGATGCTAATATTTTAAACCGGTATGCTTTCATTTCTATATTTAGTAGAAAGATACCTATCGTACCGTATCTACTTAAATGTTGAACTCCTAATTCCTGATGATGTACGTACCTACTCGTGATATAATACGAAAATTCAGTAATAATATTCAATTCTCATTTTTCTTTAAACTAATTGTAATAGGCATAATAAAATTTCTATTTTCGTCTTCATAATAGGAACGATATCTTATTTTATCGCAACTCATAACCTTTACTCTCAGTGTTGTATTTTATATTATCATTCATTAGTTGTGTGAAACCTTTGGAAATGGTTGGCGTTTCTTTTACTGCGCTAAATAAATTAAATTAACTTTTGTGTTTAATCTAATATTAATAATCCCAGAATATTATATTGATATTATTATTATTAGATTAATCTAATATTAATCCCAGAATTATATAATGGTAAGTAAATTATTGGTGAAATTTATAACCTCCGTAGTTTATAAAGCGGTGTGATTTCGATGATTATTCGAAATGCATATGGTAGTAGATTGATCACATACTTATATTATTTTTATGCATTAAATAGCGTTGAGTTTTTAACAATAATAAGATCTAAAATACTTAACAATAAACGGTCATTAAATTGTAAACAACTAAAATGTAACTTGTCAGCTGTGATAAACTTAAATCTACGCCATCTATACGGGAATAAATGAAATAATCACTGTATGGTAGAACAACAACACAGATAAAATTAGGGGCAAGTTTGTCAATAAGAACAGAAAAGTGTGTTTACGGAGAATGTTAAGATTAAAAGTTAAGACTATTGTAACAGTATAAAAACACTTATTGTCGTCATATTCTCGTGGTTTTTTTTTTATAAAACCGTACAACTAAATGCAGATATAACAAGTTTTTTTATGAGCAGCGGATATTATTCAATATTTTTATGCGTTACTCATAAAAAACAAAATTTTACCATTACAAATAAAGGAATTCCATTACTATACATATAATAATGTTAATAACCATTTAATTATTTGGATTTATCTAATATCAAAGAATGGTACCATTACCACGTATAAAAGCGAAACTCAGTCTCTAAGATTTTATTCAGGATTATTTATTAGGCCCCGTAACGTGTAGCAGTAGTTACATCCAGCAGTGTTGCCATAATAATAATTTCGTCACGCAGGTCTATGTCTGCACGCTCATGTTTAGTCGATTTTAATTTGTATACGTGTCGATACAATTGATAAATTAAAATATTAATATACAATAATAGGTTTATATTTATAATTATTTTTATAAATTATAAAATAGTTCATTATTGTACTGAAAAACATAAAAAACGTGTCAGAATAAATATTGGCATTGCTCTTCGAACGAACATTCATATACGATACGATATGCAACCGACACGACTTTGGAACCTCCAAAAAACTAATTCATACCTTTCTTAATGGGTGTGTTGATAATCTATGGATGGTGTTGATTGCTTTCCATCCAGTACCATGGTATTTCTTTATCTTCAACTGCCTCAAATAAAGAAACAAATAAAAAATGAATGATAAAAGAAATTAAGAGTTTTCGTCACGTTTAACTCTTTTTAATTTCAACGTAATTCCATTTACCAAGGGTTTTTATCGCTTCAATATTCTCTACCATTTTTTTCGACAATAACTAAGAAGATCAACCCTGTTGTGGTTATTAAAAAAAATTCTGAGCTTAATTTTTAAATTTCTTGCATAGAACATGTATAATTAAAACTGTTTTTGATTTCGAAGTTCTAACTTAATTAAATAACCCATGACCAAAAACAAACACCGTTTCTTAGACTTTTGTTTGTCTACCAGTTTTGATGGAATTTCCACCGAAAAATCTTTGAAGAACTTTAAGTTTATATTGAATCATATTTTAGATTTCTGGGTGAAAATTGAAAAACCTTTAAAATTATGGAAATAAACAAAGTCGTGGATTACAAAAAATCAAAAATAACAAACAAATAACATACGCGCAAAAAAGTAAAGAGTAAAGTTTATGTATAATAACATAATGGGCAAACTTTAACATGTATCCTACATTAATCGTTTATCAAATATTTTGATAAGATATGACAATATCAAATATTTGCAGAAAAGTCAAAATAATGATTCCATTACATACAAGATAAACTTCATAGCTATTTAGTCATAGTTATCAATATCAACATTACATTACATCATCTATAACATATTGTTTTAGAGATATTTTACCTTCAATATTTGAATAAGGACTTCTATAAGTGTGAATTCATGGAATATAGGCTACGCCTGAATATTGTTTTATGTTTATATAATCTAAATTTTTCATAGTAGCATTTACTGGAGGAAAATCTACGGCTTCTTTACAAAGACAAGTATCTTAACCAGAGCTGCCCGTTTACCATTCTTTAACAGTGTCTACCTAAACTTCATTTCAATGTAGTAACACAATCATCATCAAGAGAATCTTGTTTGAATCTAAAAACAATAAGTGCGTTTTTACATGAGGTATATTAAACTATTGAACCACTATAATATTCTTTTTTGATCATTAAAACACACGTAACTTATTTCTATCCTCACAGCTTTTATCTTATCTCTCTTTCACCCCTGGGTTTGCTGGAAGAAAACTCGATTTTGAGTTAAACTCGCCCTTGTACATCTTCTTTACCTTTAATTCTTATATGTCGTGTTTTGTGTACAATAAAGTATTAAATAAATAACAATTTTAGATGTTTCCATAATCTTTACGCTTGGCAGCCGGATCAAGGATTGTAGATTGGGATTTATTACTTAGAAAATATCTACTTATATTTGGTGTCATAATCGCCTCATGGAAAATAAAATGAGATGGCTCTATTCGGTGCTGGAAAATACACGCCATTACTTTTTCATCGATAACTTATTATTTGATATTGTGTGTAAAAATTTATAAAATTTTAGGCGAAAATAATTAATCCACGCGTGTGTATTATCGGCGCTGGAATAGCTGGGCTCACGTCTGCGAGGTATTTGCAGGACGAAGGAATTAACTTTACAGTTATAGAAGCCACTCGATATGTTGGTGGTACCTGGAGATATGACCCTAGGGTCGGCAAGGACGAGAATGGTTTACCTATACATACTAGCATGTACAAACATTTAAGGTAATATAAAACAGCACTTTTCATCTTTTTTATGTCTTTATCTTTATATATTTGTATTTTTTGAAGTTCAGATTTTCCAAAAACGTACCATTATTGTGCCCAGGTCTTTGTCATCAGCGCTCTTATACAAAAATAGCTAATCCTATTTTCTTATATATTTTTACGGCTCTTATATGCACTGTTGGGCACAGAGCTAGCCCACCGCTTAATTATCATCAAGGCTTTACAGCCGCGAGTGGGCCTTAGCCTGGTTCAGTAAATTTTTAATGTGTAATTCATTTTTAATGAGCATTTAATTTTTTACAGCGCGTGCAACATTATCTTAAGAAATCTCAATATTTCAGGACGAATTTGCCGAAACCAACGATGGAACTGAGAGGGTTCCCAATACCAGAAGACATGCCGTCATTTCCCAGTTGGCAAATCTATCATGACTACATTAAATCTTACGCAAATCATTTTGACTTGGAAAAACATATTAAGGTATACGGAATTACATAACAACTAAAATTTGGAACTCTTTATATCCAACGTACGTACGTATATAATATACAATACGGCAGGAAGGAGTCTACCCTTACCCTTACTGGAGTTCTAGTTTTGTCTGTTCATATTACAGTCAAGAAACATATTATAATTGTAATATGATTACAATATGATTATCATTGTGTATCCTTAACCGGCGTGCTTACATGAAGAGAGTAATGAGCGTGGAGGAAGCAAGGAAAGCATGCCGAGATCAAAGCAGATGGAGATCTGTGGTCTCTGCCTACCCCTGCGGAAAACAGGCGTGACTATATGTATGTATATATGATTCTGAGAGAGATGACGTAAAACTTAAATAACTGTTAGTTTTATAGGCACCATTGAGGGGATTATACTGGGGTAAATAAAGTTACAAAATTAGTATCGTATACATTAAATAAATGAACAAAACTTACTAAAAACTACTTGGAGCCAACTAAAAACCCTGTGTTTCAAAAAAAAGAAGGCAACCCAATTTAACAATGTAACTTGATATAAAAATACAAAAAAAAATATAACGCCATTGATCGAAAATTTATAGCAAAAGTTCAAGTACAAACATAACTTTCGTATCTGTACAATTTTTTTTAATTATCCTATCCTTAGTTTGAAGTTGCTACTATGCATTCTTAGCACGAAATCAAGATTTTGGCTGTCCATCAAAACCAAATAAACAAAAATTTCTGCTTGCAGTTTTTGCATGTAGTAATACTAGTAAGGCGGGAAGAGGACAAATGGAAGGTGAAATACAAACACATTATCACAGGTGAAGTGTTTGAGGATGAATTCGACTTTGTTATTGTAGGAAATGGCCATCACAGCAAACCAAATGTGCCTAATAATCCCGGAGAAAATATTTTTAAAGGTATTACGATTAAATCTTTTTAAGGATTAGATTTTATTTTTAATAAATTCTCAGGAGTTTTGACCTTGAGAATTTATTCAAAATAAAATCTAGGAGTTTCTTTAAACCTCATATATGTTCCACTGATAGGCTCCGAACTACCCATTTCTGAAACCTCACCCAGGTGCATTAACTGGGTACCCAGTCTAGAAATAAATATCTTTAGAGCATATTTATCCCGATGCGGAATTCAAACCCTTTAATATTATATTAAAACTGATTTCACCAGAGTAGAAACAGTTCTAATCCCAACGCAAAATTTGGACTATAGATATAATAGACAGAAGGACTGTATAGGTTATTCGCATTAAATGAGAGGTATGCTACCACAAAATGTCTGTCAGTGCCCCAAAACGCTTATAAAAGAGAAAAGACAGAGATAAGTTAATATGCAATTTTTCATAAAATCATATTATTAAGTGACTCTTGTATTATTTAGGTACAATAATCCACAGCCACGACTACAGAGTACCAGAGCCTTATAAAAATAAACGCGTTCTCATCGTTGGCGCGGGACCTTCAGGGATGGACATTGCTTTGGATGTAGCAAATGTTAGTAGAACACTCGTCCACAGCCATCACTCTAAGGTTACTTTTAAGACAAAATTTCCTAATCATTACACCAGAAAGCCCGACATCAAGGAATTTAACGAAACTGGGGTGGTTTTTGTTGACGGTACTTACGAAGAAGTGGATGATGTAATATATTGTACAGGTGAGATTTTCAATTTTTACTACTTTGCTACAAATGTATGTATTTATTCGATTTTTTCGTAATGCCTTTGGTAACAATTTGTGAATGAAATATTTATTAAAAATTTATGATAATAAGTCTATCTAATCATATCTAATCTCTATGGTATTACTTTTGTATTATCCAACCTGTAGAATGCGCCTTTCTCTACGGTCACTTTATCCTATCTTGCATATGAGTGAGGTGAGACAATAAAGTCCTACCTACTTTGTAAAACTTATTTTAGGATAAATGTAATTATAATGATTTTATGTATACCATAAAATCATTATAATTACAAGGAAGGCAAACAAGCAGGCGTATCACCTGATGAAAAGCTATTAATACCGCCCATTGTCATCCGCAGTGCAGAGGCGTTGCCAGCCCTTAAACAAAGAGTCATTATGGGAGGGGAGAGGGTTGAGCTTCCGGAACACAACCGCTCACCCGACAAAGCGCGGAAGCTAAGCTACCACTCAAACGCCGGTTTTCTGCGGGAGTGTGGTACTTCGCCGGACGAGCCGGCCAACTCATACGACAGAAAAATAATATGCCATTCTTGACAAAGTATTCATGTGCAGCGTGGCTCTACCACAATTTATATATTTTTTGCAGGATACCAGTACGATTATCCCTTTTTAGACGAATCGTGTGGATTAACTATTGACCCACACAGTGTTATACCACTTTACAAATATATGGTGAACATAAAACAACCGACCATGGTAGTAATGGGACTCATTATTCGCGCGTGCTTAGTCGTTGCTATAGATGCTCAGGTAATATGAAGTTCAAATTATAATCTTTAATTTTTTTTATAATATTAAGTTGATAAGCAAACGACAAAGCGTGTCAATTGATGATAAGCACTGGTTCGTTACCATTAGTTGTAAGTAAGACATTATAGATAGACAGAATTATTAAAGACAGAAGTCTGCAATACCTACTAAAGACCCTACAAATGCGTTGTCTAACTTAGAAGAATGATGTAAATAATGGGAGAGGAAGAAGAAATTAATGGGAGAGGAATAAGGAAATAAAGGAAGGGAAAAGAATTGGGCCTCCGGATCCCAGTACTCACCGTACAAAACGCAGTAACACATAAAATTGCTACCACTTAACGCCTATATTCTGTCAGGGTGTGGTACATGCCAGCTTGAACTAGTAAAATCGTACTACCATGATCCTAATATTACAAAAATTATTATTTACGTGGTTTTTAATATTTGTTCAAAGCACCGAGATGATAATCATCATCAATCGCAACCTTGCTAGTACTTGGGTTGCACGCGTCCAGTTGATGACAGCCCATTCATCATTCGGTGCCCTTTATGTAACAACCCTTATCAATATGCAATTCTAAACACAGGCTGTTGATGATAAAATTTGAATTAATTTAAACAAAAAAGCGGACCACCTGTATTGCATTTAAGGCCGAATCTGTATTTGCAAGCCAATTACAACACATGCCAGACTCTAACCAAGGTCGCCATCGCTGGACGCGACGAAGCCATCATCATTATTAAAATATGATGATGATACTGGTGTAATCATAAAAACTTCTATTTGACAGGCCCGTTACGCTACAGCTCTTATCAAAGGCAATTTCACCCTGCCCCCTAGAGAAGAGATGCTAGACGTGTGGCAGAAACAAGTTGATACAATTCAAGCAATGGGTCGACCGCTATCCGACATACACTTTCTGGCAGAGAAAGAAGTAAGTTAATAAGAATTAAGAGATGAATAAAAATACGTCTTTTGCTCGTCATACTACATTCAACGCATGGGGCGTCCCGATTTCTAGAATAACGGACATTAACTCACAACCCTTGTCGAAAGCGGATTAATGGAGCACCCACGCTCGGGATAACTATCTGTAAGGCCACACATGCCTATCCCGATGCGGAAATTGAACCCGCGGTCATTGCCTCTGAAAGCGATAGTCTCGACACGGTTTTTTCGCATACCTGTAGGTAATTCCCTGCATTGTGATCATCATTGAGACATACAACTCACAAAGATAAACACACACATACTCCATATATAATAGTTCCATATTTCAAGTGGTAAGGACTAGGTCGTGAATTCATAGTTTAGTATTGGACTCTTAATGGAAACCAATCACAACATTGCCAGTTTTATATTCTATTTCAATATTTCTCAAATTAGGCGATAACGCCCCCTTGTAGGCGCTAGAGACCTTTAAGGGAGCAGTAAAGGACCCAGAGGATTGTTGAAGTTGATTACCGGACGAGCAATGATTTATATTTTAAAAAGTAAACTTAAATCAAAACGCACCTCTAGTGTACAATAAGATAAGACTGATATGAGACACTATAATAAAATTAAAGTTCGTGCGATCGTAAGTTTTGTATTTTAATGTGGTAAATTGAATATATTTGGGGAGAGCTAGAATAAAATTGATTCTCAAAGGGTGTGGTGAACAAATAAGTTTAAGAAGTAGGTTCGCAAACTACATAATTGAATAAAATATCTGAAATAAATAAAACAATACGTTTAATTTAATTCAATTTATTAAAAATGTATTACATTTTATTAGTGAAATAAAATCTTAGTGATATGAGTAAAAATTACTTACTAACGTACTTCGCCAGCACAACGCATCTTGCCCTCCGATATGAAAACCCGCTACTGGTTACGATGTTGGTTGGTTGGTTGCCTCTCGCCTACCCCAAGCTCGCTCAAATTAGCGATTAATGAAATATAAGCAAAAGTAAAGAATATTTGGAATATGGTGCAATGTATTCTACTCTTATTGTTTATTATATATCTATCTATACGGAGAATATCATTATCAGTGGATTTCTTTTGTTTTGTTGTTGTTCTTAGAATATATACAGATGAATATGGTATGTGATAATATTTTCTTTCTTTTCTATATATAACGATAATATCACCAACCCACATCTTTTTAACACTGTATCTATCTTACTGTTGTCTGGAAGAAATCGCTATTAGCGATTAGATCGCCATTTGTATATAATTATTACAATCAATAATTGTATAACTTTGTTTGTGGTGTACAATAAAGAATATATCTATGTATCTATCTATCTATGTATCTATCTATCTATATATCTATCTATCTATCTTTCTATTTATCTATCTATCTATGATAAATATATAAACAGTATTAAATAATGCTTCTAGGATGAATATTACGCCGAGCTGTCTAAAGAATCAGGAATAGACAGGGTGCCACCGGTTATGTTCAAGATTCGTTTACTCGACACACAGGCTAAATTGGAGAATCTTTACACATACAGGGATTATGTATACAAAGTGATTGACAACGATACGTTTATAAGAACACTGGACAAGGAAGCATCGCACGGTAAAGGAAACCTTGCACCATGATTCTACAGGAAATATAAGAAAAATACACAGAAGTTATATCGTAATAAATTTATTGTACTTATTCACTAATGTATAATACAGTCATTAATTAAGAACAGATAAGTGAATTCATAATTATAAAATGTAACAAATATATTATATAATATACATAAGTAAAAATTGAAATAACTTTTAGTATATATTATTTTTAGAGAGCTATATTATAATACCTACTTCATTTCCGCATCTTAAAGTACCTATACATTATAATATCGTAAGACAAGAGTGTTTGCAAACAAATGTAGAATACTAATAAATATGTGTTCTATGTCAGCGGTCATCAAACTTTTTGACCTCACGGATCAATAAATTCATAACTTAAATCCCGCGGACCACTAATAGGATTTTTTAAGTGTTATATATATTTATAAAAAATTGTAATAGAACACATAAAATGTACCTAGTTAATAAAATGAAAATATTAATTGTTACGAAATTATGAAAGCTTTATGAATAAATCATAACAGACAAAATAAACTTAAACTGTAAATACAAAACAATCAAAATACGGTTAAAGTATATCAGACTGTTAGCATTATACATTCGTAGCCGCAAATCCAATGGCCAATGTATACAGTATAACTTTTCACGTTATATTATGCATTAAATTATGTTTCAATGCATCTGAAAACATAACGTGATGAATAATTATATTCCACATTTTTCTGCGGACCAGCAAAATTTTCTCGCGGACTACCACTTTGGCGACCGCTGTTTTATGTACGCAGAATTAAAATTATTATTAATAAAAGTTAATGAACCATTTGTCAAGACCATTTTGATCAGTCAGAGAAATCAGTAACTTTTTTGTTGATAGAAGAATAGATCATTTCATTTCACTTTTATCGATCTGGCCAAATCGGATGGATATTATTTATATTTGTGCCCTATACAATGCTACAGTGCTTTTTATCTAATAATACGTTCTTTCATTTCTTATATAATAAATATAGACTTGTTAAGTTACCATACATACATATATGTACATTAATAAAAGTAGAAATATATTTAGATACAAAACTACCTATCGAATCATAAATATTATACATGCAATATCTCACAGACGAGGCAAGAAAAAAAACAGTCTCCGACCGTAGTATTTTATCTATTGATGTATTTTATTCTACACATACTACTTTAGAGACACCGGCCTAATATGGTTTGTTGTATAAATAAGTAAATTCATGAAAATTTCATACCTGTTGAGGTAGCAAGAATTATTTAAAAATAAAATGTTAGTTTATTTGAAATCACATTATACTTCAAAGCTTTAAGTTGCAATGGGGCAAACCTCCCCAAATCTTGGATTGTACTTCCTACTGTAGTGATAGTCGTCGAGAATTTCATAATCGTAGTCTCGGTAGTTCAGAAGATCCTCCAAACGGTTCTTTGCATTGAAATCTCGTATATCTGTTAACACAGGAGGCGCGCGTACCACGTCCGCTTCCATCGTTAAATTTGCGAAATAACTATCCTGTAAATAAAAAGATAGTGTCAGCAGAATAGAAGAAAAGAGAAAGAGGGAGGCTGGTTCTTCGACACACCTCTGAAGTGCGCTAGCGAAGCCCTGCACATAAAGCACTGCACCGAATGGTAAACTCGTCTCGGTCTCCACTGAAACTATAATACTTTCTCGGAGAAGTCGGTCAGATCTTGCTGCAGATGTTGCATGCCCGCACTATTAAAACACTATTCTGACTATAACTGGAGATTTTTTATTTACTTAATTACGAGTACATAAATATTTTTTTAAATATATTTTTTAAAACAAATGACAATACCATATCTTCGCCAACAACGTTGACATCCATTATCCTTAATTGCTTCATCCGTAGAGAATGCACGTGATCCAACCAAATTTGAAGCATCTCCTCTTGAGGTGGTAATTGGAATCTACCGCCAGCTAAAGCGGCTGCATACTGCGCCTATAATATTAAACCTTTTTATTAAAAAAAGTTTTTGTAGACAACAAAAATAAATGATAATTTGATCCGAAAATAGCTGTTAACATAAAGTGGTACCATAACGAGAAAAACGCATCGTTCTAGATTACAACTATACTAACTTATCCATATGGTAGAAATAACATTTTATTTGTGTGGTGAGATCGTGTGGTAGTTGAATTCAAGAGCATTTAATTACTTTTTATTGTTAAATTTAAACAGAAATATGATACAGATTGTCATGTTATTTAAAATAAAACTTACTTGTGCATCCATGACCCTTGTGATAACCCTATGGACAATTCCAAGGAAGGTCATGGTCGGATATCTAATGTTGACTATATGCCGATGCAAGGGTAAAAGAAACTTGGCCGAATGCGTAACGCCGGTATTCTCGTGCAAAAATGAGTGATTGTACTCGTAGCCTGAAAACACGAAACGTAAGTTTATTTATTAAAATAAATCTTGAATACGATGTAGTATATTCTTTCTTTAAAATGTAATGAAAAGAATAATGTCTTTCTTGACTTATAATACACAAAAAATTAAAAAATTTTATAAATCATTAGCGGGCTCGACAGACGTCCTGCTCTGAAAATAAAAAATCTAGGATCGGATGGCAGCGCCACCTCACCAATTTTTTCTTCACAACAACACATCTTTTTTATCAAAATCGCTCCAACCATTTATAAGGAGATCAGTGAAAAATACCCGTACAGAAGATTTATATACATACAGTAAGATTAAAAGCTCTTTCAGGGTAACCATAATAGATTAGGCAATATGAGTGACTCGGCTTTTGTTAACAGAGGATGAGATTCCCCTGTAATGATTGGTTTTAATCTAAACCCTTCTGCATAGATATTATGCGGGTGTCATAAAAATCTAATGCTCCTCATTTACCATTTTATATACTCTCCTGTGTTTCGTAAAACAGAAGCAATTAATGGCTTGTTGTGAATTAATGAGCTCAAATTAAAAACATATTTTATTCAATATAAAAATGTCATTTTAATTGAGCTACAAACAGCCCTTTTTGTACAAGGTGACTTTGAGAGTAAATATGAATATATAGATAGCTGCTGTGTACTTGAAAAATTAGTCTTACGGTAATACTGTTTATACACTGTTACAATTGTATACATATAAATATTGTACATAAATAGGTAGATTAACGTCGTTGCCAGGATTATTGATATATAGGGTGTCTGGTGGCACAATTAGGTTTTCAAATAAATAATAAAAATCTACAAGGGATATAAATAAAATACAATAATTTTTACGAAGAAGACAATTCCTCTAATCATTGACCGCCCCATCGAGCACGTTTTTGAAATGTAGCCACAGTATTCTGTACCACTCGCTGAATTATTAACGTCGGGATGCCGTTAATTCGCGGACGATATTTTCTTTCAGTGCTGAGCTGGTCATCGGCTTTATTTCATAGACTTTACTTTTGAGATACCTCTACAGAAAAACGTGCATAGGGGCGAGGTCCAGCGACCGGGGTGGCTAGGAAATATCGCCGAAATGCCTTATTAATTTGTTAGGGGAGAAAACGCGAAGAAGCTCCATGGTCTATGTATCAGAGTGAGACGGTGCACCATCTTATTGGAACCATGTGCGTGAAGCGAAGGTAGGATGTTTTCTCAATATTGGCAGAAAATATTACTTAAATATATAAATAGATTATTCGATCTATAACCTTATTTTGACACCCGACATCCAATATTGAAGAAGAACTAACTAAACAATTGAAATTTGCACCAACCTGTACAAAGTATGACATCATCAACTTCCTCAAAAGTCCCATCTTGAAAAATAACGCCATCTGATGTGAACGACATAATGTCTGGCTTCTTTATATAGTTACTGGGGAAATCTGGCTGGTTGTACGTAAGGTGGTGGCTGTGCACTAATTTGCTGGTGACGTTAACCAGATGTGTGGCTAAATCCAAACCGGAAGCACCTGCCCCCACCACCATCACTTTACGATTTCTGAACGGTTCTGGTTCTTTATAATCATGGCTGTGTATTATTTTTCCTGAAATATTTAACTTGATTCGAATAACAAAATCTACAAAAAAAGATATCGAGTTTTCTCTTTAAATACCATTTAAAAATAAATAATAATGGTATTTTGTGGAATTTCACGCGACTCTTTCAAAAACCAAATAATATTAATATTCACATTTTTTTTATGAGATAAGAGGGCAAACAAGCAAGCGCATCGCCTGATGGAAAACTATCAACGCCGCCCATAGACATCCGCAACACCAAAAGAATTACGGAAGCGTTGCATTAAGGCTCGTTTTTGGAAGGTGCCAATGTGATGGCGATTCGGTACCGCTGAAGGTATCTAGTCCCATAAAGTAGTGATGTTCCACATGTGACTTAATTAAGAATATAAGTATAACAAATGTTTTGGTATAGATACAAAAGCGTATTTGTTTACACGTTCAATGCCAAGCTGTTTATGCCCGACTTGTCATTCAGCTCATTTGATGTTTTGACTAAAGATCGATATATTATTCAAACAATAGTTTACATTACATTTCAACATCAATCCGTGAGTAATTAACTTGTTTAGACTAGTTTCATTCATGCTATCCTTGTGTACCATTCACAATGCAAGTGGCCCAAAGGCCAAGTTTAGCGTATATCATAAATGGTATACGTGAAACGGAACGAGGTAAAACATACTGATAAAAAATATCTTAATATAACAAATACAAAAATGTACAATGATGGTTTATGAAAGGTCGTCAAGATATCGAATTAGCGCAGCTAATCGTCAAAAAGACATTATGAAAGCACAAATGTATTCGAAATTAATTCGGCCAAGCCCGATTTCAGGAGAAACTAATTTTGTCTAGGTCACACAGTATCGATAGGATTAACCACATTATGACTGACTTTATCCTATCGGATTTAGGAAAAGTCAGTTAGAACAAGACTTTTACACTAGAAGATCATACCGCATTTTGACAGAACTAATGTGGCTTAGACAAAGTTATTTTGACGTGAAATCGTGTGTGGTCGGAACATTTATGTTAATGAAATCTAATAACTTCTTGTATTATACAAGAAGTTATTAGATTTTATTTAATACCTTGAAAAGTTTCTTCTCTTAAGAACTTCGGCCGCACGGGTCTGTTATACTGTCCAGTTGCAATAATAAGGAAGTCACATGCGTCAGTGTGGTTTTTTCTGTCGTCTGATCTCATGTAGGTTACATCCCAATGATCTCCAGCCCACTTTATAAGTGTTATCAAACTGCGAAACTAAAAAAGGGAAAACTAATTTAAGTAAAGCGGCAGAAGGAGGGATAGAGGGAGGGGGGAGGGTGTTCGGCCACCAGAACTCGGCCGCTCGCCGTACGAAGCGCGGTAGGTAAGCTACCACTCAGGCGCTGGTTTTCTGCGGGAGTGTGGTATTTCCCCAAGCGAGCCGGCCCATTCAAGCTACACACAAAATATTATGCCATTCTTGACAAAGTATTCGTTTGCAGTGTGGTTCTACCACTTGTGGGCACTTGCGTATTACGTGGCTTCTGACAGAATACCATCAACGCTAATATTCTCCCATGCAACCACTTATACACACTCATGCATTAACACATGGTCGTTATAAAGATTATTTACAATTTACAAATCCAGTAACGAAGTGTTCGTTTCCTGTGTCGAGAGTCGTCCTTCGATTCCCATATCATGTGTTCCATGTGTGGTCTTCAAGTAACAATAGTATAAATTATGTATACGCCTATAATTGACGTGCATTTATAATGTTTTGGTTTGTGTACTAGTATAATACATAATATATATAATAATAAAGAAAAAGTCTTTATTCTGAACTTCGGTGTTTATCCTTGTCAAATGACGTATTTATAATACAAGGTCTAAAGTCTCAAGTCTATTGATATTGTCAACACCGTACAGTAAGTTACAACTATCAAGGAATGGAAGAGAGTTGCCCGAGTAGCTTATAGATATATGAGTACATACCTACTTACTTGAATATATTTCATAAGATCGTAGTGTTTGACAAAATTCTTGAGATATTTGTAGAAACAGTTTCCAGAGGGATACGATGGGGCGTCCGGTGGAAATGAATAGCCAGCGTATTCCATAGTCTGTCGTGGAGTATTCGTCCTAGAAATTTAAAAGTTTAATTACGAGCCACTGTTAGGATCTGAATGTTAAAAGCATTTCTAGTAAATTTTTAAAACAAAACCAAAAAAAATTATAAATAGGATTAAAATGTTTAATTTTTATGTAATCTGGAGAATTCATGCTGTTTTCGTTTTATATAATAAACTAAACATACAGATCATCATTATAAATATACTATTTCTGGCGTGCCAGTGACATTATATTGAAATATAATGTCACTTCATGAATATTAAGTATATAAATTAAAATTCGGTTAAAAAGACTTCAACGAACTCATAATTTTTTTGTATAGTTTTTGTACCTACTTTTATGAATCCAAAATACTTTTCCATCAACCCCAAGGTTGTTTGGTAGATAATGCCTTCCGGTATTAAGTTCGCCTTTTGACCAAAAACGTACATTAAGAATAAATAAATAATTTTAAGTTATATTTGGTAATAAATAAATAGAAAAACAATTAAAATAAAAATACGCATAACATTGACTTGACATTGATAAACATTAAAATTGTGCCTATCCTCCTACGTGACCGCAACTACCACAGGAATCGGCCAGTCACCGCCCGGCCCCAGGTGAGTCAGGTATGAGAGAGAAGTGAGACTAACGAATAAACAACATGACATCTGACGCCAATGGAAAGAATTGGAGGAGAACTATACTCGATGAAAGGTCCTTGAAAAATAAACAAATATTTAAATATTATAAATACTTAAAATTGTTAGGGAAATATATGGCTTTATTATTAGGTAATATTCTTATTATTACACCTGACAGCGATGTGAAAACTTCAAAGGGAACATCTTTGCCTCCGAAACTGAAGTTTCTGTAATTGGAGTTCAACCCCGAGGACAGATATGTATATATATAACCTACGCTTGTTTGTAAGGTACAGCAACCCCGTTTGAACAAACGTACGTACATATTTTGTTTGATTGTGGGTTTTAATATATATGGGAGATAACAGAGCGTAACATCGTTTTGTCTTCCGAGACATCAATCTCACTTGTACCTACGAAAAGTTCTATTATAATACTTGTCGTAAGTAGTAAAAGCATGTTAAAAATATAGCTAGACAAAAATAGGTAGCTGGTTCTACGATAACTAATTTATCTACCTGACGTAGTGACTAAGATAATACTTCAAAACTTATAGGATTTTTGTCAAACCTATAACACAATCTTCACATAATACTATATTACATAATTATTGTGCAATATTCCATTAATCACAAAGTTCTAGAACTTACTGAAACCTAAATTATTTATAATAACATATTCAACTTTAAATAGCTCATATTTTAATCGATATTTTAAAGTGTAACTTCATTCAAATTATATTATAAAATGGTCTTATTAAATAGTGTAAATATACTGAGGTGCAATAACATTTAAATAATTCCGAGTATAAGTAGAGGTCAAAGTTGGTTACCTACAAGAAACTGGATTTGCTTATCTACAGGTTAGAATATTAATAATTTTACAATGGAGATTTGACTTAATTACGTACAAACAAAAAAAAATAATTATTAGTAATAAAATGCTCATTTAATATAATAATTACAATATGTTGTTTACAGGACCTTTCTACCATGTTCTTATTCAAAGTACTTATCGGTTTCATTGATCAAAATTGATGTTTCAAATAAAAATTTCATTGGATGCGAAATCGATGTCACTAAAAACGACTAAAGTTACAAAATATTTTCTTCTTTTATTATTTTCATTTTCACCAACTTTCGCTCATAACTTAAAATAGGATAGGTACGTAAGTTACGACAACACGAAGACTTACACAATTTACCACGCTAGACAAGCCGGTGACAACAGAATCAACCTGTGAGTCTGCTGTCACCGACTGCTTTGTAATATATCCAACCCAGCCTTTATCTCATATCGCAATTCATTGTTTATCCAAGTTTCCTCCTTTGAATAACAAAATACAATAACGTATAGGTTAGATTTCAGTACCGTTAATTGATATTAAAAACATTATTTATGTAAAAAATTACATAAATAAATTACATAGTAGACCTTACATACATGACATGAAAATAAACTATTGTTAACCAGAATATCATCATTAGAAAAATAGGTAGCCAATCTAGGGTGCAGTTCTCGCATTGCGTTAAATATGTATAATAATAATATATTTGTGCCGACCGATTGGCTCAGTGGCGCGGCCCTCCGCCCACGGAGTCAATGGTCGCGGGTGCGATTCCCGCATCGGAATAAATATATATATGGATATATAAATATTTATTCCGAGTCTGGTAACCCCCCTAATCCGCATTTCGTTTCCTGCCCTTTCCTTTCTTTTCTATCATTTCCCTTCCTCTCCGCCAATCCACGGTCTGCCGTACCAATGGATGCATGACTAGAGGCGAGCCTAGTCGCAAGCGTGCCGACCGTCCCGGGATCGGGCTCCCTCGGGCACTATGGTGCCTAACCTCAAACAGCCAGACCTCCATCCTCCCTTCATTCATCAAGTGGGATTCACTAAGACGAATTTAATATACCTAATTTGTAGAAAATGACGGCGACGTGGTTCGCCACTCCATTGCCATGTATTATACATATACATATAGCTTAAAGGCATTTATTCTGAACTTGGATGTTCCGCATTCGTCTGTGACAAACGTGATTGGTTAATATCTATTTATCCACAAATGGAGAATCCCCCGAGCCCAGCGGTGCTATAAATGTAAATGAAAGTTCTGTCACACGGTTTCCTTAAAGAGAGAAATGACGATTGCGCAGCTAATTTACACACACACACACAAGATCAATGAAGCCCATACATAATGTAAGATTGAGCAATACGATCTGAGTATTGTGCAACTCACGTGTAGCTTTCGCTTCAAAATATACATATGTACATACATATATTTATTCATTAGTACGACATAACCATAGGCTAGCGTTAGCAAAACAATTTATTTTCCTTTTTAAAAACACATCTTTTTTGCTTTTTGCATCCCGTTTGCATTGACTTATATATTTATCATTAATGTAGATTTTAAAGATGATAAAAAGTTTGATTGGGTTGGGAAAGTTTTTAAAATCATAACTATTGGAACCTAAGAATAATAACTCTATAGTTTCCTATATTATTACGCGTCGAGTAATGGTGTAAAAATATCATGACGTTCTTATTTTTGTCTCATATGTATGTCCATTTTCATATATAAATAATATCATAAAAACATATCTGAATTAAAAACTTATTTTTAGTTCGACAATCGAAAAAATACAGATATCTTTTATTTTTACGTGAAATTCAAAACTTTATTTAAGATATTTCGGATTGTCTTGAATTTGTTGTGATTTTAAAGGTTAGCTTACTTTAAAGGTAGCAAAACAGCTCTAGTAATCTTTTATATATATATATATATATATATATATATATATATATATATATATATATATATATATATATATATATATATATATATATATATATATATATATATATATATATATATATATATATATATATATATATATATATATATATATATATATATATATATATATATATATATTCACGCCTATCCCCCGCAGAGGTCGGCAGAGACCACAGAGCTCCATCCACTACCATTCATTGCAGCGAAACGGCTCTCTATTAGTCGCTTTTCGCCCTCGTGAGAATCAGGATGAGTGGCGAACCATGTCGCCGTCATTTTCAACAAATTAGGTATATTAAATTCATCTTAGTGAATCCCACGAGCCGCAAGGGAGGATGGAGGTCAGCCCCAGCAGAGCCCTGCATGCTGAGGTAAGGCACCATAGTACCCGGGGGAGCCCGATCCCGGGACAGTTGGCACGCTTGCGACTAGGCTCGCCCCTAGCCATGCATCCATGCATGCATGCACGGCAGAGCGTGGATTGGCGGAGAGGAAGGGAAAGGATAGAGAAGAAAGGAAAGGGCAGGAAAGGAAATACGGATTGGGGGAGTTACCAGACTCGGAATAACTATAATCCATATATGTATATATATTTATTCTGATACGGACCATCCGGACCATACGGAATCCGCGACCATTGACTCCGTGGGCGGAGGGCCGCGCCACTGAACCAATTGTCTAGTAATCTATTTCCACAATTTTCTCTTGGTCGCAATTTCTTATTACTCAGGAAATTTTGCAATGCGAGAAAAAGGTGGTAATCGCTTGGTGCCGAGACTATATGGTGGATGTATTAAAACCTCCCAACCAAGCTCCCGGAGTTTTTGTCGAGTCACTACGGACGTGTGTAGCCTTGCGTTGTTTTGACGAAACACAACACCACTTCTGTTGGCCAACGCTGGCCATTTCCGCTCAAACGCTAGCTTAAAAAAATATAATTAAAAAAAATAATGTAGATTGGAACCACGGCAAGATGGAGTAACGATAGACAAGAATATGTAATTAGACGCCCTGTTTTAGTGAAGACCTATGTCAATAAAAGAAATATACATGTGTATGTACTACAATAGTATTCAACGCTTACCTTAAATTTTTATACATGCTGGTAAATAAAGGCATGCCATCCTCATCAGTTCCAACATGAGGATCAAACCGCCATGTACCGCCGATGTGACGAGACGCTTCGTACAATGTGAAGTTGACTCCATACTCGCTGAGGTATCTAGCCGCTGCCAGGCCTGAATACCCACCACCGATGACGCAGGTATGGGGAACTGAATCCTGTAAAGGAATGTAAAACATTCATATATTTCATTTATTTGTAAAGTACCTTCATTTTTTTTACAACTCACATATGTCCCACTGTTATGCACAGGTCTCCCCCATTTCTGGAGGTACGAACATTAACCCACCAGGCTTATCCAATGCGGATTAGCGTGGTAATCAGACTCAGAATAAATATCTGTAAGCCAAACATATACTTATACTGATGCGGGAATCGAATCCAGGACCATTGACTCCGTAGTCGGCAGCCCCGCTACTGAACCAATTGGTCGTCTATAAGTTGCATAAGTACCTTCATACTAGTGATATAATCAAACCAGTATGAACGGGCTGGCTCGACCGGTAAAGTACAACACCCTCATAGATTTTCGGCGTTAAGTGGTAGTACTTCTCTATATTACCGCGTTTCGCACGGTCAGTGTAACGATTCAGAGGCCCAACTCCTTTCATCTTTCATTACTTCCTTCTTCCCCTCCTATTATTCACGTTCTCTTCTTGCCATTATTCACATAGTAACCTTACGGTAGGCAACACATCTACAGTGCTCTTAGTCTTACAGATGTTCTTGGGCGGCGCTGGTTGCTAAGCACCATGTGACCCAGTTACTCATTCGCTAATAATGTTATACAAAATGGAAGAAAGGCAAAATAGCAAGCGAGTCACTTAATGATAAGTAATCACCACCGCATATGATCATCTGCAACACCGAACATCTGCAAGGCACTGGAGACACGTTTCTCATCTTAAAGTAACATTATAAAAGTAAAAGGAGACGAAAGGAGTTGGACCGGCGACTCTCAATACTCACCGAACGAAGGTTTGACGAAGGAACTGGTCCGATCATTATATATTGAAATCTATTAGTTTTATAGAAATAATTTTATTAATTAATTTTAGTTTTTTTAACAGCCCATATATGTCCCACTGCTGAGCACGGGCCTCTCCATCTCTAGAGAATTGGACGTTAATTTGTCGCTTGTCCAATGTGGATTGGCGGGGCTGGTAACCCAGAATAAATATTTGTAATCCATACAAATATTTATTCCGATGCGGGGATCGAACCCGCGACCATTGACTCCGCGGGCCTCGCCACTGAGCCAATTAATTGGTCGTCAATTTTAAATAAGTAGTCAACAAAATCATAATAATTCAAATTATCAGTTAGTCTGTAGCAATCCATTGCTAGTAAACCTCTGCCGCTTGGAAGATGCGCAAACACAATCTTAGTATTTCAACACACAATACTCAACATCTGCCCATATCGTGCATATGTGCAGTCAATTAGTGTGTAATTTTCCAGATTACAGATATCGTTGCCAAATCGAATGAAGTAAGATCAACCAATAATTGTATATCTCAACCATAGCGGTAGTTCTGTGACGATCTATTGATCTTAAATTTAACTAAATTGTAATTATTATTGTGATATACCAACTGAAATACACATAAATATATGATCTATATTATTTATTTTATAATATTCATCGTATTTTTATACATTTACCGTATCATATATATACTTTTCCTTTCTTAAAAATGTGTTTTCACAGCCCAAATTCATTTCATAGGTCACTGCTGGGCACGTGCCTCCCCATTTCTGAAGGAATGGACTTATTTAATCATCAAACCTGTCCAAGATAGATTGACAATTTACCCATAGTTTCATGAAATATAATACCTGTAGGCCATGCATATGTATATTTAAACAATGACTCTGACTTCACCACTAAGCCAATTATGTTAAGGCGTTAGTAGTTATTAATGTCGTGTTAAATCGCTTTTAATGAGGGTAAATATATATATATATATATATATATACACGTATATATATATATATATATATATATATATATATATATATATATATATATATATATATATATATATATATATATATATATATATATATATATATATATATATATATATATATATATATATATATAGAACGATCGGCACGCTTGAGACTAAGTTCGCCCCTAGCCACGCATCCTTTGGCACGGCAGACCGTGGATTGGCGGAGAGAAAGACAAAAGGATATAGAAGAAAGAAAAAGGCAGGGGAAAGAAAAGTTGGATTTAGACAGGATGATAGGGATATGATACTAGCGTAACGGAAGACGAGGAGTGATACGGTTGTAGCTCGGGAGGCCGGGGCCGCGTACCCGCGTACCAATACTATAAATACCGGTCAAGTGGCTAGGCAAAGATACTCCCTGACCTAAGATATATAAATAGTACCTATATATATATATATATATATATATATATATATATATATATATATATATATATATATATATATATATACGTATATATATATATATGTATATATATATATATATATATATATATATATAAAAAGCGATTTAACCCGACATTAATAACTTCTAACGCCTAAACTATATCTTGTGTGTCTATAATAATTGTGCCAGGTGCTCTAACAGGGAGCCTCGGCTTATACTGATTATGAAACATTTTGTAATTATAAGTTGATTTTTCTGTGATAGGTGTAATTTTTCTTTTTCAAGTAATTTCAATTTTATTTTTTTGTATTACAAATAATTATTTTTCTGTTTCTATTTCTATAAATGAAAGGGTACGGCTCAAATATTTCCCACCGGATTACCCGACGCCGGATTTAAAATACATATATACTCGTACATATGTACATATAACCGTGTTCATATTAACCTGTATTGAATATCAAATAACTACCGAAGTCATCAATGGCCATTAGCATGCGCATTTGTCACGGTCGCTTAACCCGCTTTTCGTGTTACATAAAGCAGATAACACTTTTAAAATATTTAAAGGCGTAGAGTCACTAGATTGTGTACGATTTAGGACGCAGGCGAATATGCGTGTAATTATGACACAAGTGAAATTCTATTATAAATATATTATATATATTTATAATAGAATATTATATATTTTGACCATATTACCAAGGGGTACAGATTCGATTCCCGCATTAGGATAAATATTTGTATGGTCTAAGATACGATATACGATTACGATACGATATACGATTTAGGACGCAGGCGAATATGCGTGTAATTATGACACAAGTGAAATTCTATTATAAATATATTATATATATTTATAATAGAATATTATATATTTTGACCATATTACCAAGGGGTACAGATTCGATTCCCGCATTAGGATAAATATTTGTATGGTCTAAAGATATTTATCTAATCCTGGATGTATAAAACGTTTAATTTCTCTCTAGTATTGAAAAAGTTCAAAAATTAGGCTTAGATGCACATGTTTTGGAGCCAGATAAAACAATTACAAATATTTTGAGTTACCAGGCTGAAGTAGTAATGGATTCACATATGCATTCGAACAAGCATTCTGTAGGTAATTTTATAATAGAATCGGACGCCTCCTTACTTGATAAGGTACTAAAGATTTTACAGGGGATAGGAAAATACATATGTATAGGAAACTAAAAACCAAGTTAAGAAGAACGATATGGTACAGCCCCACATTTTACGCCGCATTGCCATCAAAGTTCTTAAACTCACAAATGTGTGTACACAAGAATAATGTAGACTTCAGCTATAGCAATCAAAATTTTTACCCGGAAAACGCAACCATAATGTGTTAAAAAATATGCTTTTAAAAAAATGTAATTTTATAATATCATGGATCCGCTTTCAAAGCCTCCCACCTTCCCTCTCAATTTCGAAAAGGTTAGACAAAAGAAAACAATACCATAGTTAAACGATAAGTAAGCTCAGTAAAATACAATGTGAATAAATAAAATAGTTTAAAGATGTCTGGATTTATAAAAAAAATAATAATAATGTTTTATTTGTTTGTAAGAGTCGTTTGCTTCTACGACCTGATTAACGCTTGTTGTAGATTAATGATGTAAGTCAGCAATTTTATGATAAATTAACTCGTCGTAAGACCTAAATATCGGTGTTTACGTAACTTAATTAATTGTAATTGCATTGTTGCTAAAGTGATTTCAGTTAGACTTGCCTGCCACTTCTACTTTCTATAATTTTACAGAAAATACTTGTAAAATGTTACAATTGAGAGAGAAATGTTAACCTTCTACTGCTAAATTTCTTTTAAGGAGATATAATATTTTATAATAATTAGTAACTTTTGGATATCTTTTGATAGTGTTGTTAGTGATTTAATAGAAATAAAGATGCCTTATATTGAAGCGTTTTCAAAAGCAAAAAATATTTGATTTTTGTTAAGATTTTTGATCTTTTTGATAAAGTTTTTAGACAAATACAGAGACGGGCACAAAAACTTAAAAATGGGTTTTTGATGTTTATTATGATATTTCGAAATATAATACCACTTTTTATACCAAAAATAAGAATGGTTTTATAAAAAACACTTAGTAGGTGTATGGTCAATCAGTTTTTGTTTTCCTTACTCATATGGACTTGAAATTCGTATTGTTTGACTAAATATTCATACGTACATTCAAAACTTCCATGCTGCATTTATTCTTTGAGTTTATTTATATTTCTATGTGTATTCATTAAGTAATTAAAATTAGTGTTAGTTTAAGGAGGTACTGTTTTTTAATAGATTCCAACTTGTCATCTGTGCATGCACACTGATTATTATTTAAAAAACTAAAAATGTTGTTATATTGCTAGAATTATCGTTATAGCTTAGTTGGAATGGTTACGGGAATTCTAGCAATGTACATAATAAGAATATACATAATATGTGTGTTAACTAGAATTCTAAAAAAAATATTGTTAGCATGCGCTTTTGCTAGGAAAATATAGTTCAAATCAACAGTCCAATATAGAATCGAATTCATTAAACCTTACATAGTAAGCGCAACTCCTACCGAATGAACTATTTGTGCTTATAATATTATATTAAGAAAAATAAAACAAAAGAATGGCAAGATAGGCCCTTTCTCAGCCTAGTCACGAGTATGCGTCGAACGAAGTACATATGCGTACCACTTATATGCGGAATCACGTCGGTAAGGTATCGTAATGACGCATGCCACAAATTCTTTCTCAGCCACTAAACTATGCCAGCCTGATAACGTCGCGGCCTTAACGAGCAACCTTATATTTCTAAATTACAAAGAAAAATCAGAAACGTGTTTTTATGGTATAGACAGGCAAATAAGCAAGCGGGGGATGCGGACATCCGCAATACTAAGGGTACTGCCATCTGCAGTTACCTAAATTAAAACGTGAGGATGTGAATAAGGAGAGGGGAAGTAGAATTTAAAGGGAGGGGAAGAAGGAAGTAACGGGAATAGGAAATAAATGAAGGGTAAAGAAGTTGAACTTCCGGATCTCTACCTAATCGTATGAAATACAGTAACACAAACTGTGAGGGTACAGTACTTCTTCGGTTGAGCCAGCTGATTACCATAACCATGGCTATACCAATACTCAATACAATATGTCTGTACTGATAACCTTGAAATTGCTGAATTCTATGTGTATTTTTTGGTGTGTGGAGATCACAGTAGAATAAGACTTCCTAAAGATGCAAGTACACTAAGAGAGCAAAAAACAGTAGATGAATAGCAATATTTAGCAGAATAATAAAAATCAATCTCCGATTCTCAATCCGCTCGCCACGCCAAGGATTACAACACAACTTTGTTCATTTCCTAATTTTTTAAAACAAGCCACAGGAATTACAAAAAATATAATACTTTATTCTACATATTACCTACTCTACATAATAATACATAATTATATATATATATATATATATATATATATATATATATATATATATATATATATATATATATATATATATTCATATAACGAAGACAAACTGGACAATATAGAACAATAGAGGACAACTTATATAACAGATTTGACATTTGGGTTAATGGCACCACACTATCATAGTGAATATGTAAATTATTAATGGTATCCATGTATTTGTGATAACAGGTCACACAAGGATATAAAAGAAAAACTACTCGATTTGTACAATACATAAGACACCAAGTTGCTTTATTTTACGAGTTATTATCCGATAGCGATCCAAACTGAGATATCGAACTCACCTGTGAAACCATTAGAACAATGCTATTCTTTCCTACGTTATTGTCAAGAAAACATATAATAATTCTATACTCATATTATATGATTATGAAATGATCTAATACTTAAATTTGACTTCTTATCTCCTAACCGTAGATATACTCGTAATTATCTAAAACAAAAACCATTAATTTACGATCGTAGTTGTACATAGAACTAATATAATTGTGATTAGAGTACCCGCAGAAAAACCGTAAATTAAATCACAAAAATCGATTAAGCCATTAGGTCGGCACCTTTATAAGTTTTACCAAATTGTTAAGTATGTTATATGAGAATTATAAAAATCATAAGTATAAATTCGATAAAGCATACATTTTCAAATGTTCAATTCAGAACAAAAGAAGATTCATTCAAACAGGAGCGAATTTATTTCGGTAATAAAATTATTTACCCCAAATATGTGTTACTCTAACATTTATTTTTACATTTAAATTTAAGTTGTTAATTTGACAAATCGTAAAATTTTATAACAAAATTTCATTAGAAATAACTAAGCTCCACATTAATAATATAAAAATTTTATTAAAAACGCGGTCTTCCAAATGATGAATAAATGAGTATAATGAATATAAAAATCCGTGACATATATCAGCTCTGATCCAAATTCCAGTTGTTACTCTACAGTCAATCAGTTTGGCGACCGCTTGGCTCATCGAGAGACAAAGATTCTAGGTTCAAATTCGCAAAATCGATTAGGAGGAAAACGTACATACACTAAGCAAATGGATGAAACATAATAATGATGGGGCTTTATTAATCATGAAGTATAAAAAATATACCTATACCTACTAATCGTTACATGCCATAAAAACTTTAAAACTTTTTCACTTCCGCTTCAAGTATGGACGACTGTAAAAAATCAACATTAAGGATTATGAGCTGCCAATGACGTTATATCCATACATTAAATTTATAATCCATTGTTACTAACATTGTGTCATTTGTGTTCTTTATGTTTATGTCTTATTTACCTTATTATATAAAAAGCTATCATAGCATGTATACTAAAATACAAATTTTATTCAAGAGGGAAAACTTATTTATATATTTTTTCGGACGCAAGCCAAGATGACCTATATTTTGGTAATTCTTTGTGACACCGCCATCAATCGACAATTATAACACCAAGAGCACCACAAATGCATTTCATACCTAAGAATAAAACGTGAATACGTGAAGAAGAATACAGAAAAGTGGAAGAAGGAAGTAAAGGAGTCAGATATTGTCTTCTGCTAGAGTATGTTCATTCATGTTACAAGACTTTCTTGTATGAATTGTATGTGAATGACTTTCACAATTCTAAACAATTTTTTGGCAAATATTCCTCTACAGAATAAAGTACTACAAAATGAAAAGCGGTTCCAATTGAAGTTGCACTGGGCTGATCACGTTTGTTAAACCGACAATCTTTGGAGTACTCGAGTGCGTGCGAGTAAAAGACCGCGTCTTGGAAAACGTTATGTGAGACTTGAAATTATGTGAAACTTGAATTTGATTTCACAGAACAGAATACTAGCAGAATAAAAATTAACTCTTAGTGTGCTCATTTTTATATGAACCTGTGTGGCATTAAATTTAATATTTTAATCAGGGCAAACCAGTAGTACTTTATGTTCTCTAAGTTAGAGTTTTTCCAAGAATTAAGTTTGACAAGCTTTCACCGAGAAGATAGAGAGCTTTCCAGAGAGTTGTTTAAGTTATTCTTTAAGCCACATATATTTATAGTTCCTTTGCTGAAATTTAAAACCTATAGCAAATAATTAGTTTAAATGTTAACGTAGACATTGGCAAAATTAGACACTTTCCTAAAAGGACATGGACTTTCAGCCGTAATTAAAATGTAACTTATATTTGGGGTTAATGAATAAATAAAATGGAAGGAGTGTTTGAGTAATCAAGCCAGTAGAAAATTATCCACTTCAGTAAAGTAATCAAGTAAACCCACCTATTTCCTATCGAACATTTCTCAGATAACTGCTATTAAATATTGCCATATTGCATAAATTTGGCCCGAAACATTCCCTTTAATTTAAACTTTATTTTAACATTAGTGAACGTTCAATGTACTATGAATAGGATGACGGACACAAGGACATCAACTTCAAATACTTAGACCGAGAAGTAATTATACAATATACTTTAATAGACGTAATCATTATGTAGGAAATATTGACGTTCACTTGCCACAGCTTTATTACATTTAAGATGAATATCTAAAATCGCTTGCATTTTTCAAAAGTTATATCATAGCCCGGGTGCGTTCAAGTCTGTATTCTTAGACTTTTGACGTAAAAATAAAAAAAATACAAATACTAAAATATTATTAATATTTTAGTATTTGTATATAAATCCATGAAAAAAAAACACACAACACAAACCTTCAACAACGTATACAACTCGTTTGCCTCAACACAAGTCATCTTCACACGTAACAGACTCTACAGAGGAGAACAATTATCTTTCAAAATCCATTAAACCTGAAAATGCTTCTTGTTGAAGCAAAATTATATTTTAGTGAGTATTAACTCATAGTTATTGACTCTCAAATTGAATAATCAATTTCCGCATAATAACTCCTGAATCCATTAATCGACAATTGTTTTATTATTTTTTTTTTATATAGATAAATATGGCCAACCTATTTCTTCCCGTGTGTATCGTAAATATCGAATCGGTAGTATCGAAAACATTCTACGTTTACATCTATACCGGATAACCTACCCGGTTGATATTTCAGAAAACGGCATCGGAACCCCTAACCAAATCGGTTGTGATATCATCGAATAACGATACAACGAATAAACGCAGGCAAACGGTCAAACGTATGACAAGTACTTTAATTATTGTCACCGTCTGACAATACCTTTAAAAACTTGTTTAAAAAAATTCAAGAAATCGGCTCCGTGCACTCTACTAACAATTGCAATCTTTACCTTTTTATATTTTGTTATTTTTTGTATTTGTCTTTACTTCTTATATTATTTATTATTAATCTGTTGTAAGTGGTGTGGATTTCACAATTGTTATTTGTTTATTATTTTGTTTGTTTCTAAATAAGTATTTTATTGTGGCATTATTAACCTTAATAAATTTAAAAAATAACATTAAAAGTTTTGGATATGTAGTAATATTCTATATATTGCTAAGTATTTAATTCTCTCTTCAAAACATATTTTATTACGTTTAACGTAGTTTCTATTAAATATTTATTTTGTAATTACAGAATATCGGCGTTAAGTGGAACCATTTCATGTTAAAACGTGGTCACTGAGAGTCCGTCTGCTTCACAAGCTCAGAGTCGGTCAGAAAGCTATAGAGAGAGCAATGCTTGGAGTTTCTCTTGTAGATATGATTCGTGATGAAGAAATCCGCCAAGAGAGCTAAAATCACCGACATAATTTTTCGAATTAGCAATTTGGAGTGGCAATGAGGTGGTCACGTTTGTCGGAGACCCGACAATCGTTGGAGCAGACGAGTGCTGGAGTGGAGACTGCGTTTTGGCAAAGTAGCGTGGCACGTGGTGCGACAATCTGGGCAGGGCGGCTGGCAGAAACTGAATATGTGAAACCGAATATCGGGCTAGTTGGTGCTTCTTAGACTGTCGCAGGCTGTTGATGATGATGATGATGAAGCGACCCGCTTGCTCGTTATTCTATAAAAATATAATGAAATAAAAATCATACAAAAGAACTAAAATATATGAAAAGAATCAGAAGGTTCATTATTATATATAAGAATCAGACGGATCATTATTCGCAGTAAGAATAAATGGCTATAACAATAAAAAAACAAACAATTTTTTGAGCGAACATGCGATTCATAATATTTTTTCACCGATATAACATTAAGGCAATCATTAAGTGGAATCACCAGTAAAATCGCTGTCAAGGCCCGCAGATCGCCTCGTTACACCGTACAAACCTGTCATTCTCCTTAAGCATCACATTAACGCGGTATCCCACATCATTACTTTCGACCATGACATGACGGCTCGTCGAAACCACAATCGATGTAGTTATCTCAAGTAAATCGCATAAAATTATACTTTTTTCAGAATTTGATTTCTTTATTACTCAAATTATATTTTATTTTTAAAAATCAGTGTGTTTTTACTACAGTTTCGTAATGAGGTTTCCCAAACGGAGAAGAAACTTCGCAATTATATTTTTCCTTATCTCTTTTGTTACGATTTTTTCTAGGTAATTTATTTGAAAATCTACTAAATACGGCTTAAAATACAAAAATTACTGATCAAAAATGCCAAATATTGAAATTTTTGTGAAATTTTGTACAGGAGTTTATATATAATAACTTAGATGAAGAGATATTAAAAAAGTTTTGTTTGTATATGAAAAGAGGATTCAAGAAATTTAGGATTGAGTAATACATCAATAAAAATGTTAATTTTTGATTGTAATGATAACCAAGTATCATTCCAATTTATAACTTAATTGAATTTAATATTAACGATGTTGTAACCGTGTACATACAAATTCTCTTTTAATCGTATCTTAAAAATAAATGATCCATTGAATAAGGAAATTCTAAATCCATTGAATTTATTGAGAATGTATTCTGTGCTTAGTTACAAACTTAAACTACTTTTATATTTTTCTAAAGACGCGACGTTTCTGGTATTCTAATTAGACCCGATAAATATCATCTTTCTCTTACTCTTCTTTCTCATTCTTTTCATTACTCTTCTTTCTCATTAGACCCGATAAATATCATCATCAGCTTACATCATTTGACAATAGGCGTCTCCTAAAAATTTCACCCAACCTAATCTTCGACTTCAAGGATCCAGTTTCTGCCAGCCTTCCTACACAGATGGTTCTCCCCAAATTCTGAGCATTATTTTTTCAGAGATTTGTGACCTTTGACCCATTCTTCCGACTGAAAAACAGTGCTGGGAAAATCATTTCAATGAATTATTATCTTACGCCAATAACTAAAAGAACAGACTAATGATAACGGAAGATAAGAAAAGCAATAATATTTTTAGTAGTTAGTATCGTAAATGTACATATAACAGATAGATAGAATAATTTATTTCCCTCTCCAGCAACACAAATGAATACATATTAAATTCTTTAATTATCAACAGTACATATAGATCAAACAACATTTAGATACACATGCTTAGTTGTATTATAGAGATATGTTCGTATTATTAGTTTTTTATTTTCCCGGCTCGAATTCTTTTAAAGTGTTTAAAATTCTTTATAAAGGAAATTTAATCAAAACTAAATAACATACGTACATATCGTCACGCCGGTAGGCAGAGACCACAGATCTCCATCTGCTACGATCTAGGCATAATTTCTATACATTCTTACATTATGAATGTGGAGGAAGCAAACTAAATAAATATTTCCAAATTACCGTGTTATTTGCTTTTACTTACGATAAAAGTTATAAAAAAACATCCAGCCATCATCGTAGCCAGTAGGATAATAACAACGTAATTCTATAAAAATCTAATAATAAAAAACTAACGGTAAAGAATTGATCATTAAATTATCATTAATTAAATTTAATAATTGAAGTGCCCATTTGATAACAATACAATCATCAAAACTCTCTTCACAATACAAACTAATTCGTTTTGGTATTGCCGTCTATTTCACACACACTTTATCTAAATCGATTACATTCTTACCAGCAATTGGGGATATGCTCCACAAAAAATATTAACAAAAAATTAATTTTAGAAAAAAACTTATAATAATCCATGTTACTCCACCCCACTTTAAAGACGCAAGTAACTTTCAGAATCAACATAAAAATGTAAATATTATATACAATTCAATTCCAATAAAAATAATTTTTTTTGACATTAATAAGCAGGTACTCTACATACAGATGTAGAGTACCTGCTTATTAATGTAAAAAAATTGTAAGGTGCAAAGTTTATAAATTATAAGCAAATATACAGAAATTTGCTTATAATTTATAAACTTTGCACCCAAGAAAATAAGAATCTACAAACTTATATATACCACAAATTAACATTAATTAAGTTTTTTCATAATAACAATTCCTCTATTGTATTGTTCTCAAATGATTAGCCACTCGACTTTCAGTTCCCGTTTTAATTCCAACTTAGTGCATATATGCAAAACTTAATGAACAATTACATATTGTTATGACATATCATAGTAAGTTATAACGAACGAAAATAATTCATAATCTTTAAGAATAAGATTTAAGACAACTTAATACGATAATTTAAAATATTATATACCGCACATAAACAATTTCCATTGTTACGAAATCAGTTATAATATTAGTATCACGTAATAACTTCTTAATCGAAATAAACAACAATTTGCTATTGCAACTGTAATCGTCTTTTGCATTGAAGAGTAAAACATAATAAGATCTAAGTTCTATAATAACCCTGTTTTGCATAATTGAATGTAGATGTGGAAAAAATTTTAAATCGCACTATTGTTAAAAAGATGCAAATTTTATAACTTATGATTGTTTAGTTTTATTTAAATATAACTTTAAACTTGAAAAGACAAGAAGGAAAGTTAATGATAATTAATCTATGATAATTAATCAATGATTATTAATCAATGATTATTAATCAATGATAATTAATCTATAATTCTATTTTTTCAATCCCGCCAAAAACATCAATATAATTTTTTTAAATTAGAACCTACCACAGACTGCCCATCAGTTGCTTCAGGGAACAAATTTAATAAACACAAAACTGTCACACATATCCACATTTTATTTTTTTTAAATATACGACAATATAATCTATTATTTTTTCATATCGTAGATACAGACACGTCCGATAGCTTGTCTTCGAGACAAAAGACAACGAGATTACGGCTAAGGCACTACGTGTAGGACCGAAGTAGGGATCAGCTAGTCAACCTTGGCGGCCAAGGCTCACTGACTCACATACCTGTATATTATAAAAATTTTAATACAATAAACAATATAGACGATGCATTTGTTTTTATCCGCATTGGCTGATCAACAGTTACACTGATGCTTTAAAAATGTGCGATGGAGACATCAACTTTAAATTTTCATCAAATGTGGCAGTGTTCTACAATAAATAAATAATATAACGTATTTTTTCTTAAACTCTACATACGTCAAATATAATATCTTTTTTATTTCCAGATCCAGCCTAACGGCTTAAATTGAGAAACTATATATATTTCGTATATAACTAAAAACAAGCTTGTGCATTAAATTAATTTTCCATTGACTAAAAGCTAACATTAAAAAAATAAAATTTATGTATTATAATAATTGCGTAACCTAAAGTCTGAACATTCAAAAATACGTATGTACATATACTTTTTTTTTGATATTTAAATTTATTAACATATTAGTATAATAAAATTCAACAACAAACTATAAATTATAAGACTTAAATAGGATATAATTATATTGTTTATTATATAAATACAAATAAACTAAATTTCTTGAAAAAATCAACAATTTGGACTAAAATGTATTCATAATGGATTTTTCAAGTATTTATAAGAAAGGTGTGAAGAAACGGATTAACATCTTCAATCTTGCAAAAAGATTTATATTTTTTAATATTATTTGTGAAAACAAACAAATGGCGGAAAAATCATAATAAAAATAAATACATCGACAACAAGTTATTATCACTATTACATATTATTATTTATATATCCATCATATTCTTAGTATACCATAAGAAAATATTTTATATGCAAACAAAATTTTGTAAAGACCGCACAAAGTCGGCGACTCTTTTACTTTGCAAATGACTGCAACATGACACAATGAAAAATCAAGCATAGTCATTATTTGAATGTAGAAAAATAACAATTGTAAGATGCTTGAATTGTGTTAATGTGCTCGAGGAAGCTTTTCAGATAGCATAAGAAATAACATTAGTACGTTTATCTCGTAGCTATTAGCGTAAGCCCGTGAATAACAATATAGTATAACGAAATAACACTTAACTTCTCTGTATTGTGGATACGTATAAACGACGAGGGCTTAGAATAAATACCTGTAGACTATAAAACTAGTTTTCCTGATGCAAGAGTCGAACAGGTGACCTATGACCGGCACAACGCCACTGCGCATTTAAGACATCAAATTGAATTGGCAGCCCAAAACCATCCAACTGGCAATGAACATTTGAGGGGAACTTTTGTTATTATTGAACACTCAGCAAAATGATTGAGGTTTGATCAAACTGCGAAAAAATTGTCCGCGTATGTGAGAAATGGATGCGTTTTTCGTTCATCATTGTGGGAACGTTCTTCCACACGGACTTATCCTGTAGGATAACTGGTGGCGGCGCTTTATCCGCGGAACAGCGCGGTGGCTCACAAGCAGTAGAAACACGCTTTGGCTGCACGGGTTTTTTGGTCGGTGAAGAAGCGGCTGACGATTGTGGAGAAACCGCATTGTCAACTGCATGTTTGACAGGTTTGCATGTTTACGAGTGACGATGGTAAATCCATCATTGCTAATGGTGGCAATATCCATTTCGGTGTAAACGTGGGGTTAGGGTCCGTCTTTCGGTATGGAATTAGTAAGTGCAACAGGAGAAGGCTCTGGGTGCAGGGAACGCGGAGAATCAAAATTGATTGGTTTAGAGGGCACGGAAAAGCCAAAGACATCGTTACGTGCAATAAAATTAACCACAATATCTGGGTAACGCATTAAAATGAAAGATGTGAAATTTTCCGCGTTCGCGGAACTGAACTTTGCGGCGGCGGCTGAAGCTCAAGTATAAAATGTTGAATAATACTGAAACGCTCTCCTCAAAAAAGCGATTTCTTTGCTTGTTTTTTTTCTACGATATGTTTTTTCACAATGATATGGCCAGGAATATGAATACTGTTAATAAAATAAATAGACAATTAGTAGAATATACTATCTTATATTGGCATGTTAATTTTTTGTATTTGTGATCAAGTAACTCGCTGAAGAACTTGTGGTGATATTTTATCACGAATCTTTTTTACTTGCCTGCTAATGCTTTTATTACCTGTTGTACTTATTTATTTATTTATGAGGCACAAAAACAAGTTACAGTCTTAAAGGATAATATATAATATAAACTTAACAACGCCCGGACTGTAACTCTTTAACTTTGCGCACAGCATGGCTACATGTTGCCAATAGGATTACTTATATAATAATTAAAACTATAAAAGTACTAAAAAATTTAATATTATTAAAGATGATTAAAAAGTGTTCGATCCGATCTAAAACTAATTTCTGACTGCGTAACGTGATTTTTTCTTTTGTTTTCTTTGACGCCAATTAGTTATAACTATTTTACCAGTGCAAAGTAAAATACCATAACATCAAATATCTTGAAATATAAGTAATTAGCTTATTACGTAACGTCTTGATAAAATGGTGGCTATTCTACCAAAACCTTCTACGAACTTTTTCAGTCAACTTAAAAATTGTAAGTGTAATTTTCCCCTCATTTCTATATTTTTATAGTATGAACATAACAATTAAGTTTTTCTTCATTTTTATATTATTCTATCAGAAAAAAAGTTTACTGTTGTTATGTTATTAGCAATATAGTAATTCAATGTGCTGTTATTTCACCAGTAGTAAGTAAAGTAGAAGTGTCTATCGAGAAATCCGTGAATATTTCAATCATATCTGAGCATAAGTTTGAACTCAGCCCCTTGCCAAGCACCTGTGAGGATTGCAATGAATGTAAAGAAGTTGAAGAATTGAAGAAGTCAAAGTCCTTAAGTAGCGTGATTAATTATAACTTTCAACGTGACGATACCAAAAATACATTTAATACATTCTCCGTAATCTGTTTTACTTTATCATATCCTAATATACTTATTTTATGATTGAGCCTTTGCTTTTCATCAGCCGAAAAGCTTGTTTGCCTTCCTATCTCTAAAAAAAAAGACGTCCTTGAATACATCAAGCATTTGTTAATTATATTATGTCCATCTTACAATATATTGTTTGGACACCCTAATTAAAGGAACAGAGGGCTCTCACTAAGCTATGTCCCTCGGACCGCTTATTGGCAGCCCGTGCATATTCCAGTTGGGTATAAGTTATTTGAATACAAGTACACAACATTTTTTTGGACGTATAAGATACTGGGACTCTAAAAATTCTTGGTCGAACAAAAAAATGACACATGACTATTTAGTGTATATCCTTCTCTTCTATTTAGTGCCTTTCTTTCTCTCTTTTTCTCACGCGAAGTGCGTAATTCATTTTTAAGGAACACTTCCATTCTCTGTTTGTCTTTAGCATTAAAGAGAAATAGTATCTATGATCTATGTAATAGTATGTAAATCTTTAAAATACATGTTATTCTATTTTCGTATGCCGCGATATTTCTATTAGTTAAACTAACTCATAATTGTGTTAATAGATCGATATCACATTAACATGTAACATGTAATATCGATGATTATCGATATGCCTGATAGTATTTATTAATCTGTGGTAAATTTATTTATTTACAATATATGCCATTAAACATCTAAGCGTTACAGAGCCAGTACATGTGATTACTACGCCTATTAACTTTAGTTTCTTTGAGTTTATGTAAAAGCATTAACCACTTTTGTGATATTATTTTAAGACACGTTTGACTTATAATTTAGTTATGTCATATCAACTGTACAGAAATACTACAATTGGAAATACGTTACAAGAAAGTCTTGATGAGCTTATCCAAGTATGTCTATATGAAATAGTTTAAATTACAAAGTAAGTATTTACGCAAAATTAAGACTTATTCAAAATAAAATATTAATTTTTCAGTATGGACAAATAACGCCAACGTTAGCAGTAAAAGTTCTGCTCCAATTTGATAAGTCTATAAATCAAGCACTATCTAACAGGGTAAAGTCAAGACTCTCATTCAAAGCGGGAAAGTTAAATACTTACAGGTAAATATATTATATATGTATATAAATATATATATTTAAGTATATAATAATTATTAAGTCTCAATTTTTATAAATATGTTTTATATATAATAAACTCCCTCATATCTAACATGCAAATAAATTTCATTAGATTAATAGCTTTAGTATTGGCCAAGAGTGTCAGTGACATGTTTTATGATGGTTAAATAACAAAAATGTGTAATCTACAAACATGATTGCTATCTTAACACCACAGGTGAATGGTAACACCTTGTTTTTCCTGTAAGTACTCTATCTAGTGTAGTTTCTAAACTAGTTGTTACTCCATTATAACTTGTTTGTATGAAATTGATAACTTACTGATTTTTAATGTCTTAATTTCAGATTCTGTGATAATGTATGGACTTTCATGTTAAATGATGTTGAATTTAGAGAAGTCCAAGAAGTTGCCAAAGTCGATAAAGTGAAAATAGTAGCCTGTGATGGGAAAAGTAAGTTAATACTAATAATAGCCAGAACAAGATACCATGGTTGGTGCTAGATGTCATTTTTTTTACAGCACATATACATATCTCTTACTGCCTGACTTGAGGGATTTCTAATTACATTGCCTCAGTATCACACTTACTAATAATATATTAGGTTGGAGACAAATAAATCCATTATTTTTGGGTAGATGGCTGTTGTAATCAATATCTCGTAAAATATCAATTTCAGATTTATGCTGGTTGAAAAGGTGACTACTAAAAAAAATCTTTTTTTGAATTTTGTTTGGTCCATTCAGTCCTAGGTAACCTAGAGCTAAAAATGAAAACCAACATAGAGAAATGTCAGTACATTTTACAGTTTTTCTTTGATAAAAGCAAAAATGCAAACAAAACATCATCCACAAATTCAGCCGTCTTGGCTGAATTTGTGGATGATGTTTTGTTTGCATTTTCGCTGTTCGTAATGTTTATCCCCATAATGTTTTGTGTGATTTTGGTTTTGTCAATTCTGTTCAGATATTTTTCATGTTAAAGATGCACCTTGCACAGGTCCGTCATTGACAATGTTGATAAAATCACAGAAATGATGGAAGTTGACCGCTACGCTAGCAGTCACAGTATTACTTAGGAACTAAGGTTACACCATAAAACAGTTTTAATCAATTTGCACAAACTGGATTTAAAAAGAAGCTTGATTTAGGAAGGCAAACGAACAGGTATGTCACCCGATGGAAAGCAGTCAAGGCCGCCCATGGACATCCACAGTGTCATAACCATTGCAGAAGCTAGGGTTTGACCAAAACTAGCCAGAATTGGCCAACAAGAGGTGTTGTGTTCCATCAGGACAAAGGCCACACATATCTTTAGTGGAAAGTTGGATGGATGCATTAAAACTTTCCAACCCTATAATCTGGATCTGGCACTGTTTTTCTGCCATTGTAACACTTTCTTAATGATGAAATTGGTATTAGGAGAGGATTGTGAAAATCGTTACCTAGAGTTTTTCGCCAATAGGGACCAAATCATCTAAGAGAGAGGCATTATGAAAGTACCTAAAAATGACAACAAATTAGAGAACAAAATGGTCCAAATTTGACAAAATTGGTAATCTAAAACGTGTTAAATAAAGTCTTTGATGTTCATTTAACAATATTGAATTTCTTTTTCCCCAACATAATACTATTCAGTAAATAAAAAACAAACAAAGTTAATAACCATCTATATTTATTTACAATAAATTGTAATGTCAAAAGATAGGTAAATTGCAAGTCATTATTTTGATTATATGTTCAGTTTTCTTAGCTCTCCATTTTCACATTACTTATTGTTAACTGTATAATTTTGTTTTACAGATGTTGATGACAGAAGATAGTGAAATTCAGACTGAGCAGTTATTGTTTTTATAGTATTTATGAGTATATGTATTCTTCTAAATTTTAGTTGTTTGTGAAGTTTAAAAATCTCAGTTATTATTGACAACAATTAAATGTATCAATGCATATTGAACAATAAATGGTGTGAATGGTAATAATGTTTTGTTCTTTTCACAAAATAAGATAGGCATTTATTTGTTATTACAAGAATTTTTATGAATCATTCCATCTAATCTAGCTTTGCCCAATGTCAATATAATTTATAGGCTCTGTTTATTTATAATAAATTAAATCGGATAGAGAAGTCTCATAATCTAAATATCAATTCACTAAAAAAACTTATAAACAAATGGCTATCCAACCTGGCATATAATCCTACAGAATTGATATTAAATAAACATGAGCTTAGTAGCATAAAATAAAATAAATTAAATATAGACACACAGACACATGCACAAAAAACATCTTTTTGGTTTGTATATTTTTTTTTTAAAATTGGTTTGTAAAATTTAGTAGTTTTTTGAATTTTAAATTTGTAAAGTTATATTAAGTATAGCAAGTAAATAATATATGTAATCCATAAATGTGTCATAGAAGGGAATTGTCTGCCGTAGTACAGGGTTCGCCCTAGTACGGCAAGCAGTAAAACAAAATTGTAAACTCGTCAATGAACAATAAATATATATTATATTATTATTATATTATATATATTTAAATTAATAATGCTTGTGCTATCCTAGCTAAAATATAGTACAAATCAATATTCCAATGGTGGAATTTAACCCACAGCCTTATCTATCTACCTTAGGATGTGAAAATGCGGAATAGGTAGAAACTCACCCTTCGAAATGGGAGAGGACGAACGAAATAAATACCTGTGTGTCATTCAAATATTTATCCTGATGCGGAAATTGAACACAAACAAGTTTGCCTCTCTATCCTATAAAAAACAGTCATTTTTTATAGGATAGAGAGGCAAACTTGTAATCGCGTTGCCTGATGGAAAGCAATCAATGCAGCTCATACACATCTGCAACACCCTAAGCATTGCAAGTGCGTTGCTGGCGTTTGAGATAAAAGTAGGCGAAAAGGCCCTTTCTGACCGATGGTTTAGGAGTGGAATATTTCGCCTTTCCGCCGTTAGGACTGTTAAATTAGTGACGTACTATGAATAAAATAACATGATATTGATACCTTTATTATACTCTTACAAAACCATTTACAAGTTATTTATACATATATTTATACAAACAATGGTCTTAACAGATCTTTTAACGTCAAAAATATGTACTTGTAATAATTTACAATTTTATATGCACTAATAAAAATGTACTTACATATTGTACTGTAGAGTTTAAACACATATTAGTTTTCGAGCTATGTAAGTAACAGCACAAAACACCCGTAGGAACACACCGATTGAATTTGACACCTTTTTATTTTTTGGTGCATTCATCACGTATTATATTAAAAGCTTCAAAATAAATGTATAACAAAATAAGTTTCAATCAAATAAAAAAATATTACCCAAGCGGTAGTATTAAGGAAGATTTTGTGTTAGATATTCAACATTGAATGTTAACTTTCAAAACCCAAAATAAAATTACAACAATCTATTAGCCTACAGTGGAAAATTCGCCTTCCATTTTAACGGCGATTGAATGTTCACGCACAATAGGAAGGCGGTGAGGTCAGATCTGATAGAAGGTCGAGTTCTTCCTCCGTCAGCTGTTCGCGGTGTTTGGGCCAGTCATCTTGGTGGGTGCGTTTGAAGTCCGCAAGAGCGGTCCGTATGGCCGCTGGTATTGGGTCGGGGGCGCTGGTGTGACGTGCTAATTCGCCCAGTACGTCACCTAATCTGGGACCAATGCTGTAAGGCCTCGAGGAGACGTATGCGCATAGTCCTAATACACCACAATGCCTTTCCACAAGGTTTTTCGAACGACAGCTACTCATTAATGAGTGGAGGGTACGCTCTTCATTGGGCAAAGCACGACAATGCATTAGGCCCGTGAGCAGTTTGGCTGCTGATTTCCGAACCTACAAAATTAAAAAAATCAATTATTTTCATCAATGGAACTGAATAAATTTAAAATCGAATCGAAAGTTTATCAGTCTAGATACGAAGGTTCCCAGTTTTAAGTCAAGCTTCCCCTACTGTCTAAAATGAAAATGCGCATACCCTTGATTATTTACTAATTACATAGTAACAATAATACTTGTGAGACTATTTTTTAACTACTTATAATATAATATGTAAAAATGTAGTATTTTAGTTATAATACTACATTTTTGTATGTATTTATGGAAATTGGACAGAGGGTGTTTCTTTCCCAGTCGAGCCGGCCTAATTGTGTTATCGTGACTGAATTCCCTTTTTTATGGGATAGGGAGGCAAACCAGCAAGCGTATCACGTGATGGAAAGCGATTAACGCCGCCCATACACATCCGCAACACCAGTGGCATCACAGTTGCGTTGCCGGCCTTTAAGATATGAGTAAGCTTATTTCTCAGCCTTCATTTTCAATGTCGTATCGGCTAGGAAATACCGCCGAAAACGGCTGGTTTGTTCTACCGAGACTGTACTCCCTTTGTTTATACAGTTTTAAGCAATGAAATATATATACCTCCAGCCTGGAATCCCGCATGAGTTGTAGGGCGAGGCGCTCAGCGTGCTCGGCGTCGTTGGGGTGGTGACACAGCGCCGGTAGGCCGTAGAACAGCAGCGGCTGGGCGAAATCGAGGGCAGCGAGGCGCGCCCACCACGAGCGCGCTAACGCGAGCGTGTGCAGGTGCCCGAGCGCCACGGTGAGCGCTTTCGGGGAGTGCAGGGCGATGGCCACGGTGGCCAAGTAGCAGCTGGCGGCCACCGGCAACTCCTCGTGCGCCCGGGGCGCCCCCCGGGACGCGAGCGCGCACGCCAGCTCCATTAACTCGTAGTGGGCCAGCGTGCCACCCCTCACACCGCGCGCTATGATACCCATGCAGCCGCGGAACACTGCCATCACATCACATATTTCGAAATGAGAGATAGATAACTTGTTTATGCAAGGCACAATACGTACAACATCAAAAGTAACAATCAAAATAAAAATTAAGATAAAAATTAGAGTGAAGTATTACACAAATTTTCAAAATAACTTATAATTAACAATAATGTGCCAAAGAATACGCTTGTTTCAGCTTTAATGCTGTAGTTGAATAACTACAGCGCTTGTCATTCTGCCAACACCTGTTAGAGTGTGCGCTCCACAAAAAAATACAATAAAATCTAGGTATTTCTAAAGAAATGACGTAAATTTTTATTAGTTGAGTAAAGATACTAGCAATAAAGCTATATAAGAATATGAGTAAGTTTTTTAATATAGTGCCACAGATTTAATGTGTATTTAACAAAAATGGAAGTGCGTTGACCTTGAATAGAGTCTGGAGTAAAATTGTGAAAGAGGTCAAGTGTAGCACCAAAGGAAGTAGAAAAGAAGTAATCACCTAATTCGTAGTCGAATATGTATGAATAGACAACATCCCATTTGATCAACTCTCATGTCTGTCGGTCATATCTACCAGACAAACATGAGAGTTGAACTGGCCTGCCTAAAAAAGCTCCGTGTAAAACGCAAAGATTTTTATTTATTTACTTTGAACTGTCTAATATAGTAATAATTTGTGGTTGTTTACCCGTGGATAGTAAGTTTACGGCTTGTGCATGGTCGTGTGGAGTTGGTGGTGCGGCATCTCCCGAAATTTCCAACGCTGAGTCCAATCGCGTCATCAAGTCATTGTCCACGCACTCGCTACTTGTTCTGGCTTCAGTTTCCGATGACTCGTCGACACCTTCCGTTGACTGGAAAGAAATACATATTTCTTCTTTTTTGGGTCTTCATCATCATCATCAACAGCCTGCGGCAGTCCACTGAATAGAGGCATTCCCCAAGAAGCGCCACCTAGCCCGATCTTCGGCTTCACGCATTCAGTTTCAGCCAGCCGACCTGGACAGATCGTCGCACCATCTAGCCAGGTGCATCCCCCACTACGTTTGCCAAGACGCGGTCTCCACTCCAACACTTGTCTGCTCCATCGATTGTGACAACACGTTTATCCAGTCCACTGTCACTTTAGTTTGCAAATTCCAAAGACTATGGCTGTGACTTCTGGCGGTAACATCTTAGCTATGATTAAATAAAACATGGCTCCTTTGGTATGATTGCAGTCTTAAAATTAGAGCAACACATTTTTTGGAGAAGTATAACGCATCCGAACAATTTCATAAAAATGTACTGAAATGGCAAATTTGGCATTTCCAGTATGTATACATTCGGAGGATCAAAATTTAAGAAATAATATAATCAATACGTTTTCTTTTTTCATGGCATAGGAGAGCAAACGAGCAAACGTTTCGCCTGATGGAAAGCAATCAACTCCACCCATAGACATCCGCCACACCACAGGGATCACGGAAGCGTTGCCGACCTTCAATATCGTGTCAATATCGTATCGGTTCGGAAATACTGCTATAGGAAGCTGATTCCACAAGGTGGTGGTGCATGCAAAGAAGTTTCGGAAGAAGCGCACCATACTGAAAACTTTTTTTTGGCGAGTTGTGCGGTTGGGGAAGTCGGCGGCAGGAATTATTCCAAACATTCCTCGAAGCACTTCCCATGGTAAAAGCGGTAAAAAAATACTGAGAGATGATTTATCCCTCCGCAACGTCAGAGAATCAAATCGATCGGTGAGATCAAATACGTACTTGCGCGGAGTGGTGTGAGAGTTCATCGCTCGTGGCGCGGTGCACGGCGGCCGTGACGCACGCATGCTTTAGTGCCACCGCTCGCACCCCGTGTTGCTGCAATCGCTTCACTGGTGATAATGTGCTGCTTTGCATCACCGGACATGAAGCGCTCTTTACCACTAATGTGAACAGTATAGATAGATAGATAACTTGTTTATTCAAGGCACAATACAAACAACATCAAAAGTAACAATCAAAATAAAAATTAAGCTAAGAAATTAGTTTTGCAGTAATTTCATTTGTTTGTTAAAAATATAGTGTTGCTATTTTGAAGCAAATGTAGTTTTAGCTATTGTTTGTTCATTGTCTTTGTTCCCCTTTTCGGTTTTGCGTATAAAAGCCGAAGTTCAGTCGTCAGCCGAAATATATAGATAGCCTTTACAATGCTAGTGTGTATTAATTATAATTGTGTTGTCAAACGTATACGTTTCACGCTTTTCGATTCTCTCTTTCTACGAGTGCTCAAGACGCCGATAGGAATACATTTCATATCTGCATAACATTTAAGTGGCTTATGCAAAGTAGATTAGAGAACTAAATATCGTACCTATGTCCCCATTCTCGTCATACAAGGCGGCGAGACGCGGGCGTACAGATGCCAGGAAATCTTCGAAACGCGGCACCGGTCCGTTCGATCCACCCGAGAACACCAGCTCCAAGTCGAAGATTGTCATCAACATACTACGACCATATAAAAGATATATTATACGATTTTAGCTTTGTATGGCATCTTGTTTTCCGCCATTTTGGATTTTTTCTATATATGTATGTATGTATAATCCGTACTTGCCAACTGCGTCTCGCACGTTTTGGTATGGATGCTGCAAAAAGTTGGCAGATTCAAGTCTCTTTAGGGTTTCTGCAGCTAGTGGAGCCCCGCGCCATGTTAGTGATCCCAACGCACCCTAACGATAAAGAAGGACAATACTTTTAGATATTTCTTAAATATGTAATCGCTTATAATAGAGATGATGACTGTATTCAAATAAAAATATAAGTTTTCCGGTAAGAAATGGTAATTTTCATGATACACAAATACGAAAAAATAATATTTTTATTAATCTTATTTTTATTAATTTGTATTAAAAAATAGTATTAATAATTTACTTTTTTTAATTTTATATTATAATGTCCATATCATTATAATATAAAATTAAAAAAAGTAAATTATGATCATAATTTTTTATGTTTTAGAAAATAAGATGATATTACTGAATATAATAAATATCATTGTAAAATTTGGAGAACGAGAAACGCCTTCTAATTACTTAGTAGCATTCCGTACTTCAACTACTCAGTAATACGCTGCGTTCACAGCGATCACATTTTGACGCAAGCGCTCCGTAGCGAAAGGGTTAAGAGGATACGTGAAATATTTGTATACCTGCAAGGCCAACAGACGCGCACACACAACGAACGACGTGCGTCGGTCGGTGTGGGCGTGGCCGCAGTCCGGGGGCGGAGCGCACAGCTCTAGCAGAGTACGGAGTACATGGTCTCCCCGTCGCGGGTCCAACTTCTCTACACCCGTCGCCACACATGTACCCCAGTCCTCGTATGTCTCCGGTGTAACTGCATTCAGACCTGTGTACATAGATAGATAGATAGATATATTTGATTGACAAAACTTAATTTAATATAAAGCACCATCTATTGGCGGGTGATGTAAGGATAATGTTGATTTATTACAATAAATAATTTAAAGTAATTGAAATTTGTTTAAAATAAAATAAAGAGTTCTGTAAAATTTGTATATATATATATATATATATATATATATATATATATATATATATATATATATATATATATATATATATATATATATTAAGTATTAAGCTGTATTTCAAGAATTGTTTTGCAGTAATTTTATGTTTGTTAATGCAGTAAAATATATTATTGCAATGTTTAAGCTCAGCTATTTTTGAACCTGGAGATCCGGACCTAGAACCGAAAGTGATGGACTCCTAATCAGGAGACCTTGGCCTTAGCGCCAAAGTATTCTTTATTGTACATCAAAAACAAAGGTATACAATTATTGAGTGTAGTACTGTTGATATAAAATATAAATGGCGGTCTTATCAGTAATAGCTTTTTTTAATTTCTTCCAGACAAACGTAGGATAGAGACAGTGTTGAAAACATAATTTGGTGTAGGTTGGTGATACAATATCGTCAGGATAATAGAAAAAATGTATTAATAAACAATGTTAATAGCCATAAGTAAATACATAAGTATATAGCCATAAGTACATAACTGTAATAATAAACGAATAAATAAAAAGATACATAGATATGGATGTACACTTTTATTCAATTAATTATTTTGTGGTAGAGACAGGCAAAGTAGCATGCGGGTCAACGATACCAGATTTGCAAACACCGTCTAAAATGCATAAGCATAGACCTTAGGATACGAGTGTGATAAGGAAAAGGCAAAAAATTGGGTCTCCAGATCTCTTTATTCACCGTACTAAACGCGGTAATACAGTAAAGTACTACCGCTTAACACCGATATTCTGTGCTGGTGTGGTACTTCTTTGATCAAATCAACCGACTTTTTTTTCATTTGTACGGAACTTTTCTAGTCACTACACTAGGATGTTGGCAAACGGGCGTTGACTATAGATACAGTGTGAGTATTTAGTGTACTCTGAGGTACAGAGACAATTAATGTGACTATAGCGTCATCAAAAGCTTCTCTTCGTCTATCAGCAGGATACACGGTGGGCAAGTGAGACCAGTAAATAGATGAATTCTCACATATTATATGAGAAATGTGCCACCAGAATTTTTGTTTACTTCTTAATGATAGTTATTTGAAGTTAAAATTTCCTGAAATCCTGCATAAAATAAAGGACATAAGGAATCTATGTTTGTTCATCAATGAAAGCAATAATATGCGAAAGGGAGACAATTATGCTTTACTCTTACAGTGGTTGAAATTCGATCGTAATTTGTTAAATTTTTCGTTTATTTCTTCTTTCAGCACTCCTAGTTCATATGAACTCTTAACTATGCTAAATCTCTTCCGGTTGCGGAGGATATGGAATGATTTGATGACAATGAAACTAAGTTGCATTGTCGTCTAGTCAAAATATTGTGATCAAAGACACGCAGGTACGCACGCACCTGTACATTGTTATAAGCGGCTATTAATTTCCAGTGCACTGAATGTGTTAACATTTACATTCTTCGTCCGACCGCCGAGTCTATCGGACTTTTGCTACTGGAGGACTAACTAGTGTCCTAATACTCAAGAAAATTATATCGCTGAAATAGCTGGGCTATTTCATCTGCTCGTGTGTCCACAATGCACAGAGTCTTCTGAAAAAAAAAACATTGTTACCTCACCGTTTCCGCTTCACTTCAAATAATTTCGTTCATCTTTATATTATTGAATTATAAAGAAATATATTTTTGCCTATAATTAATTGCGATAAAGATTAAAAAATAAGATACAGAATTTAAAGAGAACTAACAATGTATTTTTTATCATACTTTACTAAAAAATATACTAGCTTAGAATACGAAGACCTAATTGTTAATCCTTAAACAATAGGCTTTGTTTTTTGTTTTTCATTTTGTACACGTGTAAAATGTATAGGGTGCTCAATACTTTTGGCCGAGACTGTAGACTCATACACGATTGTGGCAAACGATATAAAATAGTCCTATTTGTATTTCCAAAAAAAAAAATATTTTTTATGGCATTCAACGATGGCGTAACGACGTCAGTGAAGTGAAATCGTGATATGACTGACCTGCTTTAATAATATCCAGCGCAGTCTGGTGTAGCGCTAACGTCCTTGTACGCGACCAGTAGCGGGGCGCGCGCAGTGCTGCAGCCGCTAGCTCTGCTGCGAACCGCTGCGGCGCTTCCTGCGCGCTGCTTGCGCAGCGCAATGCGTGACTTAGCAGTTTGTCTGCAACCTGCTCGCCGAACTGACTGAATAGCATCTGTGATAATTCAAACATGACATGATGATTCAAACAGGAGCAATATCCGTTTTCCCAGTCTTCTTCTTCAAAACTAGTTTCTTCAATTCTCTTTATACCTCCACACTTGCTTTTTTTAACGGGTCAGTAAAACCTTTTTTCTTTTTTCCTTCCCTCTACATTTTTTTCCCATTTGATGTTTGATGGTAAAGTGTAATTTCAGTCAAAAACAACCCGTCCCCAATAGTGGGACATATATTGGTTGTGAAAAAGGAATATAAGGTACTTTTCCGTTAGCCTAGCGCAAGCAAAAAATCGCCAAATATTGTAGAATTCTGCCAAATTTCTTACAACCTAACCTTTTTTCCCCACGTAAAAAAACCCTAACAAGACCTAATAAATCCCAAATTCTCATCCTTTTTTAAAACAAAAATGGATGGAAGAAAAAAAGGAAAACGTGCTTTATTTTGAATAAAACCAGAGAATAGAGCACATGGTCCCAAACAAACTTTCCCCTTATGTTTGTAAAAAATTTGGCGGAATTCTACATTATTTTTCGCTTGCGCCTGGCACACGGAAAAGTACTGAATATAATTTAATAACCAAAACCATCATCTACCAACCTTAAACATAAAGAACCGAATGGTGTTAAATTTGTCTTTCCCCTTCTTCTCCTCAACAGTAAAGAAGGCAATGAGTCGCTCGATGTTGCCGTCGTCCCTGAAGAATTCCAGAATACTTCGCTCGCCCTCCTCCATCGCTTCTGGTGCAACATCTGAAGAGAAGCATTGCTCGCTCGCCGGTGCCGCCACCTGTAAGAAAGTTCGGTTCACTTGAAACATTCAAACATTTTTTTTCTACAGCCCACATACATACGTCCCACTGCTTAGTTTATTATTCGTTTCTGGAGGAACGGACATTTTAACCCACCACACTATGTGTTCAATGCGGATTGACAGGGTTACCAGACTCGGAATAAATATCTGTAGGCCATACATATATTTATTCTAGCACCATCTAGCCCCCCGGCTAGATGGTGCGACGATCTGCGCAGGGCGGCTAGTAGAAACTGGATGCGTCAAGCCGAAGATCGGATTAGGATCTTGGAGGAGGCCTATGTCCAGCAGTGGACTGTTGCAGGCTGTTGATTGATTGACTAAATTGTCATACTACTGTAGCGTGCCAGCCGTAATACTTACGGCGAAACACGGGATCATTAGGGGGTTTTATCTTCGATGTAATTGAAATTCTTCCAAGTGAAATTAATTAATTTTTTTATTCACTGTACATTTATATCTTATTCGTACTTTATTCACACTTTATCAATTTACATTTTATATAAATCAATCTCAATTTCTTATGCCGGACGGGTGACATGTCTATCGAAAGACGTAAGTCGAACTAATCTTTTTGTTTTTATTTTTATATATTCACGCCTATCCCCTACAGGGGTTGGCAGAGGCCACAGAGCTCCATCGGTTACCGTATCGCAGCGAAACGACTCTCCATTAGTCGCTTTTCGCCCTCGTGAGAATCAGGACGTAACGGGTGGCGAACCACATTGCCGTCATTTTCAACAAATTAGGTATATTAAATTCGTCTTAGTGAATCCCACGAGCCGCAAGGGAGGATGGAGGTCAGCCCCAACAGAGCCCTGAATGCTGAGGTAAGGCACCATAGTACGCGGGGGAGCCCGATCCCAGGACGGTCGGCACGCTTACGACTAAGCTCGCCCTTAGCCACGCATCTATTGGCATGGCAGACCGTGGATTGACGGAGAAGAAGGGAAAGGATAGAGATGAAAGGAAAGGGCAGGAAAGGAAATGCGGATTGGGGGGTAACCAGACTCGGAATAAATATTTATAAATCCATATATATATTTATTCCGATGCGAGAATCGAACCCGAGACCATTGACTCCGCGGGCGAAGGGCCCCGCCACTAAACCAATCGGTCCTCGTTTTTATATAAAACAATTTATATCTTTTTTATTTTAAATTTTAAAATAACGAACTTTAAAAGAAGTAACATAATATAAAAGGTTTTAATATATTCAAATAAAAAGTTATTACATTAGTGATACATTTATCAACTACACTACCACCATTAAAAAAGGATAATCTTTTTAAAAGACAAACTTTTTAAAAGACAGATAACATTTAAGCAGAAATAGAGCAGTTGGGGGATCACACGTAAAGGAGAAGAAAGAGTCAACATCATGTGAGATGTATAAATCTAATGACGATTTAAAGTGACTACTACGGCTTTTGTAGACAAAATCCGAGGTTGCGATTCCTGCTTCTGGAGTAGCATATGTATGGCCTAGAGGTATTTAAACAGACTAACAATAGAAACAAATTACGGATACTTACATATGGATGGATTAGATTCTCTTACCTGGAGCTTTTCTGGCCATGCAAAGAAACCGTAATTAGGACTTTTAAGCCAAGGTTGCTCCCATTCTTCATCTGTTTGTGGTATTTTATCCTTAGACCACATAGCCCATTCAATATCTTTTCTATATCCTGAAAAAAATTGTGGTGACATATATTTTTTGTGTCCGTATATGGTTAGTAATATTATATGTGTATTTTACGATCAACTATCAAGTTGGCAGGGATGGCCAACTTGATTAGACCCCAGATCTACTGTTTACTAAATGGACTCTGCAATTTACCAACGACATTATTAGTACTCTTTAAAAATTTAACATCGATATCGATAAGTAAATAAATCTATTCAAGTAGTATTTTTTATTTTATTAAAATGGAAAACACAACAAAACTGAAGATTATTCTTAGTGATGTAATAAAATTATATACGCGTACTTCTATATTTGACAAAGATCGATTAGACCAACCCCTGCGTTATTTGGTTTATTACAGGACCAAAACATAAATTGTTTCATTTTGGCTCTCTTCCATAATTGATACAATAATAAAACGTCTTTTTACACTCAAACTAAAATAAACACTAAACATACAAATGATAACTTCTTTCCACGCACGACTACCCTGTGGAACCAGCTACGTACAGTGGTGTTCCCGAACCGATACGACATTGGAACCTTCCAAACACAAATCTACATATTTCTTAAAGGCCGGCAACGCTTCTGCAATGCCTTTAGCGCTGCAGATGTTTATGAGCGGCGTTGATTGATTTTCATCAGATAACACACCTGGTCGTTTGCCTTCCTATCCCATAAAAAATAAGGACGACATGAACATTCAAACACAGAAAACTCTAGGCCATAGAAATATTTATCAAGGAACGAACACTTCGCCACCACCATTTGAATTGTCAATATGATATACTACAAATGGTAAAATAAGAAAGTAGATTCTCATGTTAAAGTTTTGTTGCTATATAGAATCTGTCGTGCTCAGGTCCTTTCAGCCTTTTAGCGTTACGGATGTCTATGGGCGGCAATGATTACCTATCCTCAGGTGACCTCAGCACGTTTGCTTACTTTATGTGTGTCTTGCAATTTTAACTACAAAGTAATGGCAGAAAACCTATCCCATTAAAGGTTTAATGCTTTGTACACGGCGAAGGACATTTAAATTTTCAAACTACAGCAAACCCTACTATAACGCAGTAGATTGGTTCCGCGTTATACGACGGATTACTGAATGTATAATCAATGTTCCTAAAACTCTAAAACTAGGAACAAAAACTTAATACAACTAAATGTAACAAAGTTAATTAAAACTATCAAATCATGTGTTTTCAATTAACGTGTTATACGAGGGACATGACATCGCGTTATAAGAGTACCGCGTTATAGAAGGGTATAGGTTTAGGCATCATCAGGTTTAGTAGATTCTACGGAAGACAACTTCTTTAGATTCCGTAGATCTTGTTGGGAGATGGAGAGTTGCTAACTGCCGTTTTTCGGTAAGAATTACTTTAAGTTTCCTGGATATCCAGTTCCTCCAGTAAAAAAAAATACATTATTATTTGTCTACTTTTGCTTGCTTGTCGCGGATTTTAGCCAAATAAAAATTCTGACTGTATAGATAGTCATGGATTTCTGCGAAGTACCGCCTAACTCTATTAATTATCTTAGAAATATAGATAGATATATTCTTTATTCTACATCATAAACAAAGTTATACAATAATTGATTGTAATATTTATATATATCACGGTCTGCCGTGCCAAAGGATGCGTGGCTAGGGGCGAGCTCAGTCGCAAGCGTGCCGACCGTCGCGGAATTGGGCTCCCCCTGGTACTATAGTGCCTTGTGCCTGAACTCCATCCTCCCTTACGGCTCGTGGGATTCACTATGACGAATTCTAATAAACCTAATTTGTTAAAAAATGACGGCGACGTGGTTCGCCACCCATAGCATCCTGATTCCTACGAGGGCAAGAAGCGACTAATGCAGAGCCGTTTCACTACGATGAATGTGGAAGAAAGGATGGATGAAAAGTTGGATCAGTGTAGAGGAAGCAAAGGTGTGCCAGGATCGTAGCGGATGGAGATCTGTAGTCTCTGCCCACACCTACGGGAAATGGGGGTGACGATATGTATATTTGTATTAAAAATGGCGGTCTTATCACTAATAGCGATTTCTTCCACACAACCGTAGGACGAACACAGTGTTGAAAAGATAGTTTGGTGTAGGTACAGTATCATCAGTGTCAATTTATTTTACTGTACACTGTATAACGTACCGGGAATGGGATTATCTGGCCTGGGTACTCCAGCAATCTCGTACGGGTCAACGTTTCGTTTGACGACGTGGCGTTTACGCTGGTGAAGCGCCATTATCACTAGTCGTACAGCTAGGCGGCGCACGGTTATGTCGTCGTGGAGCAAGGAGCGCAGCATGAGCCGCACGGCGCGCGGCGAGTACGCCGTCTGCACCGACGGGCAGTACAACAGCAACTGCATTAAGAGCTCGAGCCGATGCCATGCGCTGTGAAGAGTGGAGTTCCCGTATAAATAAATAATAAACAAACCTTTATTAACCCTTTACGCTCAATGACCGTATATATACGCCCTCGAAAAATGACCATTCATATACGAAGAGTACGAGAAGGTACGAGAGCGTACATATATGTTGTTGTATGTTATATGTTCATACCATAAGGAACATTCCTAAGATATCAGAATGCCTCTGATATCTTAGGAATGTTCTAATGATCGGCCTTCATAAATCCAGTAAAAGCAATCGTGAGATTTCCAGACTGCAGAAGATACCAAGACAAACTGTAGACTACATTGTTTAGAAATTTGTATATGAAGGAACAAATTGCACCAATTGTCACCCAGGCAGACCGAGAGCCACAACTTCGAGTGAAGATTTGAATAAAATTGTTAAAAGCAAATGAGATATAACAGAGAAATAGCAGCACAATTTAACATGGGGCGTGATAAACCAGTGAATGTATCTACAGTCAAAAGAAGACTCCTTGATGCAAGAGATGACTTAAAGCACGCATAGCGGTCCCAAAACCACTTCTTAAAACAATTTATAAAAAGAAGAGACTTAATTGGGCAAGAGAACACAAGAATTGAAGAACACCAGATCGGGGAAAAGTCTCCAGAAAAATGTATTGAATCTCATGATATGGCCTCAGCAGTTCCCAACTTAAACCCATTAGAAATATTATGGGATCAGCTGAACAGATAAATGCGAAAATGTTGTTCTACATCTCAGGAAGACTTGTGGAGAAAACTGCAAGACGAATGACCGAAACCAAAACAACAACTACGAAAAATAAGTAGCTAGGTTGCCGAAGTTTTGTGAGGCCGAAACAAAAGTGGAGAGTAACGTACATGTAACAACAGTAAGTATAATGCCTTAAATATTATAAATAAATAGTTCAAATGATAATAAAGTAGTTTCACTCATTCAAACCTTTATAAATTGTATTTTACTGAGTGGCCAAATACTTTTGAGCGCTAGTGTATATTAAAATATTGCTAGACTATTTACATACGTAAATGTACAGAGGTGAAGTGAAAAATTTCCGACCTGACCTAGAATTTGTGCCAGCAGGCCTAATTTTTGACTTGTATTCTATAGTACTAAGTTTCATGTGCTTGCATATAACTTTTAATTTTATTAATTCGACCTGCGGTTGCTGTGTTGGTATACATTTGAGAGCCTATTGAACAAAACGCCTCGATTGCTTCTATTTTACTATTATATCTGTTATACTGATGACTTCCTCGTTACTATAATTTTTTTATATCTCCGAGGCATTTTACTTCATCCTACTTCTTATCCTACTAATATTATAAATGCGAAAGTTTGTGAGTATGGATGTATGTTTGTTAATCTTTCACGAAAAAACTACTGGACGGATTTGGATGAAACTTTAGAGTAATATAGGTTATACATCGGAATAACATATAGGCTATAATTTGTAATGATTTTATGTATTTTTAGTCGTAATATAACGATACTTGTCAATTAAATCGGAAAAAAATCTGGCCTCTGAGAGCTATTTTAGTATATTTATCAAAATTAATACATTTGTCGCTTTAAGTATTCCATGTAGATAAACTTTGTCTTTCACACTAAGTAATTTGGTCGAATAGTTTAAAAGTTATCACGATGATTGACTTGCATGGAACGCCATAGAGCGCCTAATAGGCGCGCGACGCGGCGGCGGAGGGGTGATCAATTCAAGCAATGACGCGTCATCGCCGAGTGTGCGACCCGAACGCGGCCAGACGCGTTACACTTAATATTATAGGGGTTCAATAGGGGTTCAAAGATTGTATGGAATCCGTCAGTTTTGAAGTTAGTCATCTGAAATTTTGAATGTACGAGTAACTAAATAAATATATTTTATTACTATTAAGTAAAAAAATATATATTTATTTAAAACGATCTATCACGAAACTCAATGTGGGAGACCAAATTCCACGCGAACGAAGCCGAGGGCAAAAGGTAGTAGTATATAAGATCAACTACTGAAAAATTTTCAAGTAGCAAAAATAGCATTTAATATTTTTTAGCAACAAAAGATTAGGTATAAAAACTTACATATTAGGCGTCTCAGCTACATCGACTATTTCTTCAATGAGATCTTTGTACGTCTTCTCAATTTTATCGGAAGATGCGATTTCCATTTCTTCTGATTTGTTGAGCAACTCTAAGAATATTGGATCGTCTAATTGGTTTTCATTGAGAAAAGTCTTAGCAGCATCAATTGCAGATTGTGATATTTTAAGACGAGTATTTACCGTCGAAAAGTGATGATGAACAGTTTCTACGAATGCTTGTTCTAATCTGTAATATAGGGATAAACATGATATTTTAGCAATGTAGAAATTGAAAGTGAAAAGTTATCAAAAAAGATGAGTGTCGTTATGGATAGCTTTATTTTCCCTATAATGCTTGCTTTAAGTATTTATGAAGAAAATATGAACAGGACATTACAATGAATTACTGTAATGCGCATTCTACGTCTCTAAAAAAATAATCTAGATACTTACTTGAGAATACTAGGCTTTTCACTAAGCGGGGCTTTAAGGACTGCGAGCCAAAGCGTTCGAATAATCTCCCAGTCAGGCTTCGCATTGAGCGGGCCGGACCGAGGACCAAGCATTATAAAAAGCGCCCCCTTGTGTTGTGCATGCCAATCATTCCCTTCGCCGCCGGTGTTTAATAACTGGGCAAGTTTTTGTATCAACACTCGACATGAGTATGGATAATGGTTAAGCATCCAATATAAACGAATCTGCGACAGCATACGGACCTGTAGAAAAATGAAATTATATTTTTTCTTTCACAACCCATATACATATGTTCCACAGCCGGACACAAGCCTCTTCATTTGTGGAGAAATACATTAAGAATCTCAAAATGTTAAAAATAATTAAAAATACATATTTATTTATTATAAAATTCAGCGAGCTATTGTAGCCCAAATGGGCCCGCTCGACCAACGAAGAACCGCACCCACACAAAATAGCGGCGTCAGTGCAGCATCTGTGAATGCAGGGATACGGAGCGCCACTCCTTTTCTGTTCTTTTATGACCTTATCTCAATCCCATTACTTCCTTTTTCCTTCCGTGACCTTTGTACTGTAGACGTTCAGGGGCAGAGGTGGTTAATTATCATCTAAGGACCCGTTGTTCTTTGGCCTATCTCTTCATAAAAAACAACTATTTAACCTATATATAATGTGGCTATGAAGGATATATACGCCATCAACATATGTGTTACAGAATGCCTAAGACGAAAATGTAAAGTTAAATAGCGTATAACACTGTGTCTAATTCAAATATTTTATATTCGTTTTTCTAAAAATTCTTTCCTCGCACTACCCTATGGAACCAACTACCTCCAACGGTATTTCTTAACCGATACGACATTGGAACCTAAAAAAAACAAGCCTACACTTACTTTAAAGGCCGGTAACGCTTTTGAAATACCTATGGCATTGCGAATGTCTATGAGCGGCGTTGATTACTTTTCATCAGGTGACATGCTGCTCTTTTACCTTCCTATTCCATAGAAAAAAGTGAGTATGACGGATATATACAGAATGCCTAAGACGAATATATAAAGATAATTAGCATATAACACTGTCCAAATCAAATATTTTATATTCGTTCGCATGTACAGTTCTCATGTTCTCATTTGGTTTCAGAGTGTATTCGTAATATAAAAGAACATAAAAGAACTCGCCGTTTAGACATGCATTTCGCTGGACGAAATGAGCCAATAAAGAGATTAAAGATGTTAAACTATAACACTCACTGAAGTGTAGGTGTTGATGGAAAGCTCGTAGAGTGCATACAACGCTTGCAGCGCTGAGGGCGTGATGCCAGCCTCGCAAACGAGGTCGAGCCGAGCCTCGTCCTGCAGGCGAGCGGTGTCTGCCAGCAGCGTCCTCAGCTTGGCCGCTCCCGCCGCCCCGCCCGCCACCCCACCGCGCCCGTCCAGCGCGCGGTCCAACGCACTGAACGAACGAACGCGCGCCTCCCACCCGGGACCCGAACGAGTGCCTTTCATTACAACTAAACGCTCCCATACCTAAAATACATCATTTACATTATATATATATATATATATATATATATATATATATATATATATATATATATATATATATATATATATATATATATATATATATATATATATATGTATATGTACATATATATGTGTATGTTATATATGTACTTATTTATGTGTCTTTATATATGTATTCTAAATTTAAATAATGACCGAATCGGTCTCAGCACAAGTCTGCCTAGTGAGACCTACTGCCTACCTATGCTCCATCCAACTTCACCTGTAAATTGTCATAAATAAAAAAAAACTTAAAAAATGTTGATCATAACTGAAAAAGACATGGAGAGCATGGCTATTACTTCAAAATCTCTCGACTCCGAAAAGTTATACATATGCCCAACAGAAAAATTCTGCAGAATAATGTGTTATGCATGTAGAAAAACAATGATTAAATGCAAGTTTAGGTTTGTTGTTGTAAAGCTTTTCTTTGAATTTTTTAAATATTTTGTTTAAATTAAAAATCCATCTATGAAAAAAAGGTGTCTTATTTTCAAATGTTGAAACACATCTCGAAAAGGGATCAATGCCCTCTTTGGACTCGATATCAACGACCTTTTTGAAATGTAAAGGGGCACACTGACCCTTAAAATACTATATAATACATGGGCACCTATTGAATTATAGTATGATGTTAATAAATATTATTAGTCGTGTCAGTTAGACAACTTCCGGACACGTGTGTATCTGTTTATGGACACACACTTGAGGAAGTAAAACAATACAAATACTTCGATAGATGAATTGGTTAAATTAATCAATGAATCTTGGGAAAGTGATCAAGAACAAACTCGTATTGAAATCGCACATAGCTCCTTCAACAAGATGACGTCATCGCAACCTCAAACTTTCCTTGCGCAATAGATATGGATGCTCGCTATTAGCTGGACTCAAAAAGTGGCCAATGACCAGGTTCTCCGACGAGTCAAGTAAAAACGTGAACTTTTGCAGATCGTCAAAAATAGAAAAGTTTATTAATGGAGTCAGGCGTTACTTTGCGGAAATCCATCACTATATGGACAGTCAAAAGTTTTACTTAGCTAAGATCCGCGACAAGCAAAACAATAACAGAAAATTAATAATGTGTGTTTCCCGTTGGGTTTAGTGGATTTATTTGGAACTACGGAAGACAACCGAAAAGTCACTTTTCGGTTGTCTTCCGTAGAGTCTACTATACCTGAAGATGCCTCGTGTTGGGGCGAAACACGTGTCGTTTACAAGATGGAAAAGTGATAATGTGTGTTTGGTGTTGCCGATGGCCGATTTTCGGTAAGTTTTTGGTTTAAGGTTCAAATAAATCCACTAAACCCAACGGAAAAACACATTATTAATTTTCTGTTATTGTTTTGCTTGTCGCGGATCTTAGCTAAGTAAAACTTTTGACTGTCCATAATAGAAAAGTTGTTTACCTGGGTCATATCATGAGATATGAGAGATATAAATTGCTGCAACTTATTATGATGGGAAAAATTGCGGACAAAAGACAAGTTGATCGGAGAAGAAAGTTTTGGTTATATCAGGGAGTGGATCGGGATAGCGAGTATCCCAGACCTGCTACGCCTCGCGAAAGAAGAGGATAATTGTTCTGAATTGGCTGCCAACCTTCGCAAGTTTAAGAGGCTTAGAAGAAGATAGTATATATAATACCTGTGAAAGCATTTCCAGGCAGCGCGTCTCGTCAGTCTTGCTAGCAAGCATGCGAGCTTGCACGTCCGACAGTAAGCGTGTGAGTGCGACGCGTACATTTTGTCCGTCTAAGGTTACTGTGTGCCGTACGCCGCTTGTGTACGTCATATTTGTCGCCGGCACGAGAGACTCAATACTGCACAAACAAATTATGTTTCATTAAATAAATACTGCAAATTAAATTTCATTAAATAAATACTGCAAATTAAATAAAAAAGCGGCAATAACTCAGTTGGAAAGGATTGCGATTAAGAGCTAAGATAGTGGATTCTATTCTACATTGGACTATTAATGTGAATCATATTTTTCTAGCTCAAGCACTGTATAGTTGGTTATGACATTCATTTTACTTATTAAATTAATTTTGTGGACATGAAAATTAATATGGCAGATTATTTTATGATTACATATTACAATTTTAACATTTAAAAAAAATATAGCAATTTATTTAACACATCATTTATAAATGGTTAAATTGGTGAACACATTATGTAAAGTGAATATTTTATAACATATCAAACCAAAATTTAAATAAAGTCATTATTATTCTTTCTTTTAGCTGTTAGAATGTTATCAAATTTTTTTATATATTTTTATATTCATATAGTAAATTTTAGTATATATTTTAGTGTATAGTAATAAAAAACGGTGTGCTAGATACATTTAGTTGGTAAATAATAAATGTAGTTCCTGTATGGTTCCAGCATTGAATAGTGATACATCTCATTCCATAGGAGTCGTCAAAGACAATTTTACCAATAATTTGGCAGCAACATCTGAGTAATAAAAACTAATTTGCAATATCCAATCCGCCTGAAAATGTGAGCATTCTATAAACACGCCTCAATTTTGAGGAGCTAATTTGCAGGCATGGACTGTTATGGCCGTATTCATGAAAATGGTGAAATATATTCGTAGTGTAAACCACTTCTAACACATATTGCTAATGGTTTTTTTTACACTCCAAATATATCCCACTGCTGTGCTAGGGGCTCCCCATTTCTGGCGGAACTCACGTTAACCCACCACGCTTATCCAATTTGAATTATTTAGCAAGTGAAGCACTACATGTACCAGGTTGTATGTGTGTAGCGTTGTGATTACTTTTAACCGTAAAGTGACGAACATATGGATTTAAAGGTATCAGATTAGAGTTGATGACGACGATTGATACAGCAGGCACTCTAAATTAGTGATCAGAACAAAGCCAAACTTTTATCATAAAAATATTTAAATTGTTTTATCAATAGACAAAGAAATGTAGATTTTCGAATATCAGTATTTTCAATGATATAAATGTTTATTATATTGAGATTTTTTATATGATTGCAATATTAATTTCGAATTAAGTCATTTCTTCATATCGTTTCTAATTGAACTTTCAACTCTTTATCAAACATATCGTTGGCCTAATTATCAAAATTCTTAACTCTAAAAAGCGTTTTTTTAATCCTCATTTTTGATTATATCTAACGAAAAACTTTAAAACGTATCTGATTGAATATAAAAAGTGGTATTTTTAAGATTTTATACCTTAAGTAAAGCAGTTTTATAAAAAATTGTCAAACAATGAAAGATAGTTTTTTTTGTTATTCGTGTAAAATATATTCAAACAGACTTAGAAAATCTGATAAATAAGCCGACCATACATACATAGGTTAGCCATTAATGACGATTCATAAAATATTTAAATAATAAAGTAACCTTATTTGTATACATACAGAATAATGCGCTCTTGGTCAGGAGCAGGAAGGAAGTTACTACAGGACAGTACAGCGCTAATAATGAAGAAACTTCTTAATCGACGGTCGCGACACATAGACCGCTCCTCATTCAACCATTGATGCAATCTTAAGACCTCAGGCTTCAAGTATCTGTCAAGCAACATTTGAGCACAAGCAGCTTCGTCTTCAGTAGGCACGTGCCATTTAAAGTTAGCATCTTTGAGTAAACACCCGTTTCCCCATTCTCGGATAGGAAGCCATTTTTCGGGTGCCTCATTGTAGTCCTTGGATGAGCTCTTCCATTCCTTTAAATCTATGCACGATAGAGAATTTAATATGTGACTTAATACTTCACATGCTCGTGCCAGTGCGTATTTAGAGTGAAGCCTTAGTATTTTGTCTAGCACTGGAATAAGGTCTGGTACATACTTCAGTAGCACGGTTCCATCGCATTCTACAACATGCATTAACAGTACTAATCGATACACAAGCTCACGCGGTGGATTCTCTTCGCGTAACAGCTCATCAGTGGACAGGAGATCCATTAGTTCTTCGCAAAGCTGAGGTAAGAAAGCGGCTAGTGTGGATTGGGAGTCGACGCGAGCGAACACGCGCAACATTACACCGACCATGCTGCCAGACACGTTCGTTTCAAACGTGGACTCCGTTGCAAACGCTTTGAATTTCCTTAATGTCTCCTTGAATATCTTTGGGGAGCATTGCATCAATACCGCCGTGGCTGCTGATGATATTGCCGTCTCCATGACCGCGTCCGTTTTGCTGCGTATCCAATCAGAATCTTTGGTATCCAAACGCACATGCTCCGTAATGCTTGATTCTATGATAACGAACAATCTGTCTAGAAAAACAAGTACGAAATCTTCAAACTGCGCTGTTGATTCACAAATCAGTAGCTCTTCTTCAGTGAGATCGGGCCAATATTCGTGTGCACTACTGCAATCTATGTATGACACCATGCTACTGAAGACTAAAATGAAATGTAATGTCACTAGCGTCTTTTTAAGATCATTCGGATCGAGGCCAGGTAGAACGGCTAGGAGCAATGGCACCACATGTGTAGGACCTTCTGGATAGTTTGCATCGGCTCCACGAAGCATAGGTCTTGCCACTGATCCCACCGCCGACATGGCTGCCGTGACCCTATGTGGTTCTGTAAGGGATGTTAAGGAAGTCTTTAACCTTTCTAACAATGGGGGTATTACAATAGCAGGTCTCAGAGTAGCTAAGTTTTGCAAAGCGATTAATACATCTAGTGACCCAGTTCGACTGTACACTGCTTGAAGTGATGGCGGTAGCAATATTTTAACAAACTCAGTTATATCTTCATCTCTAAGTTTGTACGACTCAGGCGTTTTGTTTTCCCAGCTGTTTTTATACTTCTTTTCGCGTTCTCTGCGCACTCTAAGAAATGAAACAAACAAATTATAAATAAAGTTAATTGACTTTTACGGATTACACTTTGATTTTTAAAAACTTGTTGTAAACCAGGAGTGGCCAACTGATCAATTGCGGCAAGGCAAAGAAAAATATAATTCTAATATATTATACTTAATAATTAATGTGAATTGCGATCATTTAAATGTGATCATGCGAAAGTTATAAAGTGTTTTACTATGTAATTGGCAGATCGCACAGAATGTGATAAGCAAAAAAGTAAGTAAGTTTTGAATCTAATAATGGCGGCTCCCCCTGTTATGGACGGTAATTTTGAAACCGTACGGTCTAAAAACAGGACATCGCTTCTGCCTATCACTGAACTATTCATGTGAACTTTTTCCTAAAACAATCACTGATTGACATTGTTAACTTTAATACTATTGTATTAATGTCAAAAGCGTTATTAGTCCATCCATATATAAACCTATAATCTATAATCAAGCCTTATATAAATAAAAACAATATATAACAATACCAATATGCAGAGATCTTATTGTTAAAACTTGTTTTTAACATGTTTTCATTTTTACGTAACATAGCCTTATTTCTTATTATTATTAAGCCTTTATTGCTAATACTTATTTTTTTACATTCAAATGAAATTATGTAAACATTAATTACATATTAACGTTTGTTTGTTGTTAACGATTAGTATTTAGTGTGTCCTGTGACACATAGGCCTCTTCCAGCCTTTTTTATATTTTCTTTTCTTTGTAGTGTTCTGGTAATATCTTGTTTTTTGATAATTGAAGCTGGAATACCAATCCCTTCCAGCTTCAATTATCAAAAAACATAGCCTTATACTTTTTTTTAAACATAAAAACACTTTAGTGGATAAGGTAATTCAATTGATTTTATTTCAAACAAATTATCAACCTGTTAAGAAATCCTTGTGCCAACTTCCTCAAAAGGTCTCTCAATCTGTAGGACCAACGGCCAGAGTTAGCGCTGTGCAAATAGCTTTCAACGCCTGCGAGAAAGCTCCGTAGATGTTTCAATACAACACCATCTGGACAAATACTCCACACGACCCATGTTGCCACTTGTTTGGTGTCTGCAATACACAAAGTTAGATTTATAAAATGCATCAAGCTTACAATCGTCTATTAGGTTATTGACAAATACCAGTATACCAATATGATTTCTTAAACCAGATCGGTTTGATGATTACATAAAAACTGTTGTAAATATAATTGTATCATACCACTTACCAAGTGAATGATGTTTTAAGTGTTGTATGTCTCTGTAGCTTACAGGCAAGTTAAGGGCATGGAGAATTCTTATAAACATTTTAGGAACATATGGACTCCAGTCGACCGCACCAGGGTTTTTTTCTGCCAATTCAGCAAATACTGTTATAAGATCCTGTAAATTTTAAAACAATGAATGATAACAAGCTCCTTTCCTTCATAAGCTCAAAGTCGCTCAGAGGGCTATGCTCGGAGTTTTTCTAGTGGATAGAATTCGGAACGAAGAAATTCACCGGAAAACCAGAGACATGAACATAGCTCCTCTGATAGCTAGCAGACTGAAGTGGAAATGGGCTAGACACATATGTCGGAGAACTGACAACCGTTAGAGTAGACGAGTGCTCGAGTGGAGACCGCGTCTCGGCTAACGTAGTGTATGATAGAGCGACGACCTGCGTAAGACAGCTGGCAGAAACTGGATGCGTGAAGCCGAAGATCGGGCTAGGTGGCGACTGACATAGGCTGATATTGAAATGATAACAAATCATAGAAAAATTAAGATGGACTACAAACAAACTTTATTCTTCATCAATTTCTAAATGCCCTTTGATTTCACTATGAAATTTTTTGGTATGTTAAAAGTTTAAGTTTTATTAGTTTTATGAAAAAGTTTTGTTATACATTAAATGTATTTATTTCAGTTTTTTAGTAAAGAAAAGATAAAACAACTTACATATATACCACACTGTGCATTGTAGCAAGTGTCCCACACATCCATAAGCCTATCAAACCATAGTTTGTGACCTATATCTGCATATTGAGGTGGTAAAGCCACCGGGAGGAATATGGACAGCTGGCTCATTGAGTGTGTATCTGATGACCATGGATAGATTTGTGGCAATAACTCTGCCAGAATCTCTTTTGTTGCATTCAACTCAAAATAGCTGTAATTTTTTTCATGAATTTATAAAAATGTCTACAGGTCTATCTAATTATCTGTGCAAATTTTAATTACTCACGGCTTGGCACATAGCACCATTGACACATATGACCCCTCTAACGACCTGCAACCAAACAATGAATAATACATAAAAACTAATATGAAAAATATTATTATTTTATCATGCAAACCACCAACCACCACACTGCCTTTGATGATTAAATATTAGAACTATGATAACTGGTGAATAATGAACCACACCGCTCTATCACCCAGTGAGAAGAAACCCATAGCGGACCCATGTTGAAACTATAGCTTTTGAATGATTATTACACTGGCAGTTCATTTTCGTCCTTTCCTGTAAATCCAAACAAACTGAAAGTGGCATCTAGCCCATTGCCTGACAGGAATTTGTGAATAATTTCCAGTGTGTTGCTTCCTTGTTTCTTACAAGTTTCACGTTTTCTCCTAAACATACAAAGAATTAATGTAATGTAGTTTTTGCCCTACAACAACATACATAGAAATAAAAATACATAGATAATTCTATTCTATCAATATCAGCCCGCGGCAGTCCACTGGTAGACATAGGCCTCACTCTAGGCGCGCCACATAGCCCGATCTTTGGCTAACACGCATCCAGCCGCCTTGTGCAGATCGTCGCTCCATCTAGCAGGGGGGCGTCTCACACTAACTACGTTTGCCGAGTCGCGGTCTCCACTCCAGCACTCGTCTATTCCAAAGATTGTCGGTTCTCCAACAAACGTGTCCAGCCCATTGCCACTTCTGTCTGCTAATTTGAAGAGCTATGTCGATGACTCTGTTTCTCTCTGGCAAATTTCTTCATTTCGAATTCTATCTACCAGAGAAACTCTGAGCTAGAGAACTAGCTTCTCTCTATATGTATCAAAAATACATATTGCTTTTGATGATGAAATACTAAAGCTTAAGCTCTGGGCACTTGTGTAGAGATGTCGACTAATGTTGAGAATATGAGCAGGGCAGTTTTTTTAGCAGAGCAAGCGAACATGCGGATCACTAGGTGGTAAGCTATTACTGCCGCCCATAAACATTCGCACCACCAAAGGCGTCGCAGATATTTTGCCGTCCTTCAACAAATACATATGCTATTTTCTTAATACCTTCATGGCATAATCACGTAAGAACATCATAGGTGGTAAATTGTTCCACATTTCCACAGTGGTTAACGGCCACCCATCCAGGTAAAAGAGATAGAATCTATTTTTGTTAGTGTGATGGTGGAACAGTATGGCTGGGAGGAGATAAAATAACTCCTCAAGACATTCGCCATATTAAATTGATACAGTACAAAGAGAGATAGATATGTTTGGTATAACATGAAGAATAATAATTTATTTATAAAGTCATTGTTTAGGCTACATGGAGTGCTTTGGGAGAGGCCCACATACAACAGTGGACTAACACTGGTTGCTGTTTATCTGAATATTTAACTAAGAATTACTTACGGTGTATAATGAAACAATCCAATACAGGTTGCATTCTTTTCGAAAATCTTTTTTCCAAGATCATATAGTGGACGCCATGGAAGTGTTAGTTCTTCAGGGGATATTAAATGTTTTTTCCTGCAATCAAATACCTTCACTGGATTTATTTAAAAATACACCAATGACACACTGTTAAAGGTTATTTCACACAGGAAATTTATTTATTTAATTCACATACAATCATGTGAATATTCTTATTACAAATGTTCAATTATAGCATAAAAAGTTACTTTTTACAAATTCACCAAAAGAATCATTGGTTTAAAATATTTAAAAAAAAAATTAACATCACTTAGGTGAGCATAGTGCCTTACATGTAAGCAAACTCACAATACCTACTTGGTTAACATTGAAAACATAGTTGCAAACTTGTGAATTTTACATGGTTCAAGATCTGGAATGAGTACAAGCTCATAAGCCAATTTTATAAAAGCAATATGTTCTTCTTTCCCAAATTTTAGCCCATACATCTTGATATATCTGCAAAAAAAAAAACAGTACAATGTGAAAATTACCCATAGAAACCTAAACACAGGGGTTCTGCAGAAGCAGTAGAGTTTCACTAGAGAAGACTGATGATGAGAGGAGAAGGGATATAACTAAAGGTCAGGGAAGGCTCTCCAACTCTCAGTACTGACATGTTGAAGTTTTATAGCAAAAGTACTACCAAGACTTTCTTAGAAAAGCTGGTTCAATCATGTTGCATACAAAAATTCTCCATAGGCTGGTTCTAACATCATATGATTACAATTTTGGTTCACATAGCGATTATGGGTGAGGCAGATAGAATTTTGAATTACTACACATGTGATATAAACACATGTGATGGAAAAGTGATAGTGTGTGTTTGGCGTTGTGTATAGTGGTTGGTGGGTGGAGAGTTGATGGCCGATTTTTGGTAAGTTTTTGGTTTAAGTTCCAAATAAATCCACTAAACCCAACGGAAAAACACACATTATTAATTTTCTGTTATTGTTTTGCTTGTCGCGGATCTTAGCTTCCATCCCCACCTATTTCAGTGAAACTGTTATAAACAATTGAAGTATAGAATTACCAAGTGCTGTATACTGGAGGAAAATATTATAAATAAACCTATATGCAGGAGAACACTTGCATGAAAAAAATTTATATTTTAAAACAAGTTTCACAAACATCAAATTATAGTCCTATTAAAATATAAATTATTTGTAATATTAGGGAGATATAATACAAATGCTGACTTGAGTAGACCAGCCTCAACATAAAAAATTTTACAAATATATTTTTTACTTTCATAATTTAGTATTGAGAAGTTAAAAAAATCTTAATTAAACAAATTATGAATTGGTATAATATAGTTTTAGATTTTATGGAATGGAAGAAAATAGAATTCAATTTATAGTATGAATAAACCATATTCTGCTATATTAAAGTAAAACAGAAAGTCTCCATTGCAACATATTGTAAGTCATGATACTGTAACATCTTACACGAGATATAATATTAAGGAAGTTCTGGGTTATGGCCAGTTATTTCAATCAAGAAACTCTGCCAAAGGTTAACACAGTTATAACTATGTATGATTCTATAATGTAAGGACAGTTGTAATAATGTCATTTGAAAAGGAGAACTTAGTCGTAATTTACTTATTACAATATTTTTATAAAATACTTAGAATTTTGAAATATAACTTCATTAAATATATATAATTACTTTAAAAGTCTTGATGTCCAAACACCACAAGACGGCTTCATTTCACGCAACATCACTGACTTTGCAAGATTGGTCTTGACTTGCTCAAGAAATCTTGTAGATTCTTCGTCCAATTCTGCAGCATACGGCAAGATGTGATTTATCAATAATTCTTTCTGAGGCTTGAACCCCAAAGCTGTAATCCGCTCTGGGGTGGCTATTAATTGTTCGAACTCTTCGTCTTGAATCATTCTGATGTATTTTCAGGATCAAAATGGAAAATAAACTCGTAACTGATCGACTAATGTTCTACGTGGATACCATAATATTTCCAGATATTATTGCAATACATGAATTTTTATTATTCACTAATGTTGTAATGTTAAATATATAACAGTCTCAACACGATGATAATTGAAATTACACTAGTCATCCAGTTATTTCAACAAGAAAAATAGGTAATTATGCTGAATGAATTGTTGAAACTGCTTACGTTCCATTTTACGGTATTTTGACAAACATTATAAATATATATATTATTTTGCAATGTCACGTCAAGATATATAAAACATGACTGAAGACTGTTCCTGTCCACGCATTTGGAAAGATATTGTAACTACATACTACAGAGTATAAGCAAGAATAGTTATTTAGCTACAGATTTATTATCAAATGAAACTAGGATAGAATCAAGATTTCCATTGAAACTTGAGAACTCCATTGAAACTGAAAAACGCCAAGCTTCAATTCGCCGACTTACCGCGGATCAACAAACAAACGAGGACATCCATACCCCACGCAGCGCATTTTTGCGAGGCTGTGGGAACGAACCTCGTGAACCATAATCCGACTGCACGGACAGCAACGCGACCATCAGCGATCAAGCGACCGCAACCCGGGCTTTGGTGTCACTGTTCCCAGGGCGGCACAGGTAAATCGGGAGCGAACGTATGTCTCGTAGACCATGAGTTTCGTACGCACGGGTAGACGAATAGTTGTGAGTATTAATCAGATAGTGGTTTACTCGATGAGCTTATATACTAGGCCCTCATACAACATCCGGTCGAAGACCTTCTCGATGTTGAGGAAGAACCCGATGATGGCCGAAGTTACGCTTCTCGGCCTTGTAGTGCAGCACGCAGGCCAGTTAGATCGACGTTGAGTGGGTCCTACGGAAGCCGTGCTGTTCAAGACGCAGACTGATCTCTGGCCTGATCTTCCGCAGCAGCAAGCGCTCGAACAATTTTGCAATATGTGGGAGCAGAGTTATAAGGCAATAGCTTCCTGGAAAAAGTCTATCCTTAACCCGATTTTGGAAGCCGATGACCTTCCCAGTTTTCCACGATACTAGGAAGTGCACTTACCTGAGCACCCAGTTAAAGAGCAGTGTCATGGCGACCTTTTTGCTTGGGCTGCTTCAGTGCGATGATTTCACTTCGGCCGACCTCCTTACCTCCACCAGAGAAAAGAAGTAATCTCCCGGGAGAAAGGCGGGCGGCGATCTCCCGCCTCGTGGCACCGCTCAATCGCACTGTTTAGAAGCGGGTGAACGACACCCGTTCACCCACACTTCGCACGGAAGAGGTGTCGAACGAAGAGGTGCAGGAAAGTCTGCTTGTCTCCTGAAGCTGCGCACTTCATCGGACAGCCTCTGGGTAAGGGTGTTGAGATGGCCCTTAACTCGCTAACAGTGGCTGCGCGCCCAGACCTTTTGCAGCGCGCGTGTGCGCTGGAGCATTGAGCACAAATTTTGTGAAAGTTCCTGTCGGTAATGCAACACACTACTGACTGTGACTACCTCCACGGCCTCAAGGCAGCCGTATCGGACCACCGAGAAGAACAATTGCTAGATTTTGGGAAAAAGCACGCCAATTTGTTTTTCGGGCAAAGGCCCTGGACAATGTCGCGCTTGGTTGGACATCAAGCGCAACTAACGCCGGGAGGTGCTGTGTATCCACGTAGGCAGCGTGCACCGCCAGGGATAAACCCCTGGCGGTGCACGATTTCTATAACATCCGGAAGATGATTGGGTTCGAACGGCACGTGAGTCGGTGCGTCTGGTCCCACGACGTCCAACTCTTCGGTGTTAGCGATGTCGAATAGAGCCCGGATGTCAGAGGGCAGAGCTTGGATTAGAGGGGAGGGTACGCCAAAAAGATTTTTACTTCTTTTTCGTTAGCACGAATGCGAACTCCTATCGATCTCGTACTGACGAAGTCGTTAGGCGTCCGTATGTATGTAAGTATGAAAGATAAGATCATAAAAAATCAAATTAAACAATTGTTTAAATTACGTTATGTTTTCTGGTGCGTAAATAATGCTAGGTTTGGACTTTTCCCACCAAGTTATGTAACTTCGTTTGTGACGTCGTTTTTATTGCATTTTCATAATCTTATATTATTATCAGTTATATTGTTTAATTGTCGTGGCGTATTATACAATATAGTTCGATTAAGGCTTCTAAGTAAAGTGATATGAAATAAATCCATGTATCGTGACTTTTTAAGTCGACTGAAAAAGTCCATAGGCTTTGGTAGAATAGCCACCATTTTATCAAGACATAACGTGACAAGCTGACTAGACATTCCAAGAGACAATTCTATTTTACTTGACACTGACATAATAGTTTTAACTAGCCATCAAAGAAAAGAAAAGAAAAGAAAATGATAGCTTTCCGACATATAGTTAGTTGTCCATGTGTGAAACGTGGTCTCTCCAAGTTAATTTCGCAGTTTTTTCACTATATTTTTAGATCTTATAACAATGGGTATAATGGTTATGGATCGTCAGATAGGTATATATGTATAGAACGAATTTGAAATTTCATCTCCTGATAAATTATGTGCACCTAGGTGATATTAGTAACAACGAATTGAAAATTACATCTCTTGCTAACTTATGTTCCCTTAGTATCTTAGGATTGGGAGAAAGGTACAAATTTTAAATTATAACTCCTTGCAGCTTATCTTCAGTTGGTTGGTATCTTATAGTATTAATAAGTAAAATTAAAGTATATATTATTCTCCTTTTTACTCGTACCTATTCGTCCAATTTAAACGCGCCCCAGAAAAGGCGCTCGCGTAACGTACACGAACCGGACGATGAAACGGCGACATTCAGATCCACCCACGACTCCAACACTTACACGCAACCTGGGTCTAGCCGAGCACGTAAAGTAGGAAGCACTTCTACACCAGTCGCTTACACGAGATTCTCAGTTCTCTTGTGGATTCCCACGACTTGGGTGGTTGGACAGACCGTACTCGCCTTTTTAGGTCTCAGACATGCTCAATGAGGTTGAGATCGGGGCTCCGCGCTGGCCAGTCCAAACGACGAATAGCGACCTCTTGCATAGCAGCATCTACGTCATCAGAACGATGGTCCCAAGCATTATCATCCATGTCAATGGCATCTTCACCAATTACAGTCAGTGCGGGTTGTGTATTTTGACAAAGAATTCCTTTTATATACCATTGCGTATTTAGTAAGCTATTTTCAATGAATACTATTTCGGTACGATAGCTGGAAGTTATGCCCAAACATAAAGGTCCTCCATCATAAGGGGTGATTTCTTCAAAACACACGTCAGCATAGTGATTCCCAGTTATTCATAACACTCGCCGACGTCGGTCCTCACCATACAGATAAATTATGAAAGGCCTCATCGGAGAAGAGTACACTACTCTGGTTATATAAGCAAATTTTAGCGAACCTCAACTGAGCAATCCGGTGCTCACGGAGTAACTTAGGGGCCCGTGCTGGTCGTCGACTGCATATATCAGCAGCTAAAAGCCTCCTCCTCACAGTCCATAGCCTAACTTGTGCTCTTCATACCTCTTCAAGGTTTCTATTGATGTATATGTAAGTGGTTCGTTTCGTGGTTCCTCAGCGCCTGGGTCACTAAAAAGCGGTCATCTCGTGGCTGTGTGCAATGTTTTCTCACAGAACTTTGCCTTCTCTGAACGGAACCTGTGTCTTGGTATGTAGTACAGGTTCTTTGGACGGTTGAAGGACTCACGTTTAACCGCTGTGAGACGTAACATTAGCTACACCCGTATTCCAGCAGCGCCATAATTTTACCTGCTCTTACTGTTTTTTATACCATTATAATAGACACAAAGATATCAAAATATATTGATCCATGAAATTTTAATATAAAAATAAAACGAGTAGTACAACTTTTATGATTATAAAATTATAATTATTAAGCATTGCCTTACAATTAAATATAATGGGGTAATTCTTTGTAAAACATAATCAGAACATGCTTTAGGATATAATAGTTTCTCTAGCTGTGGTATACAAGCTAGCAGCAAATACTATGTCCCTCTTAATGGCAGTCGAGGCTTCCTGCATCTTAGCTTGCAGTTTGGGATCTCCAATGGCTACCGCCGCATCCTTTACGTCGATAAGTAACTGTAACAAAGTGTTTATCGTATAATTTTATGACGAACGACGACATAATTCGAACTTTAATTCTGATGAAATGTAACCTGTGATGTAATTTATGGATGGCCCGTTACGGTTGAATCACAATTAGGAGTATATAATGCATACATATATTCATATAATATATAATTACAAATCGACACCTCCAAGGAATACTACGCAACCTTTATTTTAGGTATTTTCTGTTTTTAAAGGTTTACACACTCATTAATTCAAACTCATTAATGTCTTAATATTATGTTCCCTAAACTTCATAAAAAAAAATTAAGAAACTAAAAAGTTTTTAGATTTAAATAACGCCAAGTAAAAAAAGTACTTTTAAAAATCGTGCAACATAGAGGCCGCCAAATATGATTATTCTGTTGAATACCCCACTGACTAAGTTTAAATTGAACAAATAAATATATAATCCTCCTCTTACTGAATTCCTACGATTTTCGACTTGGCGTAGTATTCTTTGGAGGTATCGAAATACACGGATGATATGTAGGTATTTATTTGTTTTCATGACATTTTTGACATGTCACCTACATGTCAAAATTAATTGTTTTCATTTGCGATACGATTCATGCTCTATGGTTAAGTTTAATAAGCGTTTTATTAGCGATATGGTAAAATTAATAAACGAATGAGTTATTTCATGTCTAATAACCATTTAACATACGACTTACTTCATGAAGTTGTTGAATACACCTCACAATAATACCCTCCTGCACATCGGTAAGGTCCATTATTTCCGCAAACGGCTTTTCAAGTGCCCATTCGTAAACAACCCTTATCAAACCGAAGTTTAGTCTTTCCACTTGTCCTTCAAACTGGCCAACCTGCAGACACATAACAATACAAAAACTTTTACGTTGACTTATATACCTATAATGAAAACAATGGGTTTTCATTATAGGTATATAAGTGGTTACATTATATGCATGGGAAATGGTTAGTCGTAGGCAATGGGAATGTTGACTATTTTAGAGAGTACCGTATTTGACGGCATATAAGACGCACTTTTTTCCCTAAATTAGGTCTCAAAAAAGTTACCTGCGTCGTATACGTGAAGGACACAGGTTAACTTTCTTTTTTCCTTGTGTGTGGCCTCCTAAATAAGGATGCGTTTTATATGCCAGTGCGTCTTATATGCCGGCAAATACAGTATATAAAAGTAATTAAGTAACTTATATAGCTAAACATATTTGGAATTATTTTTATTACCACAATTACTTTAATATCTCAGACTTTAAATTTCCCTCAAAAACGTCAATACTGATGATTGTTTGTGAAAAAATGACGTTATGTGCATTTGCGTCACATGAGTTGAGTAAAATAACATTTTGATTATTAAATAAGAATTAAATTTCTTTGAATGAAGAAAACATTGTGTTGACAACAAGATGAACTACCGTTTCGCGTCAAAATTATATTCTTATTTTAATTATTTTAATACAGTAAACATCCCTATTCTAATTTAAATTGTCTACACTAGTTTCGGGAATTCTAATGTCATGTGAACAGAGACCAAAAACCGATTGAATAATGATTCATGCCAGAAATATATTTAGTTTGACTGACGAGATTAATTAAGTTATTTATAAGGTACTTTTTACGTACCAAATATTTGGACTCTATAGCAGTCAACTCCTGGTCAATTTGTTGGATAGCATCAACGCCTTCTTTCAACTTCTGTGTCAGCTGCTGTTCTACATTAGTCTTAGCTTGGAACACGAAGCAGCTCAACAAGGCGGCGATCTCCGCTGGGTTCTTATCCATGAACACGTTCCGGAATACCAATTCGGATATTATTAGTTCGTTGGTGCCCATTCCGCAAGCAACTCTCCCTTTCAATATAACGCTATCGTTATCATCAATGTAATTTAGCTCTCTCAGAACCAATAGCCTCCGCTGATAGTCGGGATAGAGAGCCAAGTTCTCAAACGATAAGAGACGTTTATATTTATCCCGTTTCGCCTCGGCTTGTTTACGTTCGTATACGATTGCGAATTCCGATTTGAAATTTGCAATTTCTGTTGACTTCTTTTGGACTTCCAGGTCACTCTGAAAAGTAATGTGTGTAATGTGTTATTTTATTTCTACAGCCCATTGTACGCTCCCAATGCTGAACACGGGCCTCTTTATTTCTGGAGGAACGGACATTAACCTCCCCTCCCCACACTTGTCCAATGCGGACTGGCGGGGTTACCAGACTCGGAATAAACATCTGTAGGCCATACATATATTTATTCCAATGTGGAGATCGAACCCGCGACCACTGACTCTGTGGACAGGGGGCCACGCCACTAAGCCAATTCATCATTAATGTAAACTGTGTCCATCCTACGGTTGTCCGGAAGAATCGCTATTAGCGATAAGATCGCCATTTGTATAAATAATACAATCAATAATTGTATATATTAATAAATAAAATATAAATATTACAATCAATAATTGTTTAACTTTGTTTTTGGTGTACAATTAAGAATATATCTATGTATCTATCTATAATGCAAGTCTTAGCGATTTAAATCGCTAAAAATTTTTCGTGATAGTGTATAAAAAATCCCAATTTTAAAAGAAATCAAAGTGTGCGAATTATATGTCACAAATTGTTGCAAATGATCATGATGGAAAAAATCGCTCTTCCAGGTGGCGGGGATGAAACTTTAAATAAATATTTAAAAAAACCAACCAGTGCTTATTAACACATGTGAGCCGCAGCGCCTTTTCCGGTGCAACGCGTCTGGCATTATTGTCGTCAACGCACACGGCCTGTGCGGCGACTATGGCGAAACCCTCCAATGGAGCACACCATCAAACATACCTTATACTGTTTCATTTTGTCGAGACTTTGCAGCACCTCCCCCGTGGTGACCACCAAGCTCTGCGTGAGGTTAATATGCTCCAGTGTTGTGGCGCCGGTATGCACTGCGTGCGATACACGCGATAGCTCCTGCACTGCCGCCAAACAAGTCGGACCGACCGGCGCGTTTCGGAATCTATATATAGAATAAACAATCAATAATTGTATAAAAAGCTTCATTATCACTGATTGAGTGACTGACATGTTATTGGGAAACTGTAAGAGACGGAGGATGAATTTGTTATCTGGTCAGCAAATAAAGGTTTACCTTATTACAATCAATAATTATATAACTTTTTTTTGGTGTACAATAAAAATATATATCTATTTTTATGAATAGTATCAGCGTTAGGCTTAGCTTTGCGGAAATATATTACTAGGTGGACAGTCAGAATTTTTACTTGCCCAAAATCAAGCAAACAATAGTAGAAAAATAATAATGTGTGTGTTGACACGCTTGTCCAATAGACGATACTCATAGACTCGGAACAAATACATGTAGCCCATACATATATTAATCCCGATGCGGAAATTTAGCCCACGACCATTGATTCCCAAAGCAGTAGCATCGCCATTGAGTCTATTAGGTTATCAAAACCAATATTTCTACAATTAATGTGAAAAATCATAATAATGAATTCTTTACTATAAATTTAGTATTTCATGCTACCATTTTGTGTACAGCTTGCAAAATTAATCAGTATGACATTTTCCAGAAGATATCAGAATGTGTGGAAAACTATTCTTGACAAGAAGAAAATATTAAGTGTGAATAGATCAACTTGATGTATCACTCACCTCTGAATCTGCCTCTTCTCCCAGTCCTGTATTATTAAATTCATTTCGACCTTTAAACTCATTTTAGTGATTGCTACTATGTTCTTTGGAGCAATGCAGAGTATAGTATGATCAAGTGTTCCTTCTTCTGTGCCTAAAGAAAATTTATTATTAAAGAAGCATATCTTTATAAAGATCCTTTCCATGATGTAAAATTACTATTAGAAAAATAAAAATGATCTTGGAGGAACTAAATTGAACTTTGATATCTTTTCTTAACAATGGCTGTCCATTGTTATAGACAGTAACTGAGAAAATCTATAAATAATATTTAAAATCTTTAAAAACTCGTTGAAAAGCTTCACTTAACGGTTGTCTTCCGTAGTCTACTACCTATCAGGTATTAGGTGCCTGATGATGCCGCGTGTTGAGGCGAAACAAGTGTCGTGTACATTGTGAAAGAGTGGTGGTGTGTGTGTGTGTTAAGAAGTGAGTGGGGTGGAGTGGAGAGAAGTAGAAGAAAGTGGAGAGTTGCTGACGGCCGTTTTTCGGCCATTTATAATATTATAGTTATAGAATAATTAACATTATTATTGTTCTATAACTGTTTGCTTGTCACGGATCTTGGCTAAGTAAAAACTCTGACTGTACACTTACTTAATTTAGTTAAACAGGTCGTATATAGTTGTAGTTTTTACATATTTTGTTTTTTTTATTTACACTTTTTAAATAAAATGTACAATATATCTGTGTGTGGAGAAAAATAAATGTTTAACTATATTATAATTAGCCAATCAAAATTATTTAAACGTTATAACTGATAGGAAAATATAATTACATATACAATTGCTATTTACCTATAGAATCATACATTGTGGAAAAACTCAATATCCTATACCAGTTTTCATCCACTTCAAAGTTATATTTGGTAGGGTCTTTTTCAGCTGTATTTAAAACTAGAACCTTGTATGGGGTTTGACGGGGTCCTAGAAGAAAAGCCATTAGAAAGAACATTTTCAATAAACATTAACAAACAATCAATTTAACATGTCTGTAAAATAAAATTTAGTAATTGTATCTGACTGCATAGACTGATACAACATAAAAATACCAGATATTTTTATGTTGTATCAGTCTATGAAGATTAAGAGTTTTTTGCATACTACTCTTAATTTTAAGTACATTATATAAAAGATAGTAAAAAAGAAATCATTTAGAAACAATTACAAGGATAGCATAGTATACTGCTTGGATTTTGAGAATTACTACAAACTAGTTAAATATAAATAATTATTATGAGCAATACTTTTAGTCTGTGTCACAGATTCTTAAAAATCAACATACTGAGCTCCATAATTATTAATTTCAAATCATTATAATTATTTTTTTCATATTGAAATATTTTCCTGTTATGTTAAACTATTGTATTTGTAAAACAAATGAACATTAATTTAAAAATTAAGCAAATTATTTAATAGCTCTTTAATGAATTTAAGAATAATAGTGTAAAATGTTTTTGAAAAAAGACTATCTATTATTTTCAACATAGCATCATTATAAACTTTTTTATATATAATCATATTTTTATATACATACAGAATATGCTATGTTTTCATTAATTTATTTCATAAACTTACTATTAAAATGATATTTGCTTATGATCGTTGTTTAAATAATTATCTTTGCTAATGATATTTCTATAATAAAAGTTCTGCACAAGAACAATTCTTGTTCTTATCTGGAATTATATTAACAATTTTGTAATTATTACTACATCGTAAATCGTATTTGTATCTGAAATTATAACGGTCATTTTTCTAATTTAATGTCAATTGCATTTACATACATTATATTTATATACCTCATAAAGTATTGATAAGGTAACACCAAAATCTTACCAGTGTTATTCAAATATATTCCGAGTTGATTAATATAAGGTCCTGCAGATAAAATAAGAACCTTTCCAGGCACAAGCTCTTTAGCCACTTTAGCTTGTCCGAGAAGTATTGGCATAATATCGTTCAACACGTCTATATACGCGGCCGCAGTATCGTAGAAGCTGGCCAAGGGAGCTAGATGTGAAGCTAAAGGCGTGCTACATTTCTCCGAATACTCTTTTTCAGCTAATTGCAATTGCTTTCTATTGTTATCAGCTTGACAAATTTGATGGAACTCACGGAAAGACCTTTGCATCATACCCTCCACTGAAACTGTCGCAGCTCTGGGGGTAAAGATTTATTATTTATGTTAAAAATATTAGGTCAACGTGTATATAGAACCGATAAGTAACCGAAACGAACCAATAAGTAATTAGCGCTGTAGTAACATACGCGCGAGTGCAATACCAGATGCATCACAAACAAAAACAATCTATTCGCAGAACATATAGACAGATAGGGTGAAAATTGTTAATTTTAGGATAAACACAAACGCCTAACATCATATTACATTATGTCTATATTAAATAACGATACATACATAATTGTATTACATATACATCTATGGGTTTATATCGCCAAAAGTCGGTATCAGGGGGTTTATGGGCCTGACAAATAATCCTGCATTTTTTTAAATTTGGCTCCGAGTCTTGTTTCTCGATTTCAATAGAATACATTTTTCAACGGCACGCAAAAACCAAACGCGATAGTGGGATCTTACTTGAACAAACATTGTTTGGATATTAAAGGCGCTACCACAGGGTATAACATTTTCGGCCTGTACCAGAAAAAAATTCTCGGCTCAAATTATCCGAAATCTAACTCTGGGTCCGGTTGCAGGCGGTATGTTTATTTTTCTATCGACTTCGTATGCACTGCACGGCACACCCGATCATTAAAAGATATAAGGCTCGAACAAATAACGTTAAGCACACGTAGCGATTGGGTAAGGAGGTCAAATAATCCAAAATGATGGAACAATTTTTGTTTGCAGATAACGATCATCCTATATGTTTCTCTTCCTTCTCTAAGGCAGGAAAAAGATCTTTAAGACCTCTGGTGGATAATTGCTGCAGTACCTACTTAAATTTAAAATAAAATTTAATAATAAAAAATATATAATAAAATACAATTGGTGCCCAAGTATTTATGTAGATCACAGGCAGTGTTGGCCAAATTTTAATTGCAAGAACAATTAAAGATTAACAATTGATTAATTACCACAACAACTAACAATTAATCAATTGTAATTGTGGAATACTACAATTAACAATTATTTAATTGTTAACTGTAGTAGTAACAATTAACAATTAATTAAATTTCAATTGTTTTGTGAATTTTAATTAAAAGTACCATTTAAAACATACTATAGTATAATATATTATACAACTGGTATATATAAATATGTATGGCTCCAATGGTACAATAATACCCCCCCCCCCATCCATTAATGTGGTTAAATACACACGTGAGAGTGAGAGGCGAGAACAATGTACTTTCGGGCCTATAAAATGAACATGTTACGACTTGAAATATTTTTGTTGTATATCCACGCTGTAAAAATATTTATCAATGGAACATTGTGCAATGGTATACTTACAGCCTTTATCACTGTTTTGTTCGTCTGAGACTTACAGCTTAATTTTCCTAAATCTTTCACTTATTTCGTTTTGATACATAAAGTTAATTGTTAGTTTAAATTCTTTCATAAAACAACTAAAAAAGATAATTGCAATTATTTTAATTGTGAGTTACAATTGACATATGTCAATCAAATAAATTTAATTGCAAGGTGCAATTAAAATTTAATTGCGATTAATTTAATTGTAATTAATTTAATTGCAATTACTTTTTTAGTCAATTAACAAGACAGATGACAAATTAATCGATTAATGCCCAACACTGATCACAGGGGCCCAACGGGGACGGTATCGCCCCCTCGTAGGTACTGAATCTTTTCGTGGCGTCCAAAGGCAAATGGGGAGCGTTATGAAATACTTCTATTTTTATAAAAAAACATGTTATACACTAGCCTCATAAAATGTTTATCTTATTATTATGGCATAAATAAACATTTTTTTCTTGTAAAGGAAATCCATAAAAGATTGGGAACCTATGTTGTAGATATTGCATTTGAAAACATAGTGCTTACCTCAGAAGACTTAGTATCATCGCATAGGTGAGACGAAACTGTGAGGACAGCTTTTCAGGAGTACCTAACATCATTTCCTTCAGTTTAAGTTGATTTGGAACTTCTTCTTTACACAATATAATAACTGTTCCAGTGTCATCTAAACCTATAAAGGTAAAATAATATATATATATACATATATATATATATATATATACATATATATATATATATATATATATATATATATATATATATATATATATATATATATATATATATATATATATATATATATATATATATATATATATATATATATATATATATATATATATGTATGTATATATGTATATATACATATACCCATTCCACACACGGTGTGCAATAGGTCCACACATTAACCCACTACAAAAATTTATCCCCAGACAAGAGACCATAAGGGTTGAAGAAAACGAGCAGAGATAGTGAAAGTAATTATGGATTCTGGGGATGGTCTTCAAAAATATGTTTTTTTAGGGATCTTCCTATCCTATTTTTATGGGTTTAGAAAGCAAAGGAGCAGGCGTGTCACCTGATGAAAGCAATCAACGCCGCCCATAAACATCTGCAGTGCCATAGGCATTGCAAAATCGTTGCCGTTCGTTAAGGAAAGTGTTGAAGGTCCCAATGTGTTGTCACGAATTGGTTAAAGGTGAAACTGTAATGTGTCTCATAGGTATTACCTATAACATACCTCGTCGCCCCGCGCGGCCAGCCATCTGTATGTATTCGGCAGGCATTAGCACGCGACTCTGTATGCCATCGAATTTAGTCACGTCGTCGAACACAACCGTGCGCGCCGGCATGTTTACGCCCATTGCAAACGTTTCCGTCGCGAACAATATTTTTACCTGTTAAATGTTTTAAAAAAGAAACAACATATTATGAACAAAAACACACACACACACACAAAAACTTTAGATAGATAATTATTTATTCAAGGCACAAAACAAACAACATCAAAAATAACAATCAAAATAAAAATTAAGCTAAAAATTAAAGTAACTACACACATTTATGGAGTAACTTAAAATTAATATTAATATGGCAAAGAATAGGCCCTGACTCAGCTTTAATGCTGCAGCTTGGTTAACTACAGTGCTGGTCATTCTGCCAAAACCTGTTAGAGTGTGCGTTCCACAAAAAATATAAAATAAATCTAGGTATTTCTAAAGAAAGGGCGTCATTTTTTTGTTGGGTAAAGGTACTAGCGATAAAGCTACATGAGAATATGAGCAAATTTTTTAAAATATATCGCCACAGATATAATTTATAAGAGTCACTATGGTGATCGCATTTAATGTATTCAGAAGAAATTGCTCTATACGTTATGTTATAGAAATCATAAAATCGTACACTTTAAACATACGAAAACAGATTGCAAAAATATAATATGCAGTCATTAAATTGCGCGTCGTGATTGTCATGATTTAATTTACTTATGTAAAACCCACTTGTACTTATGTAAAATTCACTATCCAAAACTGCTCTCTCTTTTAAATTTTAATACCTGCGTCAGAACACGAAATCCTCATAAAATGTTTAGTATTAGATCTTATCCGAACAATATATCCCATTATAGTTCCATGTTCCGCATTTGTCGCCTATACAATAATATATTTACTGATCACGGTACAGTAACGTTCGATATATTTAATATCAAAATACATCAATTAAAGCGATCGCTTCGTGATAGCTTTGGCGGACAATAGATCACAGAATTATTGATATCTTCTTTTTTATATTTCTTATTGTTTTTTATTTTATTTTATCTATTCAATTTTATAGTATATCATTATTACATTAGTAACCCAATTGTTAAAATGTAGCCATGCTGTGCGCAAATTTGAAGTGTTATAGTCCAGGTGTAGTTAAGTTTATATTATATAATATTTTTAAGACTGTAACTTGTTTTGTCCCTAATAAATAAATTACTAAAGTAAATAATATGTAACAAATAAATAAATATAATGATAAAAGAGTACCAGAGCAAGATTAGTCAAGGCTAGTTTATCACCACTACAATGATGAAAACCTGGTGAAAACCAGGGACTTTAGTACTGTAATGTACTGTTGTTAGTACTGTTTAGTACTAATAATTTTTTTCGATATAATTTGAGCACAATTTGGATGCAATATCTTAAGATACTACGATAGTCTTAAGGACATACACTTATTACATTTAGGAACCCAAAACATAGTTATTGTATATTAAAAAATAGTACAAATTTGTACAATATCTTAGAGTAAGGGACGTGAATAATGGAAAGGATGAAGGATTTGATGGGGAAAGAAGCCTCCGGATGCCTACACTCACGGAAACATGGAAAATATCTTAATTTTGTTACTTTGAATAAGCAATCAATTTAAACAAGAGTACTTACAAATCCGGACTGGAATAACATTTCAACAATTTCTTTGAGCAATGGTAAAATGCCGCTGTGGTGTACGCCGATGCCATTCTCCAGAACTCGTTGCAATCGTATCACCTTGGAAAAAATATATCCTATATTGTTAAGGGGCCAGTCATAAATTACATCACACGTTAAGTGAGGGAGAGAGGGAAGTAAACAAAGTGTTATATAGAGTGACAACTTAACCTTTGTGCAAATCGCTTTGTTTAATTATAATAAGTAAGATGTTTTATACTGTATTCAGTAAATCGAGTTTTCTCTGTCCGTATTATATTATTGTATATTTAAGTCAAAGACAGAACACATCAAACAATTTAGAAAAGTGTTGTCAACTATGCACAAGGTCATACATATACAAAATACACCCCCACAACTATCACTAAACATTGTTATCTCTATAAAATTAACTATGATCATAATTCATTATAAATTATGGCTAAAATACAGGTTCTTTTTAAATTTTTCTCCCTACCTTTTTAACCCTCTTATAGCAAACATTAAAGATCAGGGTATTATTATATAATTTTATTCGTGCTCTATAAGAAATTTTTGTGCAAAATATCATGCTTTTAGCCAAATGGCTTAAGATGTGCATTGAACCGTCATATCATTTGAACCTTGAAAAAACAAGCCTATACGTTTCTTCGAGCACGACAAGAACGGCTACGCTTCTGCAATGCTTATCATACTGCGAATGTCTATGGGCCTCGTTGATTGCTTTCGATTAGGTGACAAGCCTGCTCGTTTGTCTTCCTATCCCATAAAAAAATATCTGTAAATCAGCCAGGGTTAAAGTACAATTATTTGGGCTGCGAAAGCAAAAATTTATAGGTCACGTCACGTTAAGGACAACGATCTTGAAAGAGCGTAAAATCATAGAGCGTAGTCTGTCATAGTGCTCTATTCACTTCATGATGAATCAAGATCAATTCTTTTACATTAAAGTGGAAATAAAATACCTGTGGTAGCTGCCTATCGGGCTTTTTCAGTCTTTGCAAACACTTCTGAAAGAAGTTTCTTATATATCCTTTTTCTTTAGCTGTTGTTAAATCAACAGACATCAAATTCTGCGCATTTTGATCACATCTACAAAGGCATTGCGGTTAAATAAATTATTTTTATATAATATTATATTGTATATCTTTAAGCAGAAACAGTATTCTGTTTTGAGGAAACAAAAGATCAGAAGCAGTAGATCAGAAGGTCAGAAATATTTGACAGTTTTTCTTTCCTTTAAATTGATAATCTATTTTTAGTTCTAGTCTCTACTTAATGAAACTTGTGATTGTACTCAAGAAACATTGAATTCATATCATTCGCTTTATATTAAAAATGTAAATCACTGCTCAAGCAAGTGGGTAACCCAATAGAAAGTAACCACCGCGACATATATACACCTGAAGAACCAGAAATACTGCAGATGTATCACATGTGATTGAGAAAAATGCAGAAAGGGAGAGAAGTTGTGTCTTTTATGATTATGACTTAGTATTGAATGGAAGAGATATTAGTTTTAACGGAGAATTTTTAATGGATCCATATGATATAAATGGAAATTTAAAAACTTCATTCCCACCATCCATTGTGATCCAGTAAGGCGCCTTTTTCCAGACTCTCTTTTCCATGCACCACCACACAATGGAATTTCACAACCGATACTACTTAGGAGCCTTCAAAATACAAGTCTACACCTATCTTAAAGGCCTGTCTTTAGAAGTATATTTAAAACATTACAAGATTAGATCCTTCAATGTTCCAAAGGCTGGCAACATTATGATATTACAGATAGGCGAAATTGATTATGTTCCATCAGGTGACCAACATTATCTTCATATTCCATAAAAACTGTCAAATTATATGTAATTATATGCTGATATAACTTATAATCACTGGCATATATACAGTATATACTAAAAATACTTTATTGATCATTTCTAAAAACAAATTTACATTTTTTTTAATTGACTACCAAACTAGGGCAGCTCCTCAACTACTGCAGACAGTTAAACATGTTATTATATATACATGGTACAAGTTGACTATATAAGATATTACCGAATGTACAAAGAATATGAAGAGTGTGTATATACATACATATATAAGATAATGTTTGGGTGTAGGTGTGTATATGTGAGTGGGTTTAAGTGAGTGTATGTTTGAAAGCAAACTTTTTTAATCTGTTTATCATTTTATTAGGTTTACCTATTACGGGAGAGAGTAAATGCTACGACGGGGAGTTTATCAGAGAGTCTCAGATGATCAACGAACGCCACCCACATGGTTTGTTCCGCTTTTGGATTCATGAACTGTTTGTTACCTAGAAAAGTGTATAATAATTAAAATAATAACAATAACAACAAGACTGACAAAGACAAGTCACGATATTTACAGAAATAATGATGAGACATTTAAAGAATCCATTATTGATGTGAAACAACTTATCGCGGGGTATGGAAGTGAAATCGTAGACCGAGACGTCGTCTCGATTCAGGCTGCATTCCCCTCCACTCGACTATAAAGTCTGTAATACATGTCTGTATAGAGTTTGTAAGTGACCCTGTACAGACAGGATCACTTACATGTGACCGTGAGCATACGGCAGAGACTAAGTCGTCGTCAATGTTTCACATCTACTAAGCGTCCTATGAGGCTTCTCTTTTTTTAAGAGTAGGCTAGGTGGTCATGTAGGTCTACTCTCAGCAAAGGACTGTTCTGTAGGATGAGCAGGCTTCTAAACTGGAATAGGCCCAGATTGTCATATAATTATACTAATGACACATACCTTTAGGTCCGAAATGTTTCTTATATTCCGTTTCTCGGGACTTTTTAGCGGCTATTGCTTCATTGTACCCTCTCAACAAAAAATTACCTTCTTGATCCACCAACAAAAATCTTTCATTTTTCGATTTACCACCAGTGCCTGGAATAAATTATCAAGTTATATATTCCCGAATGAAAATTAATCACAATTTAAACATTGGACGTAAGGTTGACTTTCGTTACTGTAGACGGTTAGTCAAATTCCCGCCAAAAACTAAAACTACCAGTTATATTTCAACCTTGAAATAGAACTGGTAGTTTTAGTTTTTGATTTGCTCCAACGATTGTCGGTTCTCCGACAAACGTGTCCAGCCCATTGCCACTTCAGTCTGCTAACTTGAAGAGCAATGTCGGTGACTCTGGTTCTCCGGCGAATTTCTTCATTTCGAATTCTGTCCACCAGAGAAACCCCGAGCATAGCTCTCTCCATAGCCCTCTGAGCGACTTTGAGCTTGGCGAGGAGACGGACTGTCAGTGACCACGTCTCGGCACCGTAAGAGAGTACGGGCAGGACGCACTGGTTGAAGACTTTTGTCTTCAGACTTTGTGGTATGGGCGACGAGAAGACTTGACGGAATTTCCTGAACGCTGCCCCGCCCAAGATCAAATGCTGTACCGTAAAGACGAATTAATACAAGAAAATCGCAGGCAATGATGTCATAGTCATATAGATACGTGCTATGTTACGAAAAAGTGCGGTGAATTTTAAATATCACTTTTGGAGTAAGAGGTCGTGAGATCCATTTCCGCATTGGGATAAATGTATGAATGTATGCCTACAGGTGTTTAGTCAGTCTGGCTTCCCCGCCAAATAGCTTTGGACAAGCGTGGGTTAATGTTGGTTTCTTTGGAAATGAGGATGTCTTATATTCAGCAGTGGCATCATAATAGGCTGTAAAAATATATATATAGCATCAACCACACAGAAAGCGTAAATAATTAAAAATGTGATGATTAATGGAGTCAAAAATTCAGGAATTCATTACTATGTGGACAGACAGAATTCTACTAACTTAGCTAAGATCCGCGACAAGCACACAAAAATAGAAAAATAATAATGTGTGTTTATTACTGGAAGAAATGAATTTACAGGGAACTTAATCTTACCGAAAAACGGCAATCAGCAACTCTCACTTCCCAACAACTGTCACCAACACCAAACATAGACCACCATTCTTCCACAATGACACCAACACACAACACGTGTTTCGCCTCAGCACGAGGCATCATCAGTTATAGTAGACTCTACGGAAGACAACCGTTAAAACTGAGTGTCACTTACACGCCACGTCAAAAAATCTGACTGTCCACATAATAAAAATATGTAAAGATGAGAAAAAGAGTACCTGTGTAAAGATAGTGACAGAGTGGGACAGGACGTTTGGGAGTGGAGACAACGTAGACTTTCCGCTTTTTAGTGCGACCCACCCAGTCAGCGAACTGTAGAGTATTGGGCACTGTGGCGCTCAGCATTACAATCCTCACGTGCGAAGGGAGTAATATTAATACTTCTTCCCACACATAACCTCGCTGTAAAAATGTACATTTTATTATATTACATACATATCGTCACGCTTGTTTCCCGTAGGGGTAAGCAGAGACCACAGACCTCCATCTGCTACGATCTCGGCACACTTTCCTTGCTTCCTCCACACTCATCACTCTTCTCATGTAAGCCCGCCGGTCAAGGGTACTCTGGGCCTGGCATTCCCTAAAAACTTCGGCGATTTGGTCAAGGTATGTTTTTTTTTGGTCTTCTCCTACCGACCCTTCCATCGACATTTTATTACAAATAAGTTTATGGTTAAATTCAAAGTACAATTTGAGTCCTAATAGTTAGTCAATTCTATTTGTGTCTAAGATCTAAGATCATAACTTTAGTTAAATCTATAATATAATAACTATTTAAGATTTAATTTTTCTGATTGCTTTCTATCAGATGACACGCCTACTTATCTACAACTTCCTACTACATACAAAAACACTTTTTTAGTTTTGTTCATCTAAGGGTCAACATAAGAAATCTGAATACCTACATATTTTTAGAATAACATTTTTCTGTGAAAATATAATTTTCACGAAATTATTTTTTCACAGAACAGTCTTTGTATGTTTAATGTCAGAATCCAACAAACACACGCGCGCATGCACTCACACAAACACACGTACGCACGCACGCTCGCACGCTAACTCCCACATAACATCTTACGGGAAGGGAGTGGCTAAAAATCAGCGCTACAGGGGAATCCCTTCCCCTGTTAGCAAAAGCTGAGCCACTTCCTTTGCCTAGGATAAGATTGTATACAGGTTTCCCAGAACTCAACGTCAAGTCGAAACGGGGTGACACGATTGATTATAACCATCATGAGAAAAATCAGAAAAAAAATCTATCCCATGCAGTTTGAAAATTATGAGCATTTAAGAAAAACCTAGAAATTTGGTCAAACTGTAACCCCATTTTTCGGTTATTGTAGCTAATTTTTATTATTTTTGTTCATTTTAACTTTGGAACCGTAACCCTAAATAACCTTTTGTAGAATCACCGTAAAAAATAATGACACAATTGCCCCAAGTTTCCTAGAATTAAGACTATATGTTAAACTATGAATTTAAAATTTTCAAGATTTGTCGAATTTGAAAGGCCCTCCTTTAAAAAAAAATTACTAGAGTGCCCCTTGGCAAGTGCCATTAAAAGTTGGCGCATTTCATCAGGATTGTAAAATGGTACAACACTTGTTAGTTTCATATTAAAAAAAACGAGTAAAACAAATAAAAACCTCAAGTAACCCGATTTTTGCTAACCCATTTTACTCAGTTAAAATGTTTTTTATTCGCACAAGCTCTTGGTAGGTTCTTATTTTTAAGATCTTCAGATAGATGTTTTTTTTTATTTTTCTCATGATGGTTTCAATCAATCCTGTCACCCCGTTTCGGCTTGACGTTCAGTTCTGGGATACCTGTATAAATATATTAGATTATAAGATTTTATTTATTATTAGTTAAGTATAATGTAAGTTTCATATAAGGCTATTTTTTTTTCTTTTTCAGGCAAAATAATATATTATTATTTATTTATTTATTATATAAAGTGTGTAAAATTTCTCTTAAATCTTAATGATATCAATTTTTTTTTCGAGGACCCTTTTATATTAAGATGTGTAATAAATATTGTGTTGTAATTAAACTGAGGAACTTCTGGCGTTGTGGATGTCTATCAGCAGTGATCACTTACCACCAGGTGACCCGCATGCTCGGTTGCCTGCTTTGTTATAAAAAAGAACATATTTGTCGAAAGTCTCCATTTTAGAAAAACGAGTGAAGAAAATCGATATATTATATAATACTACATATTAGGTGTACAAATAAGTTTCCGCGGTTTGTCAAAAGATGGCCCCACCAGAAGGTTATGGAGAAATTGTCAGATGTAAAACGTAAGTACTAGTGATTCCGTATCAGCATCACGTAATTTTTTTCGTGCAAAAATGTCAAGTTTTATTCCGAATAAGCATCATTTGCGGGAACTTTTGATTTACTTCTTTAATGTGAAAAAATCTGCAGCTGAGGCGCATCGATTGCTTCTAGAAGCATATGGTGAAGCTGCTTTAAGTGAGAGAAGTTGTCAGGAATGGTTTCAAAAGTTTAAGAACGGTGAGTTTGACGTTAAAGACAAAGAACGCAGTGGAAGGCCGAAAGTGTACGAAGACATGGAATTAGAAGTACTATTGGAGGAAGATTCGTCCCAAACGCAAAAAGAACTTGCACTTACTCTACAAGTGACTCAACAAGCAATTTCACATCGTTTAAAATCGTTAGGAATGATTCAAAAACAAGGAAATTGGGTTCCATATGAACTAAAGCCGAGAGACGTTGAACGCCGATTATGCATGAGTGAAATGCTGCTTGCCAGGAATAAAAAAAAGAGTTTTTTGCATCGTATAGTCACTGGTGACGAAAAATGGATTCACTACGATAATCCAAAGAAGAGAAAGTCATGGGTTAAGCCCGGCGAACCATCAACATCGACAGCTAAGCCGAATATTCATGGAAAAAAACTCATGCTGTGTATTTGGTGGGATCAGCTTGGTGTCGTGTATTATGAATTGCTGAAACCAAGCGAAACCATTACTGGAGCTCTCTACCGAACACAATTGATGAGATTGAGTCGGGCACTTAAGGAAAAACGCGCCCATTACTACTCCAGACACGACAAAATTATTCTTTTACACGATAATGCTCGTCCACATGTTGCGGCGCCGGTAAAAACATACTTGGAAACACTCAACTGGGAAGTTTTACCCCACCCGCCGTATTCACCAGACTTAGCCCCTTCTGATTATCACCTGTTCCGGTCGATGGCACATGGTCTGTCTGAGCAGCGCTTCACATCATATGAAGACACCAAAAATTGGGTAGATTTGTGGATAGCGTCAAAAGATGAAGAGTTTTTTCGACGGGGTATCCGAATGTTGCCAGAAAGATGGGGAAAAGTAGTGGCAAATGATGGAAAATACTTTGAATAAAACGTAATGTACTTTTCCTTTACAATAAATTCCTAATTTTTTATAAAAAACTGCGGAAACTTATTTGTACACCTAATATTTATATATGCATATATACACATAAAATTAAATATACTATTTTATATAACGTTTTCTGTGTACATAAATAATTAAACCAAATGATAAAAACTTTTGAAAATAACTGATAGAAATAAACAATATCAATCGATTCATATTTAAATAAGGGTAAGATAATGGACGACCAATTGTTTCAGTTGCGGGGCCCCCCGCCCACGGAGTCACTGGTCGTGGGTTCGTTCCCCACATCGGAATAAATATATGTATGGCCTACAGATATTTATTCCAAGTCTGGTAACCCATCCGCATTGGACAAGGTGAGTTAACATCGTTCCTCCAGAAATGGGGAGGCCCGTGCTCAGAAGAGGGACATATATAAAAAAAATTAAATTAAAAAACCGCACTAATAAAAGTTCAGTTTTTTCTTAATTGAGATATAGTTGATAGTCACCTCCGCATTATTTATGTAATGAACTTCATCAAATATAACGAATTCAAGATCTCTTGTGACATCAGAGCCACAATACAACATTGACCGAAGGATCTCCGTCGTCATCACAAGACAGGACGAGGTAGCGTTGATCTGAAGATCACCAGTTAGTAGGCCGACATCTCCAAATATCTTGTTGAAATCATTGTACTTCTGATTTGAGAGAGCTTTGATGGGCGATGTATAGATTGCCCTGAAAACGTATTAAATACTTTTTTAGAGGAAAAGTAGGTAAGCAAAAGAGGAGAGTATGTAAGCAAAAGAGAAGAGTAGGTAAGCAGATTGAATGCGGTAGAAATGAGAGCATTAAGAAGTATGTGTAGGGTAACTTTGACTGATATAGTAATGAATGAAGATATAAGAGAGCGATGTGGAGTAAAAGGTGTCGTGGCAAAAATTAAGAAAGGCATGCTTAAATGGTTTGGGCACATAGAGAGGATGGATAAAAAGACGACTGGCAAAATAAATTTACGTTGTGGATGTGGATAGGAGGATCGGTAGGAAAAGGCCAAGGAAATCAAATTGTTGAAGTTTTTGGGAAAGGTCAGATCAAGAGTACCTTTAACCCTTAACTTGGCAGACTTATTTTTTTGAATATCAAAATAATATTCATAGCACTTAACCCTAATGACCCAAGGTGTCTAGAAAAAAAACTTAAAAAAATTCATGAGGGTAGTTTAAAAAAATCACATATATCTTGTGGGATACATTGCCAAGAGCATTGATAAATATATTACGCTAACGCTTTTTTAATTCTGATGTATCTCTACAGATACACTAACAAGAAAAGGGTTAACCAACGAGCTTGCATGAGGAGAGTGATGAGTATGGAGGAAGCAAGGAAAGTTTGCAAAGATCGTAGCAGATGAAGGTCTGTGGTCTCTGCCTATCCCTACGGGAAACAGGCGTCACGATATGTATGTAGGTAAGCAAATGGGAAAACGGATAACCTGATGTTCAATAATCACCGCCGTTCATAGGCATTTTCAATACTAAGGACACTGTAGATGCATTGAATACTGTAAGTTAAGGATGAGAAACAGAAGGAGAAGAAGGGAGAAAAGAAAGGGAAAAGTATAAGGCATCCGGATCCTATCCTAAAAATAAATACCACTTAACAACGATATGAGGTATGCTACTTCCTCAGTTGAGTTGGCTTATTCATGTATGGCTCTACTACTATTAAAACATTTCAAAATGTAGAATTGCCAACTTTATCACTCACCCTAGGATCTCTTTTCATTATTCTCAGGTGTAGTTGAATAATTTGCTGTTTGGGGTGCTGTTCTAGTCATTTGTGTTTATATGTAATGGTACCCCATGAAAAAGCAAATCCTAGTATGGGGTTATGTTGCTTTCTATATCAATAATGGGAAACACAGAGGTAACAAGTGCCATTGGTTTATATTACAGTTATCTAAACAAAGACTAAATTTTTTTTTTACTGAATATTTTGAATTACTGAAATAAACTTTAATTTATTATATATATAATATAATCTACTTAAAAGTTTGTGTGTGAATATTGGTTACCTCGTGCAATTTCTCCTGGACATTGCAATGGCATATTCAGCTACCACAGTCTTCCCGGCAGAAGTATGAGCCGCGACAAACACATGGTGACCTTCCTCCAACTTTATGATAGCCTGTAAAGGAAACATATTACAATTTATCTAGTTTATGTAATGAATAAATTAATTATTTGATAACTTTTAAAAGCAGTACAATGACAATGTTTTTAAAATAATATCATAAATGTCAAATGTATGATGCCTATAGTCAAGACACTAGAAAATTACCATATTTTTACTTATGATTTGGTGATCACTGATCCAACCATCAACAACAATCACCAATCATCCACATAAACAACCTTTCCACTTCAGCCTGCTGCTGACTGCTTGATACAGGCCTTCCCCAAGACACTCCATATAACTCGATCTTCGGCTTCACACATCCAGTTTCTGCCAGCTGCTCAAGCAGATTGTCGATTCTCATCTACTCCAGCGATTGTCAATTTTCTAACAAACATGATCAGCCCATTGTCAGTTTAATATACTAAATCAGAGAAACATGTTAAGAATTTCGGTTTTCAGGCAACAATAATAGTTGACTGTAATTTCAACTGTTAACCAATTTGATTATTTACTCATTAAATAGATATGATTACCTGCTTCTGGAAATTGTCTAATTCAAATGGGAAAGAATGTGCCATGTCTTCTATTCTGTCTTTAAAATCTGGTACTGGCAAACTCACATCAATTGTCTCTGCCCATTCAGTTGAAGTAACAGCCATCTTAGGTTTAGAACTAGTTATGTTTAATACAGGTATTTCAGGTAATTCAACAGGAGGCTGAATTATTGTATTTTCTAGAAAATTATCACTTTCAGCTGTGTCACTGTCTACTTCGATTTTCTGTTTAGTTATTTGTTGTATTTTTTTTGTTAGTAATTGGTCTTCTTCATTTTTCCATAGATCTGTAGATTTCTTTTAATGAGTGATAAGAGAATAGAGACAAATATATTAAAAATAAATTGTGTTCATTTACCTACTAAATATACATTGTTTTCAACAATTTCCTCTAAATTAATTTTGATAATTGACTCAATTTCTTCACTGTTTTCAGTTTTTTTTTCTGTAGTCTCATCTTGATTTCGTAATGTGATGCCATCATTGGCAAAAATGCAACTCTCCTTACTTCCGGGTGGTGTTGTGAAGAGATCTGTAAATGAAATAAAACTAAATAAATTTAAAAAACAAGTTTGAAACAAAATTTGAAAAGGTTAAAACCTTTTGTTTTGAATATTTTATAATGGATCAATTCATTTTCACTTATATAAAATTAGTAATTTAAATGTTACATAGTTAGGGCAGAAATCTAATTACAATGTAAGTGTAGTAAACATGTAAAGGAAATTTAGCTACCTTCCCCTAAAAATTTTCCTAGTTCATCATATTCTAAATTAATATTTAATTCTCCACAATGTGCCGCATCATCTAGCATTTTTTGCAGCTCTTCTTCAAAACCTGCTGGCAGAAATGGATTTTGTGTTGTTGTGCCTCTTGTAGCAAGACTTGGTGGTAGTGGTGCTCGAGCCATAGAAAGAGCATCTTCATCATCTTCCACTGGTATACTTACTTCTTCTAAACCTGTTATTTCACCAGTAAGTGGGTCTCGAACCACCTGTATAGATGAAAATAAGTTTGAGAGTGTTTTCAGCAAACTGAGGTTTGAACATTCCATTGCTTGATGTAAGGCTGTGGCTATAATTTCCATAATTAGGAACATTTGGCTTAACTACATGCTATTACACCACCATACTTAAACCTCATCTTAAGGAAATTATTTTGAATTGTTTTTTGCTAAATTATTTAGAATCCCTTGTTTACTTTTGTTCATAGAATCCTTCAAATGCTAGTTTTGTGGTGCAGGTGTGTACTTTTTTACAGTGCAGTGCAATGTAGTGTAAGTACAGTACAGTCTAAATACAGTGCAGTGCAAGTATTGTGCAGTGCATCTAAAGTGCAGTGTAATTATGTATTTTGTGTAAGGTAACATATTTTGATCCTATGAGACCCAAGTTAATACTACCTTTATTGGAACAGAGATAAAAAATCTGGATAGAGTATTTTTAATATTTTTATCTTAAAATTTTTACCCATCCAATTATATAAATCTGACATAAGTTTGAAGTTGAGACAGTGACTCAATAGCGGTTCCCATCTACTTTTAAAACATTAGTATTCTAGCTTGGTCTAGCTTTAATTACTTAAACAAAACACATTGAAGATATGAAAAATTAAAACATGTAACAAAGCAATATATTCATTATATGACAATGCAAAATTAACATTAGAAACATACTGTCTGATTTAATCTAACAATTGCAACATTGTTATTAAGAAATAATTCTTATTTTTTTCTTCATGATTATAACAATGTAATAAATATTAGATTAAAGGCGGCATAGTATTTTCCTGATGTTAGTCATTATTAAACTTTTTTTTATTCACTATTAATAGTTTTTATTATGATAAAGGTATACTGAAATAAGCAGCAATATACAACTAGTTTTAATATATACCGATATTAATTAAATACTTGCCTCAAGTGTTGTATCTATGCCAATATCATCATCATCGAACTTTAATAAAGAATCTATATCTGGCTTTCGATGCCAGTGGGTTTGAGACCTCTCCCATTTGTGTATTAAAAGCCTTTCAGGCTTAAGAAGATACTCTTTAACGCGTTCACTCAAATCTTCAAAAATAGGTGGTACCTATAAACATATTGGAAAAGTCAAATATAAAAACATTAACAAAATATAATTATTTACAGTACTAACCTTGACATCTGAGAGTTCACCATCAAAATTTTGTGACATAGTAATAATTTATACATTAATTGAATTATTAATAAAAGGTTATCAAACAAATCTTTTTTATTTTGTTTTTTTTTTTCGCTGTATCTATGTTAGGGATGTTCGACAATCGTCGATACTCAATAATAATCGATATTGGAAGTCAAAATATCTGTTTAAGATCATCGGTAATCGTACTCACGTTTCACTTGTAACAACAGTGAAAGCAAGATTTATTTCCAAAAATAAGAAGAGTCTCTGGGAAAGAATAGTAAAACCTAATTAGTTCCAAAGTTTCTAATAATTTTCTACTAACGTTTTACTACTACATATGTTTTTTTTTAATTCTTTATTTGTATAATGTGAGGTGTAACAAGAAAAAGACGTATAAAAGCTCCATCACATTGCCACTTACAGCGTACAAATTTCATTAATCATTATACACTATTAGAAATAACTAAAACCATTATTACAAATCTAAATACATAACTAAACTATTATATATTAATTGTTTTTTTTAAGCTTTACCACAAGTTTCTTAATGTAACCACGTGTAATTTCAATTAGAAAATTTGTTTTGAATTTACCGAAAGTGTAAAGTAAATAAGTGTTTTTTTTTAACACTTTCGATTTGTAAGTGATATTTAAGACAGGTTTACTTAATTTGAATGAATTAAATATTGCTGAGATCGTTTTAATGACGTTTATTAAAGCGATTTAAAGACGTGGCCAAAACATCGGTATTGATGTCTCGTATCCAAAAAAATATCAGACATCGATTTTGAGCTATGCAGTAGTGATGACTGTCGCCCATATACATATACCACAAACATGTATAAGTCTGTGACGTCTACGCCGTAGGCGTTTTGCGTTTTTTAGTTTCTCTTCCTATTCCATGAAAAAATGGAAAATAGCAAGTTCTACACGAGTTACATTCATCTATTAGACAAATTAATTCATAGTCCTAAACCTCCCGAATTATAAAAGTAAGTTACTTAAAAATACAATACAAGAAGAGGAAGGGCTCATATTAGCGAAAAAAGTTACCAGTAACCACATAATTTTATTTTTAATAAAAACATTGATTGTTAAATTAGCAGCATGTATTGAGCAATTCATTTACCAATGCAATTAATTGAATTTCTAACGAAAAGTGGCGATAAGCGTCTTGTAGGCAGCGGAATATTTGATATTTTCAATTCAATAAAAACTTTCGGTGAAAGCTTTAAACACTAAGTTTGCAAAACATTGAGATTCGGATGAATGCGCGCGCTTACGGAAACTATTTGATGAATTTAAAAATCATTGAGAAAAATATTCTTCAACACCGATATCAATCTTTCTTTCAAAGAAAGCTCTGAATTAATTATAGACACAATTAGTTTTGCAAACTTGGCTCTAGTAAATGATAGTAAGTATATAATGAAATGAAGTATAATAAAATGAAGTACTTTTTAACAAATAAGTATTCACAAGATAATCTCAAAATTTTTGTTGCGTTAGAATGTGTGTTTTAAATGACAACCCAAGTGTGCCTCAATTCTTAAATTCTTAAAATTGTGCTATTGAGGAAAACTTGGAATGACCCCAATTTTGGAATTTAGACATTCCAAACGACCAATTATAGAAAATACAGAGTCGAGAAGGCCACTAACTAATCGATTAACTGTTTTATGTAGACGATGTAGAATTCTCATATTACAAAAATAAATAATATACTTTATTACATAGGTGGAGGCTGTGCAAAAATATAGCCGAAAATGGAGTGGCAAATATTGTCTTGCTGCCTTGTTTATTAATGAACATGATGATCATGTCTATGAATCTATTGACGTTTGCAAAGCTTCACCTTTCACGTCGTTCATAGACAGAGGAAAATTAAAATGTATCTAAATTTGTTATCGCCCGTCCGCTTGATGAGCAACGATAAAACTCAAACCCTCAAAACTTCAGATCACAAATCAAATTTAAGACAGAAATTGCATAAAACTATTTTATTCTGTAATGTGTAAGCATACATAATCGACGTTCAGTTAATCTTTGTTTGTTCAAAAGCAACAGAATGATTGATATTCAAAAAGATAATTATTACAACTTTGAAAGATTTTTGATCGTGACGAAACCAAATATATGTAAATGAATTCTCCGTTATATGCAGGGCCGTCTTAAGCATATTCCGCGCCGGGGTGCGGGTAATTAGCCCGCGCCCCTGCTGTTGTAAAAAATGCAATATAATTTTAATCTTTTATTTATTAATTTCATAAAACTATGTAATTTACAAAAAAAAAATGCACAACAAAAATCAAAATTTTAATATATACTCGTATTAATATTATACATTTTAATAAAATTTCCAATTTCTAGCATTTGGCGCCCCCTAGGACCCCGCTCCCGGGTGCGGCTGCACCCCTTGAAAAACCGGGTAAAGACGGCCCTGCTAATATGTTTTACTTTATCCTATTCTAAGATCCTTATTTTATGTCTCGTGTTAATGCTTTATAATTTCGAGGTCTTGTTAAACAGCAGGAAAAACAAATAGAAATAGAAGAATTTAGAATGTGAGTGAGGACAGGGAGGTTGGTATCAAACTTTTCCAGACTTACTGGATTTCTATTTTCGACTGACCATTAATGTGGCGGCGCTATGCATCCCTACACACCTTATTGCAATGATTTCGCATTGCGATATAACGTTCTCAGTTTTTTTTTCACTTGGTCTACACTTGTATCTCTTTTTTTTGAAAACACTTTGTTATTAAGTATTGATTTTATCTCATCCGTTAGCCAAGGCGCAAGACGATTTCCGTTTTAAAGCTCGAATCGGGCACGTTATAAAGTTGAACCAATTTATCCATAAAAATCGCGACTTTATCATCTATTACGTAGACTTATAAAAGAGGCGACTAATCTATAAATTCAGTGTCCCTGCGAAGATTTTCGACGTTCATGCTGCCAAAATTACGCTGTAGAAGAACAATCAAATTAGCTTTATGTATATGTATTTTATATGAAAGAAAAAGGAGATCGTGGTAAGAAAAGGTGTCCGCTGCGCATTGTCCATGTTTAATAACTCGATCCAGGGAAGATACAAAAATGAGGTCTATATGTGAAGGGGAATGGTGAGTTGCATTTAGGGAGTATCGAGATTATTAGATTTTATAATGGACTGTAGTGAAAGTGATCGATAGTTGTTTATAGTACGATGCATCGAATCTATCCGATTTCTTAAAACGCTTGATTTATTCGATGTATTTTCATTAAACATCGAATCAAAGATCAAATTATTCCACAAGAGCTGGAAAACGGCGAAGTCTGTCGATACCATTTCTGACGAGCTATTTACTTGCGTAGCCCAACAGGAACGCAATGAAAACCCATTCGAAATTATCTGAAAATACAACTTCCTAAACTTCATACAATTGACTACAAATACTTGATCATAGTGGGAACTTAGTGCTGGTGTAGAAGTAATAGATAATTAAAAATTATTTTATAAGTATGGGTTAACTAAAGCTTTTTATTATAACATTTTTATGATATATAACAGGTGAAATTGGATAGAAAAAAGTAGATCCCACTAGAGAGTCCGTGATTTTACCCATTTTTTTTTTACCTTTATTTTGTTTTTTCTACATGTCTTAACCAGAGCTCTCAGAAACTCATTGTATATTTGAGCCAACGTAATAATGCTGTTCTTATTTTCATCGTACTTAATTAGTACAATTTACGATACATGCAGATTTGTGATGCAGTTACGATACGTTGATTGATGTAGTCACCCATAACGTGTATGAGATTTTCAAGAAAATTTTCAAGATTTTTACATCTATTTTTAAAAATACGGGAAATTTTGTGTAAAGGAAGAAATGCAGCAAATTTTGCGTTAAGGAAGAAACGCAGCAAACACTAACACTTAATTCGGAATTCAGTCTAGCCTTCCTCAAGTATGTGTTTAACGAAACGTTTTGTCCAATAATTAAAACAAAAATCTGAATCTTGATTACATTTATTATACTGCAGCGACACAGATTTCTCTCTGTGAGAACATGGGGAACCCATACATCGAGCTTCGAGGATAATCCCAGGCTTTTTAAGTGGTCATAAACTATTGAATTTGATAAATTTAACCTCAATCCGATTTCACGTGTTGTTATTCGCCGGTTCACATCAACTAATGCCTTTATCGCGTCTTTATCAGCTTCAACCGGCCATCCCGAACGTGGTGCGTCTTCGCCCTCACCGTCGTACTTGCGTCTTCGCCCTCACCGTCGTACTTGCGTCTTCGCCCTCACCGTCGTACTTGCGTCTTCGCCCTCACCGTCGTACTTGCGTCTTCGCCCTCACCGTCGTACTTGCGTCTTCGCCCTCACCGTCGTACTTGCGTCTTCGCCCTCACCGTCGTACTTGCGTCTTCGCCCTCACCGTCGTACTTGCGTCTTCGCCCTCACCGTCGTACTTGCGTCTTCGCCCTCACCGTCGTACTTGCGTCTTCGCCCTCACCGTCGTACTTGCGTCTTCGCCCTCACCGTCGTACTTGCGTCTTCGCCCTCACCGTCGTACTTGCGTCTTCGCCCTCACCGTCGTACTTGCGTCTTCGCCCTCACCGTCGTACTTGCGTCTTCGCCCTCACCGTCGTACTTGCGTCTTCGCCCTCACCGTCGTACTTGCGTCTTCGCCCTCACCGTCGTACTTGCGTCTTCGCCCTCACCGTCGTACTTGCGTCTTCGCCCTCACCGTCGTACTTGCGTCTTCGCCCTCACCGTCGTACTTGCGTCTTCGCCCTCACCGTCGTACTTGCGTCTTCGCCCTCACCGTCGTACTTGCGTCTTCGCCCTCACCGTCGTACTTGCGTCTTCGCCCTCACCGTCGTACTTGCGTCTTCGCCCTCACCTTCGGTCTTGCGTCTTCGCCCTCACCTTCGGTCTTGCGTCTTCGCCTTCGGTCTTGCGTCTTCGGTCTTGCGCCTTCGGTCTTGCGCCTTCGGTCTTGCGCCTTCGGTCTTGCGCCTTCGGTCTTGCGCCTTCGGTCTTGCGCCTTCGGTCTTGCGCCTTCGGTCTTGCGTCTTCGTCTTCGGTCTTGCGTCTTCGTCTTCGGTCTTGCGTCTTCGTCTTCGGTCTTGCGTCTTCGTCTTCGGTCTTGCGTCTTCGTCTTCGGTCTTGCGTCTTCGTCTTCGGTCTTGCGTCTTCGTCTTCGGTCTTGCGTCTTCGTCTTCGGTCTTGCGTCTTCGTCTTCGGTCTTGCGTCTTCGTCTTCGGTCTTGCGTCTTCGTCTTCGGTCTTGCGTCTTCGTCTTCGGTCTTGCGTCTTCGTCTTCGGTCTTGCGTCTTCGTCTTCGGTCTTGCGTCTTCGTCTTCGGTCTTGCGTCTTCGTCTTCGGTCTTGCGTCTTCGTCTTCGGTCTTGCGTCTTCGTCTTCGGTCTTGCGTCTTCGTCTTCGGTCTTGCGTCTTCGTCTTCGGTCTTGCGTCTTCGTCTTCGGTCTTGCGTCTTCGTCTTCGGTCTTGCGTCTTCGTCTTCGGTCTTGCGTCTTCGTCTTCGGTCTTGCGTCTTCGTCTTCGGTCTTGCGTCTTCGTCTTCGGTCTTGCGTCTTCGTCTTCGGTCTTGCGTCTTCGTCTTCGGTCTTGCGTCTTCGTCTTCGGTCTTGCGTCTTCGTCTTCGGTCTTGCGTCTTCGTCTTCGGTCTTGCGTCTTCGTCTTCGGTCTTGCGTCTTCGTCTTCGGTCTTGCGTCTTCGTCTTCGGTCTTGCGTCTTCGTCTTCGGTCTTGCGTCTTCGTCTTCGGTCTTGCGTCTTCGTCTTCGGTCTTGCGTCTTCGTCTTCGGTCTTGCGTCTTCGTCTTCGGTCTTGCGTCTTCGTCTTCGGTCTTGCGTCTTCGTCTTCGGTCTTGCGTCTTCGTCTTCGGTCTTGCGTCTTCGTCTTCGGTCTTGCGTCTTCGTCTTCGGTCTTGCGTCTTCGTCTTCGGTCTTGCGTCTTCGTCTTCGGTCTTGCGTCTTCGTCTTCGGTCTTGCGTCTTCGTCTTCGGTCTTGCGTCTTCGTCTTCGGTCTTGCGTCTTCGTCTTCGGTCTTGCGTCTTCGTCTTCGGTCTTGCGTCTTCGTCTTCGGTCTTGCGTCTTCGTCTTCGGTCTTGCGTCTTCGTCTTCGGTCTTGCGTCTTCGTCTTCGGTCTTGCGTCTTCGTCTTCGGTCTTGCGTCTTCGTCTTCGGTCTTGCGTCTTCGTCTTCGGTCTTGCGTCTTCGTCTTCGGTCTTGCGTCTTCGTCTTCGGTCTTGCGTCTTCGTCTTCGGTCTTGCGTCTTCGTCTTCGGTCTTGCGTCTTCGTCTTCGGTCTTGCGTCTTCGTCTTCGGTCTTGCGTCTTCGTCTTCGGTCTTGCGTCTTCGTCTTCGATCTTGCGTCTTCGTCTTCGATCTTGCGTCTTCATCTTCGATCTTGCGTCTTCATCTTCGATCTTGCGTCTTCATCTTCGATCTTGCGTCTTCATCTTCAATCTTGCGTCTTCATCTTCGATCTTGCCTTCATTTTCATCTTCGATCTTGATCTTGCCTTCATTTTCATCTTCGATCTTGATCTTGCCTTCATTTTCATCTTCGATCTTGATCTTGCCTTCATTTTCATCTTCGATCTTGATCTTGCCTTCATTTTCATCTTCGATCTTGATCTTGCTTTCATTTTCATCTTCGATCTTGATCTTGCCTTCATTTTCATCTTCGATCTTGATCTTGCCTTCATTTTCATCTTCGATCTTGATCTTGCCTTCATTTTCATCTTCGATCTTGATCTTGCCTTCATTTTCATCTTCGATCTTGATCTTGCCTTCATTTTCATCTTCAATCTTCCGTTTCGTCTACAACTTCGGTCTGCATCTTAATTTTTACCTTCAATTCATGCATCTTCGTCTTGTGTCAGTATTGTGTCTAGCTTTAGCCTTGCGTATTCGTCTTCTGCCTTTACTTTTTCATTTTCTTCCTTAACTTTATTTATTGCGCATTAAATCTCTGTGTTCTTTCTGGCGCTTTTGAAATCTGTATTGCATTTATTTCCTTGAGTCTCATCGTTTTCATTTCTGGACTTCGATTCTTGCGTGTTCACGTTTCTGTCACGTGCTGTCTGGAGTTGTTCACTACTTCTTACTGCCCAGAGAGTTTTCCGCTGCCAGGTTGCCTGCCCAGGGTTCTTAACTGTAACCTGCTGTTCACTAAAGTTATCAACTATCATTTGCTATTCATAGTTATTCGGTGCTAACTATGTTGTTGGATGGAGTTTACCGGAGCTGGACTTTGCCATCCGATGTCCAGAGTTATCCGCTGCTACATGCTGATACTGAGTTGTCCGGTTTATCTCATATTTTTTTTAACGTATACGTTATACCATATTTGTTATGTTTTTCGAGTAGATATATCCATTTTATGGAATTCATTACTGAGATTGAATAAATGTTCTCTTTTGCCTGCAATAATCTGAATCTTGAAAGACAACCTGTTGAGAAATGGTATTACGCACATCCACCATATATTGAACATTTTAGTATTAACATACTATTATAATGACCCATGGGAGTCACCAGTTATTTAGCTTTGAAATTGTGTCATTTTTTACCAACTATGGTTCGCAGTCGATATTGCTATATAATTCAGAGAAATAGATTAGATTTAACTGAAAACCTTCTGTTATTGAGATTTCTCAATTTCCATTAATATAAATCAACTGCGATCTGCGGTTCTTTACTTAATTATCAAATTTTGTTGCAATCACAAATATATAATTATTTAATTTTTATATAATTTAAACGCTGCTAAAAAGTTAGAATATCCTTAGTTGTATCTAACCTGTCAGTTTTTACCTGTACCAGAATCATAATGGCGTCGAATGTTTCGCGATGGTATTATGATACGATCTGTAGCATCAGACGCGCGGGTGGAAGGCGCCGTCGCCAGCAGCGTGGAGGGAAGGCGCCGTCGCCTGCACCGCGGAGGGTAGGCGCCGTCGACAGCTCCGCGGAGAGAAGGCGCCGTCAACAGCACCGCGGAGGGAAGGCGTCGTCGACATCACCGCGGTGGGAAGGTACCGTTGCGAGGACCGCGAAGGGAAGGCGCCTTTGCCAGCACTGTGGTGGGAGTCGCCTTCACTGGCACCGCGGAAGGAAGGCGCCGTCGCCAAAACCGCGGGAGGAGGCGCCGTCGCCAGCACCGCGGGAGGAGGCGCCGTCGTCAGCACCGCGGAGGAGGGGAAGCGCCGTCGCCAGCACCGCGGAGGGGAAGCGCCGTCGCCAGCACCGCGGAGGGGAAGCGCCGTCGCCAGCACCGCGGAGGGGAAGCGCCGTCGCCAGCACCGCGGAGGGGAATCGCCGTCGCCAGCACCGCGGAGGGGAGGCGCCGTCGCCAGCACCGCGGAGGGAAGGTACCGTCGCGAGCACCGCGAAGGGAAGGCGCCTATGCCGGCACCGCGGAGGGAAGGTACCGTCGCGAGCACCGCGAAGGGAAGGCGCCTATGCCGGCACCGCGGTGGGAGTCGCCTTCACTGGCACCGCGGAGGGAAGGCGCCGTCTCCAGCACCGCGGGAGAAGGCGCCGTCGCCAGCACCGCGGAGGGGAAGCGCCGTCGCCAGCACCGCGGAGGGGAAGCGCCGTCGCCAGCACCGCGGAGGGGAAGCGCCGTCGCCAGCACCGTGGAGGGGTAGCGCCGTCGCCAGCACCGCGGAGGGGAAGCGCCGTCGCCAGCACCGCGGAGGGGAAGCGCCGTCAACATCACCGCGGAGGGGAAGCGCCGTCAACATCACCGCGGAGAGAAGGTACCGTTGCGAGCACCGCGGAGGGAAGGCGCCTTTGCCGGCACCTCGGAGGGAAGGCGCCGTCGTCAACACCGCAGGGGGAAGGCGCCGTTGTCAACACCGCAGGGGGAAGGCGCCGTCGTCAACACCGCAGGGGGAAGGCGCCGTCGTCAACACCGCAGGGGGAAGGCGCCGTCGTCAACACCGCAGGGGGAAGGCGCCGTCGTCAACACCGCAGAGATAGAGAGCCGTCTTCAGCACCGCAGAGAGAAAGAGCCGTCCTTAGCGACGTAGGGGGCAGTCGCCAAGGAAGGTTTCATCGCAAGTACCGCAGAGAAGACGCCTTCGCGAGTACCGTCGTAAGTACAGCGGGGGGGATGGCACCAATACAAGTACCGCACTGAAAAGGAGTCATCGCTTATAACGCACGGGGTGGCGCAGTCATCAGCACCGTAGAGAGATGGCACTATCGCTAGCACCGTAGAGAGATGGCACTATCGCTAGCACCGAAGAGGGATGGCACTATCGCTAGCACCGAAGAGGGATGGCACTATCGCTAGCACCGAAGAGGGATGGCACTATCGCTAGCACCGAAGAGGGATGGCACTATCGCTAGCACCGAAGAGGGATGGCACTATCGCTAGCACCGAAGAGGGATGGCACTATCGCTAGCACCGAAGAGGGATGGCACTATCGCTAGCACCGATGAGGGATGGCACTATCGCTAGCACCGCAGAGGGATGGCGCCGCCGTCAGCACCGCGAATGGTAGATGCCGTCGTCAGCACCGTAGGGGAAAACCGTTGTCGCAAGTACCGTAGAGGGAAGGCGCCAATAAAAATACCGCTCTGGAAAGACGCCGTCGGCAGCATCGCGGATGGAAGACGCCGTCGGCAGCATCGCGGATGGAAGACGCCGTCGGCAGCATCGCGGATGGAAGACGCCGTCAGCAGCATCGCAAATGGAAGACGCCGTCAGCAGCATCGCAAATGGAAGACGCCGTCGGCAACATCGCGGATGGAAGACGCCGTCGGCAGCATCGCGGATGGAAGACGTCGTCGGCAGCATCGCGGATGGAAGACGTCGTCGGCAGCATCGCGGATGGAAGACGTCGTCGGCAGCATCGCGGATGGAAGACGCCGTCGGCAGCATCGCGGATGGAAGACGCCGTCGGTAGCATCGCGGATGGAAGACGCCGTCGGCAGCATCGCGGATGGAAGACGCCGTCGGCAGCATCGCGGATGGAAGTCGCTGTCGCAAGCACCGCGAATGGATCCCGCCGTCGCCAGCACCGCGAATGGATCCCGCCGTCGCCAGCACCGCGAATGGATCCCGCCGTCGCCAGCACCGCGAATGGATCCCGCCGTCGCCAGCACCGCGAATGGATCCCGCCAGCACAGCGTAAGGAAGGAAAATTATTCTAACAATGTACATACATGTATTATTCAGAAACGCACTTACTGAAAATATTATTTGAAAGTTTGTTGACGAGACAAGGGCCTCTAGGTTAAGAAATTGGCGAGTACATGTAATGAAATGTTTCCTCCGACTTGTAGGCCTACGGCTTCCCAAGAATGTGATATTGTTTTTATTTATTACCTGGTATTATGCTGCAAGTGTATACCATAAAACATTGCTTACGACTTTGTAGAAGAACCTCTTGAAAACAAGCTACGCTTATCTTTTTGCGATAATGTTGTTTAGTGGCCTCAGAATAAAAGTAGAATTAATACGAGTATATCGTGAATTCTCAGATTTATCATTTATTTAATCAGATCAGCAAGCAAATCTATTAATCTTTATCTGAAATCATACTTAGAACAAGGTTTGGCACAAGAGGAAATAAAAACCTCTACAATATTTAAGACTTACCTATGTATATTTTATTCCGCCATTTGTTTTAAATCATTTTACGATGATTCTCGCGAAATATTGAAGAGGAAAATCGATCTGAAATTATTTTCATATAAGGATGAAGGGGGCTGTTCTACAGCTCACCCATAAGAAATAAGAGTAAAGTTAATTAGCCTCATATAAACTTAGTTACCTTAATAGTAGTTTGGAAAAAAAACCGATGTCACTAGTGAGAGATTGCGTATATTGTTACACTTAGTCTCGCGTCACAAATAATTGCGGAAAGCGTCGTTTGCGCCCATAATATATACGTTCTGAATATTAGAAACGTTTAAAACTGTCCCAATGGCCAAGGCTACCTACCTATATAGTAACATTTGCATCTGTTATTGTGTATATGTGTATTTGCATCTTAGAAGCGAAGCAACCTTAACGAAAGTAGCTTTTAAATTGCATGTTCAGTTCTCATTCCAGAATGCTTGAAGAGGGTTTTAGTTTACCATATAATTCATCTGAAATCATACTCAAAACAAGTTTTGGCATGTGGCTAAAAGCTTCCACAATATTCCAATCCAATAATTATTTTTAGGCAATATTATTTGTTACCTGACTGAAAGTTTGAGACTTATCGCGGCTGTCCATATGTTGCATTGACAATTCTTCTACTCATTGTCATAGCGGGGCTAATCTCCCTCGTAATTTAATTATTCCGAGTTATATATTACCTGTGAGACTGCTTTACAATTCGCAGATGTTAAGATTTATTCGCGACGGACCTCTCGCAAATGAGCTAATTTTATATCCTTCTGCAACAGATTATCGCTAGAAGGGGCTGCATGCAGCTTCAATATATTCGTGAAATTCCATAATTTGGTATTTAGTTTTTGTCTAGCAGATATTTTACCTTAGAATATTTTAAAGACATTGCTACCGTAATGCTTGTAAAGAGGCGATTTTTATTTCTCGTATATAGTTTATATCATCTGGTATTATGCTCAGAATGTTTGGCATAAAAGATACTGGAAGCCTCCAAAATTTTACAACTTATTTTACCTCATTTTGGGATATTTTACTCGTCATTTTCTCGCTGCCGAAGATACAAAAATAACCTGTAAACATTATCTGTATAAAGGTGAGGGGGTGGGTCTGCCTACAGCTCGCCCATAAGGTTAGTGAAATATTTTAATTTCGTCTGAGGAAACAAGTTATGGTTTTTAAATTCACCGATGACTTAATCTTCTGTAAATTGCTGCAGACTGTTCTAATCTGTAACGCTGCTTAGCGATAAAAAAACTTTTTTTTACTTTTTGTCAGCCAGTTGAAGTCATCACTATGATACTGAAAATTTCCACCATTTGTTAGCTGGGAGTCAAGCAGATCTTAACAGAAATAGCTTTGAATTTGCATGTAGGCATGTAGATTTCGTTGCGGAATGACTGAAAAGAAGGGCTTTTAATCCCCCCAAGATTGGGAGAGGTATATTACGTCATATTTAATTATGCTGTGCATTGTTTTACCTTTAAATATTTCGCACATGTTGAATTTACTTGTGAGGGACTTCGTGAAAATGAGCTATGAACGTTGGTTCTGCAAAAATTTCATTATAAAACATTACGAAACGCGCCACCTGTGGCCGCGCTATATTGACAATAGATCGAACGCCACTTATCATTTAAACACCATTTATTATTAAGCTAAGTGTAGCGAATTTGTTACCTTCATAAAAATCGCTTTGAAAATGCAGTGTTGTTATAGTTGTAAAATGCTTAGAAAGCGCGCTTATATTCCAGAATATTTTCATCTGTAATCATATTCAGAAAACAATTCGCATATGAGACACCAAAGGCCTCATTCAAGTTAAAGGATTATTTAAGTAATATTATTTAAAATAATTATGTTACCTTACTTTTGAAAAGTTAGGTTGCGATTTTTCTCACAGCTGACCGAACAATGAATTGAAAATCTATCTGTAACTATTATAATGTAACAAGGTTAAATTATAAGGGTAGACCCCATGTATATGCTGTTGATTACCTTTGAGATTGCCAGTTTCGCAGGTTTTAGATTCACTCACGAAGGGCCTCTTACAAATGAGCTACGTTTATCCTTCTGCCACAATTTCGCTTCAAAAGTTGACGAAAATTGCCGCATGCGGCTTCAATATACACATTCGGTGGATTTTCATTGTCATTTAATTTAGTATAGCAGATATTACCTTGATATAAAGCAGGATGTGGCTATCACTGCGAAATGCTTGAAAGTTTTTTTATTACGCCGTATATCTCTTATCTTTTCATCTGATCTTATTCAGAAGAAGATTTGCCACGTGAAGCACTTAAAACCTCCACAATATCTATTATATGTAATTTTAAAATATATTGCTCGATATTTTTTCGCAGCCATGAGAATATTGAAGAGGCTAATCTGTAATCACTATCGCATAAAAGGTAGAAGGGTTGCCTACAGATAGCCCTACAGATACATATTTCTTTTTATATATTATAATACAATGTGTCAGTTATTAGTGTCCTTAAACAAATAAACCTCGGATAGACTTAAGTTATGGTTACCTCAACAGTAGTTTTAAAATTTGCCGATGTAACTGTCTAACAGACTCATGAGGAAATATTACGTTTGTCATTTTACAAGACGAAATTTTACGGGAGCATACGATCTCAATAGATGTAGTGATATTATAAATATACACCATTTGTCAGTCTACTAGATCTGACCTCAATAATATCACTTAAATCATTGTGGCTATGTGATTGGGAAGAAGCCAATTTTCGATACATCTTTTTATCTGTAATGATAATCAGAACAAGGTTTGAACAAGAGGCATTAAACACCTTAACATAATATTTCAGTTAGAAAGACAATATTACAATATTATTATTTTTTACCTTATTATGAAACATGGTTTGTAACGTTTTGCTACGTTTTTATCGCGGCTGACTAAATGTTGAATTAGCAATTATATCTGTTATAATTGTCATATAGCAAGCAATGTTAAATGGATGGGGATTTACCTATATGTGGGTACCCTATAAGATTTTGAGAATAATTTCATGTGATATTATTACACTTATCCCTTTGAAGCAGTACAAATATTATTTATGGTAGCTGCTCCTTGTGGCTTTAATATGTTGTGATAATAAAATTCCAGTATTTATCATGTCTAGAGCAAATCTGTTATTATGTTGTCTTATTAATGCTTTAAAATGCTGGATATTGTTGGAATATTCTCGGACTGACGAGGAAATAATTCAGTCTTGTTTTAAGCTAGAATCATACTCCAGTTTTACGCGGTTGATGAAATATTGAATAAATTATCTTTTTTTCAAATTACTAAAGTATAGATTTTGTTTCCTTTTTAGTTGTTAGACGTTGTTTAATACTTCCATAATATTAGAGAATCAGGAGAGCTTATCGTATGGTATAACTCAAAATAACTAAAATATAAAGACCCCAATTATAGCTTTAAAGCATACCAATTCACATACCTGTACTTTTAATCTAATCTGCGATTAAGCATGCATTCTTTATAAATATGTTGAATGATTTACATTAACCTGTTTTATTATTTACAAAAAATGTAAGAGTCATTTATTCCTCAGAGCTAGAATTAATTGAAAAAAGGATTTATGTGCCAATAGTGCCAAAATTAATACAGATTGATAACAAATTATACGCACGTTTCCACGAAGCACCTATAGGTAAGATAAGATTTCCATGACAGACTTCAAATAATTTTTCTCAGCGCTATTATGGGCGATTTTCCCGTCAACTATAGTGTACTTCAGAGTCGCTTTAACATGAGGTTTTGTCAAAATCGCTTGTTTGAAGATCAATGCAAGAGAGACTAGCTTAGAAACCAGCGAAAAGCAGTTCGTAGCCAACTTACAATATCAGCTCTCTTCTGGTCGTTCCTAACAGATATGAATGGAAGACCAATGACATGAAGATTTTACGAGTAAACGGTACAGTGAGCTGTAAATCATACCACACCAAAAAAATGCAAGCATTTATCGGGCGAAACATAACATTGTTACCACTTCACTAACGAAATTTATTTAATCATTCAAATGATCTTACACAGTAGGTATTAAAAGTAATTAGGGTTAAACTACATTATTCTCGAAAAAATAAAATTAATACCTGTTAATGTCAACGATAGGATGATCCCTTTCTTTCCATTCGTACTTAAGTGATGGGCTTGTGGTGATTTAGCCTCGCAAGTCACTACTTTTTTCAACATTTAATCATCTCACTACGTATCATACTCGCGAAAGTTATTCAATGATTTTCCATTTGGTGGGTGGGTTTCCAAATATTTGTTTACTTATTGTGTAATTATTTACTTCTCTCCGCACTGTGTTCAAATGCTAGATGACTGGCAGGGTGTACAGACCGCGACAAAGTAATTGACTAAAACTGTCATATAGTGAAATTAATATAACTGGAAAATGGACTTCTTCCGTCAACTTACATCGGTAACACTGTGTTTTTTATTTCATTTTCATAATCTTATAATCAGTTAATCATATTGTTTAATTATGGTGGCGTAGTATATAATATAGTTTGATTAAGATGTAAGTCTAGTGATATGAAATAAATGCGTGTACCGTGACTTTTTAAGTTGACTGAAAAAGTCCATAGAACAACCATTTTATGAAGACGTAACGTGACAAGCTGACTAGTTACATTTCAAGATTTCATATTATTGTATTTTACTTGACACTGGCATAATAGTTATAACTAATTGCCATCAAAGAAAAGAAAAAATTCGTAAATACCGAAAGTATATGCGACAGTATCAGGTGATAAGTTTTTAAACTTTTTTAGAATATGATTAGAAATTAATGTCGATTGCTGATATATTTTTACCTTATTCAGATCTTAATCGATAATTAGGTGTATACTTCACAAGAGATATTTTAAAGAAATATCTAGTTCAAATTGTTGTTTTACCAAACTGTGTGGTGCACGAAGAGAATCTTTAGGCTGGACACGACGTCAAGACCGCAGGTGTCACGAAATACTCGTAGTGAAGTTGACATACCACCAAAGTAGCGAAGAAACACATCGCCGGTAGACTGGCAGTGCCGAATTTTTCTGCCCTTCTACTGCTGGGATTATTTTAAGGCGACAGTACGATAACAGTGGATAGCAGTACCGTAAATGTTACACAAGATGCGTCGTAAAGGCGTGCCGTCAAGAAACAGACGTGCCGTGATGACACCAACCAGCCGGCTGGTGACGCTTGGTTTGCAGCGGTGTGACAGCAATGCTTTAAATGCAGGTCAGCCAGGCAGTGCCATAGCATCCTCTGCACGCCGTCAGGCAGACGAGTCACGAACTCGTCTGAAATCGGAGAGGCAGGTGCCTTAGCTATACATGATAAATTTTAGATATACAAAAATTTATCAAAGCATCGACTTGTAGTTGTGATTATCTATCATTTTATTTTAAACATTCAAGTTTAAACTGGATAAGTATAGATCAAGCAAACGGTTAGGTTTTTTTGCATGACCAACTTAATTATTACAGTATCATCATTAATTCGCTTGCAAGTCATGATTACTTTTAATTCTAATATCAAAACACTTTGTGTCTGTTTATATTAATCTCATAAGTCTCATATAAATCGCATTTTAGTTAATCGCAGACACCATGCAAATAATAAATATCATAAGAATACTATATTAGGGTTATAGAGTTCACTTTTAAGGTTAATTTCTGCAATAGTGAACAAAATTATGAATGACGTATTACTCCAATCTACTTTATAAATACTAGAAAACATACCATACACTTCTCATTAGACAATGTTTCAGTACCATTTACTATGTTCATGGGATTTCATTTTAGAAGCCATTGATCTTTTTTATCTTCAAGAGTGATTATACAAATCTATATACAATACTTGATGTACACCTTCCATGTGTATATATATGATAGAACATTGTTCCGTCAGCAGTACGAATTTTTCTGTAAACACCTACCTATGCCATTTGCACGTATTTTAGATCCTGACATACAAGGAGATTTAACATTGTTGTTTATTCGATTGGAACACCAATTTCTTCAGAGATATAAATATGCATATAGTGTTGTCATTCTTATTTTAAAGTTAGAATATGTATTAATTTTACGTCTGAGTAAGACTATTTATGAATAATTTCATTTTCAATTATAAAAAAAAAATAATTGAAGGAAGTCTTATTGTTAATATGTGTATATATGGTTTTTCAGCTATGCAGAGTCACAAGGGTCACATAAAATTATTACTAAGATGTTTCTATATTTTAGAAGATTTGAATGTTTGATCTGAAAAAAATTGAGAAAAATTGATGTAAATTTATGAAATTGCCACAAAGAAATTTTTTACTTCAGTGATTACTTTTATACGTCATAACATCAAAATCTACTCTGATAAGTTTCTTCTCTCTAATAACTTTATCTTCGCATTCATTTATTTATAGAATAAAAATTATATTTAACTACAGAAATATTAAAACAAAGGAATATAAATGTCTTTAAAAGTTAACATGTAATTTTATAATATATTTTTAGTTTTATTATTTCATGTCAATGTTTTTTGAAATTAACACATTGAGCGCCACGTCAGCCATCGGACTTTCCGTTAAGGCCGCGTCAGCCACCTGGCTGACAGCGTACGTACATGATATAAAACTAAAAGAATTACATTGATTTAAGGAATTACTGAAAATTTATTTAACCTTGACTTAATACAGGATTATTGGGTATTTTTAAAACAATTTTTTTAGTTCTATAATTCCATATCATGTTGTACACTGTAAACCACCGGTAGCTGACGCGGCCTAAACGGAAAGTCCAGTATCAGCCATCATGGCGCTCAACGTGTTAAACATTTGACAATTATGTAAAATAAGAATCATTAAAAAATACTTGCATACTTTACAAATAAGTAAAAAGCCTTTTTATTTAAAACTTTGAAATCCTAAGTAAAATGAAGCTATTTTTTTAAAAATAACTTATTTGGATATAACTTTTCAAATGTATAATTTACCAAATATAAATAATGCTACTTACCTTTTTCGGGACAGTTCCATGATCATTTTACTAAGTATTGTTCACTATTATTCAATAAATTAATGACATTTCCTTCAGTATTAATTAACTTTAATTTGATAAAAAGTAAGTCATTCGTAAGACATCATTTCAGAGAACTGCATAGGGTGAAATTCAAGTATCATTATAATTGAGAAAGTCTGTTAACTTTCTCCATAAAGGCACACATCAGCACCACATACCACAAATCATCAGCATCACAAATCATTGAACTAAAAATATACTATTTCTGTGACCTCCATTGCTATTGACACCCAGATAACTGTGAAGTGTACATATAAAATAAATAATTGGGTATGGATGAGAACTATTCAGGTGTACTCCAAATAATTGTGAAAAAAGTTATATCTCCAGTAACTTACCATTAAAAGAAAATCATATGCTTATGCACCTAATTCGTGAGAATTCAGCTTAATTACCAGTTTAGTGTTATCATAGAAATTTTAATCCACATTAATAATATACTCATTTTGTCCCGGATATAAGCCCACATGAGTCAGTGTAAATAATAGTAATTTATTAATGGTTCACCTCTTTTTTGTTTCTTATGTCAATATTAAACGAAAATCGGAAATTATTTTGCACATTGTGCTGTAATTCAATATAAGTCACTGTATATTATTAATTTGATAATTGGTTTAACTCTTGTTCATTCTTCTAATGTCAATATTAAATTAATCTTAATTATTAAGCATGTGCTTTAATATTAAAGTTTCTTCCATGAAAAAGTTTAGATACTACAAAACCATTATAGAAATATTTATATAAAACATTATGAAGAACAAAATTACTGTTACTATATCTTCGGAATTTAGAGCATTGTTAAGGTCTGAAATGCAACAATGCATGAATAACAATGACTCACCATATCCTGTTTCAAGCTACTTCCTTAGAAATACTGGAAATGAGTCTTATGTGTACATAAACCACAAACTCCTGACGCGTATTAACATCGGGCCAGAAGCAGCGTTGACGTAAATATCCGTATGTTTGCGATCAGCGCTTGATGCGTATTAACATCGGGCCAGAAGCAACGTTGACGTAAATATCCGCATGTGTGGGATCAGCGCTGGCTGCAGCAATTTGTGTGATCAGCTATCTGATGAGGTAAAGAAATTGCACAAAACGAGGGCCTGCATATAGACCAACAGAAAGTGATGAAATCATAACCTGTTCAAATATAAACAAAGTTCAAAGATAACAACTTCGCCTGTGTACAGGCTACAAAGAAACATGACGAAATCGTTTCACAATCACCCTAACGTTACCTAGTGGGCTGATAACCGGGACTCGTATTTGTGTGTGCGCGCCACTTGATCAGGGCAGGTTTGAATATCGCAGAATGACACGTCAGCAACCCCATTTAGGCAGCAACAGAAGTGTCTCCATAGGGCGGCTCGCATACACGCCACTGCTGGATTGCAACTGCGTTCTTCTCGAAGGAACGATGACTCATGGAATAATACATCGTAGGGTGAAAACACAGTTAGAAAATGAAATCCATTGGAGCAAAATTTTTTAAATATCTTTTATTTTCATACTTAAACATATGTTACAATTTTTGTATTCAATATGAATAAAAGCAAATTCCAATTAACTATTTAGTATAGAAAATTGAAATATTTACAATTAATTAACAAATGTACTATAATTAGAAATGCATGATACCGTTTACAAACCCATTTTGTAGTTGCGGCCACGCCCCACCGGCAACCAAGATGGCGGCGAGTGCAGACCCACGCGAAACGCAATGGGACTGTAATTTAGAAAAACATCCTACATATATCACAGATACAAATACTGTTTACTTTACCTACGTTAATAATTTAGGGCAGGCTTGACATTGTTCAATTCTTTGAAAAAATTATCTAGACCACTGAGATCGTTCTTCCATATATTATCAATTTTTTCCTGCTGCTGTCTTGCAACTTCCTCTTCTTTATTGCACAACCCGAGGTCAGCTTGCATTTGAGCCCACCTTCTAGCACGTTCTCTTTGTTTCGTAACGAGTTCACTCTCCGCACGTGACAAAGAGTTACTCAAAATGGCGATGATTCTCAAGTCACGCTTTCGCTTAGTCTTAGCGTTAATAGATTTACATTTAACTTCCCGAACCCAATTAGATAAGGATTCAGTTTTACTTTCACAAAAATCAACAACAGCTTTTTCAGGTACAGCGTAACCCATTTTTAATTTTGGGGTTAAATATTGTGGTTTAGACAATATTACACACCTTTACCAGGAAGCAGGAGTTTCACTATTTCACTTCACAACATAACCAACTGCACTAGCCCACGGCCGAAATAGAATGATCGAGGGGCTTACGTCACACAAGCTTTATATAGGTGACGCCATCGCAGCACAACTGCGCATTTCTGACTTTCAAAATGGCGTCGTTCCAACACAGAAATTCCTTCGACCGATCAATAAGACACGTAGGGTCATTGCATTAGTTATCGTCTTTTTAGCTCAAAGATAAAATAATTAGCTGAAAAAATGATTATAATAGTTCATAACCGTCACTAATTATGATTCTGAAAGCACAAATATTCTATTTCTAGTTTATGTTTTTATATTACTAAAATAGTTCTAAAGACAATAATTTATTTTAAAAATCGTTTTAGTAATCTTTATTTCTTATTTTCTTTATTCGGTACTATTCATACTATATGACGTTTTACCAATATAAAAATCATATCAAGTAGATTGCGTCATCACTTAATCTATTATGTCCATGTATAAAATATTTCATTCCAAGTATATACAAATGTAGCGTCTCTGTACAATTCTGATTTTACATTAAATGTTGCTATGTCCCCAAAACTATTTGTAGGTGAATTAAACTCATATGGTTACATATCGTTATGCCTGTTTCTCGTAGGGGTAGGCGACCACAGATCTCCATCTGCTAAGATCTTGACATAATTTCCTTGTTTCCTGCACACTCAGCACTCTCCTTATGCAAGCTCCCCGGTTAAGGATATTCTTGACCTGGCCTTTCCTAAAAACTTCGGCAATATGGTCAAGGTATGTTTTCCTTGGTCTTTCTCTACCGACCCTTCCATCCACATCCGCAATGTAAATTTCTTTTGTCAGTTGTCTTTCATTCATCCTATATGCCCAAATCATCTAAGCATCCTTTTCTCAACTTTTGTCACGACACCTTCTTTACTCCATATCGCTCGCTTATATCTTCATTCCTTATTCTTTCAATGTTACCTGTACTACTTAATGCTCTAATTTCCACCGCATTCAGTCTGCTTTCATGACTCTTCTGCCAAACCCAATTTTCACTACCATACATCAGAGTCAGAACAAGTACTTCAGATAAAAAACGCCTTTCAATATCACCTACACCACTCTTGTAAACAATGAACCCAAATATTGACTCTTTTCTCCTGCAGTCAGCACCTAAAATGGCATCGTAATATCTTCCCTTTCGAAAATCTTTACTTTCGTATTAGTAACATTCATCTTCATTCCTTTCCTTTCTGAAGCTCTATGCATTATATTCATCATCTCCTGCAAGTCTCTTTCCGACGAAGCCAGTAATACATAGACATATACATATGGTTAAAGTTTACTAATGTTAATATAAAAAACTTACTTTGAATGGCCTTTTCTTTTCATTATTCTAATGATTTATAAAAAAATAATTTTCACGGATTCTAGTTCAAAAATATAGTCAGACAAATTTTAACTATATTTGTGATGTAATGAATTCTATGTACCTAAAAGAATTATATTACTTAATTATAATGTTACACGTTCTCTTTAGAACGCAAACGTCAATACAAGTCGGTAAACTAGCGCACTGACCCTACTCTTTCGAAAATTATTTATTTCATGATTTATATATTATTTTATCTAATTTTTATTTCCAAGTGTATTAAAAAATAAACATTGTTTTATTATTAGCTATTTATATGGATTTTGAGATATTTTCTATAGAAAAAATAAATCTTTGTTTACTATACTAGTTATGATTCAGGCTGTGGATTTTTGATGTTATTGAAAATAACAATCTACCATTTGGTTAAGGTCATATTCAAAACATTTTCTATAAAATAGCTTTTTTGTCTGTCTATTTGTTAAATCAAAACTGTCAATAAACTATTGAAATGCATTATTAAATACGTACCTACCACCTGATGATCAGAATATTGTTATTTTTTTAAATTAAATAAGTGTTATAAATTTTGTCATAATATAATTAATGTTTAAAGTGTGTTCAATTCGATAACATAATGTAATTTTAGTTAAACCTTACAGAATAATTCCGAACGTACTTAAATTCTATGTATTATTTAATTTAGGTAGTTGGGGTGAGATATGGGCAGTGCGTTAGGGGGACACCTTCCCCTCCCCTCTACCTGCCACTAACTATATATTATAGTTATAATATTGTAATAAATAATTTAATAGAAATAATATTATATTAAATTGAAACATTTTCTGTTTTACCTACGTTCGGCGAATTATATCATTTTATACATATTTCGATTAATGCTTTCAACTTTAAACTGATATTTCATTCGTGTTTGATTTTGTTTTTTTTACAATATCGATAAAAGTTATCTTTATCTAATACCTAATTTAAAGAAAATCAATAAATGAGACATACGTACTTATAAAAGATATTGGAAACCGCGAGAGATAGATTCGTGCTCCTAATTTCAATGACAGAAATATTATTCAAAGCATGTAGGAAGTCCCGAATTATATTCTAATAATATACATTATTTTTATTTAAATTCTCAAATTATAGTAGAAATTGTTTTGTAGGTACCTGAATTATTTAATGTGTAGGTATTCTATTTTTAATTTCTTAATTGACCCGATATATTAACCTACTTATTACATAAAAATATCATATCTTCATCAGACAGTTATATTTGCTCGAAATATGACCTACAATGTTTAATATCGTTTATCAAATAAAGGTTGAGTCAGTGGATTTTTTGTAAAAGGTCGATGAGTCATCAATAAGGATTTTTCCTTTGTTTTGTTTGTGTAGTTATTAAACTGCACGAACAAAACAAAAACCAATGACGCATAGCAGCTCGTGATGATTTTAACAAGATGGCGGAGCAAGCGGATTACTGGTATTTGTTGACGTCATCCCCACTGCATTCATTCGCCCGGTCTTCTCCCCTCCGATCAATACAATAGAATAATACAAGGGCATCACAAGAGCAGCTGCGCACAAACGACCAGTAAAAAATATTCGGAACTTAAAACGTTTTACATAGTAAAGATTAATAGAAGAATGTTCCATGTATTTATTGCATAGTATTTTATTCAAAATAATATGTATATATATATATATATATATATATATATATATATATATATATATATATATATATATTTCAATTATGTATTTTATGACCTAACCATATACGTTACTGCTTAAAAAGGCGTACAAATTATTCTCTTTCCCTATTAATATATAAATAATATTGATAATCAAGTGAGTATATGCATACCTCTTTGTGTAAGTGTACAATCTAGATACCTCTCTGGTAATTAATTATTTACATGTAATCTTTTAATAATATGTAAGTTATGATACACCTACATTATATGTATTTCTGGGTCACCTTCGCTTAAAACCTAATTTATTATTTCATTGAAGTAAATGTGATATGCATTGGTAGATATTGACCTCGATCCAACTGCCAATTATCGTGCTGGCAAGCGACATTTTATAACATATTTGAATTTGTATTTTATTATGTATAAAGTCGACTAAATTGTGGCAAAGCTATCGTTTATGGAGTCAATCATCGTAGGTCCGATTACCGCATCGATATTTTTATATGTATGACCTACAGCTATATATAACTTTAATTTTTACACTATTTGAAATAGTTTTATGACAGATACATAATTTATCCATGGAATAAACTTTCTTTTACAGAATATCAAAGCAATCAATTCACATTCAAAGTATATCAAAATAATCAAAGGTATAATAAGGTAAGATACTTAAGGTAATTACCTAATGTCGTAATTATTTGTTTCTTGAAAAAAATCATTTTTCTTTATATTATTGTATTTATAAAGAAATATATTTTTGCCTGTAATTAAAGGCGATTAAGATTGAAAGATGAGATACAGAATTTAAAGAGAACTAATAATGTATTTTTTCGTATAACTAGAAAAAATACTAGTTAAGGATACGAACTTCGCATTTTAATTCACATAGTCACTTTATGAGCGTTTGTGGCGCTTGTTCGAACAACATCTAGAGCATTTTAAGTCATATAAGTCTAGCGTTCTACTCCTATAGAATGTTTTTAATAATGACGGGTGTGTGTGGTGCTAGTTACTCCAAAAATATACATAGATATCTGTAAAGTTTTAATAAATAAAACACAACTTCATACATTTACTTTTATTAAAATCAAATTTACAATAAACTACGCAATAGGTAAAGGCTATACATTTTCAGCAAAACACTGATTCTTGAGATGTGAAATTAAATGGCCCAATACTGATTCAGTGAAAGTAAAATAAAATAGGTACAATATAATGTGCTTTGTAAAAATAATTTCATTTTTATTAATAATTACTGCAAGAAGTACGTTTTCTTATGGTTACTGGTACAGAAAAGGGCCACCCAATTTTTTCAGTGGGTGTCGAGGTGACTATGAGCGAAAATATTAATGGCAAAAGCAGCGTATTATAAAAACTGTAGTATAATAAAAGTAACTGTATTATAAAAACCAACCTACGATGCCCAATCCGTCTTCCACGTGTGGGCATTAATAGGTCAATGTTTATATTAGTGGACTGGTAGAGCTACATTGACATATCGCAAGACTAAAAAAATACTTTTCCGTTAGCCGGGCGCAAGCGACAAATCTCCAAGTAATGTAGAATTTCGCCAAATTTCTTACAACTTACCGTAACCTTTTTGAAAACTAACGCAAAAGTAACAAAAATTTAGATGAAACTGTGTACACTGGGATATTGTAACATAATATCAGAGATACATATCTGAGAGTAGTTTAAACGTTATTATCAGCTTCCAGAAATTACTGCTAACTATAAGACGCCACTAAACCTCAACAACTGGCCCGATCGTTGACTGTGTGCATTCAGTTTCCTCAAATCATCCTGCTGCGCAGAAAGTGCTTAATCTAGTCGTGGAGAGGTCACTGTAATATTGCAGTAGTTATTACATATTATATTACGTATTATATACGTAATTATTACTGTAATAATTACAAGATGATCACACTATGATGACCACTGACAACTTATTGTTTTTCCCTTTAGTACAGTCACTACGAATATCATGACGCAGTATCTATTCCAGAACGACTGATTCCAAGATATTAATGCTGGTAGCCTACTGGCTTTATCAAATACTGGGCCCGCGGGTAAAATAAATTGCAGAACTCGCAGCGTAGCGTATTAAATAGTTACTTAGCTACTGTGAGAGTTGCCTAAGTGACTATTTAATATAAATTACATTAAAAATAACAAACACTTATAAATGACGTTTACTTCTAATTTATTAAGAATATTTTCATTGATCATTATTCCCACAATTCCTTGGTATGTGCTCTGCATTTAGGCTGTCGCGTGAGACATGATTAATTTCTGAAAAATAAATAATAATTAGTAATAGTAAATAATATTATTTATATAATTATCCTACATTAAACTGTTCTCAAAACCCGTTGTTGTATGTACGAAGTTTAAAAAGTGATTGTAAAACGAATGTTGTATTTTCTTAGAAACTATTGTGTACACGCTAATACTACTACATTCTTAGAAGTTATAAAGCGCGGGCATTGAATAGATAATAATGTTTTAATGACATTCTTTTACTTTAAGAACAATAAAGTATTTCTAAAAATTAGCCTACAATTATTAGTTTCAAGTATTGTCTTGAAGAATAAAAAAGGCAGGTAACATAAACATTTTTTGCAGTCAGTTTAAGGTGTAGTGTTTATTCAGATGGTCAATTTTACAAGGTAAGAAATACTCAAGTAGACGTTGTCGCTTACGGCATTAACTTCTATAGCAGCGTTTTACGACAGCCATAGAAAGAGAATGGTGGTTTCTGTGTGTAAATGGCATAGACTACGGTCACTCAGTCACACGGTAAGTATCATAATAGGTGACTCCGGGAGCAAAATCACTGGATGAACAGAAGCGTCAGAAAAATCTATTTGTGATTCTCCCTTTTGCCCGCCAAGAATAGGAATTAGTGAACTGTTGCAGCTATTAATGGTGATGATGACGTCTTTTTTTAGAGCAATATACAGCAGTTTAAAACTAAGTAAACAAACAATTCAAGTTAGTCAGATATCTAGAATTTGTTAAATATTTAAAAAAAATACGTTTTGATTGTGTGTGTGTGTATGTGTGCGTGTACACGCGTGTGTGCTTGCGTGCGTGTGTGTTTGACCCTTACCGAACCGATAATTTGACCGAACTATTCGGTTCACCGACATGCTTTCTTGGCGCGCAAACAGGTTTGTACATCGTATTGTTGCGGTCAAGCAAGCCATTTCAACTTTATAAAAATAAATTAACAAGACGTCTGTCAATGCGTGACATGAACAGTTAACAGAAAATAGCTGCGCGCGGGGAAGAGACAGGACGATGTCTAGAAAAGACTACATATTGCTGGAAGATTCTCGAATTTTGGAATATATAGGGGCGAAGGTACGTCGAAGCGAGAGTTTAAAGTTTAATACGGAGGGAGTTGAGTTTAATACGGAAGAAAATAGTAGAAGAAAAGTGAATCTAGTGGCCGATTTCATTTTTCCGATCCTCGAACCCCAGCTCGTAACAGTATGTTTTGTTCATGGCAAATAAATAATAATATATATTTATTGTTCATTGATAAGTTTAAATAAACCTCACTTTCTTTTTCCATTTTTGTTTTCTTTTATTTCATTCATAAACTAATAAAATTTATGTCAAATGATGAGTTTAGCCGTGAAGTTGCTTATTTTGAACCGAATAATGTTCGACTATACAATACATATACATATTATTCCATGCTATTACAAAACATTTTGCTTTATACACAATATTTCTTTAACTTTAAATAAAACGTTGTAGAATAAAAGTAGTTTTTTTTAACTCAAACCTTATTTATGTAATTTTTTAAGAGAAAAGGACTCTTTTCCGGCGAAATTACATCAGTGACGTGTTTTTGTTTCATCTCCATAATCTTATATTATTATCAGTTATATTGTTTAACTGTTGTGGCGTATTATACAGTATAGTTAGATTGTGGCGCATAAGTGGAGTTATATGATATAAATGCGTGTATCGTGACTTTTTAAGTTATCGTACGACTTTTTAAGTATCAAGACGTAACGTGATAAGTATTTTACTTGACACTTTCATAATAGCTATAACTAATTGTCATCAAAGATAAAAAAAAGAGGAGACAAAAGAGTCACTTGTATAATCAAGGCACGTGCAGCTCTTCATTAGTTTTAATTAAAGCAGAAACTAGAACAAGTTTATTTTAACCATATGCGTGTGACTTACTTTGATTGGATGTAGTGCATTGACAAGTTGTAAGCCCACACTCCTTGCTAGCACTAGAGGCGTTATGTCGAAGCTGTACAGCCGATGGAGAGCATCGATTGCGAACTGTGTAGGCACGTTGTGTCTCTGGCGTGAACACTCGTATTTCTCCAACCAGCTATTATGCGCTGTAATAACAGAATAAAAATACTTTAAGAATTAGAAATAGTTTCACATGTTTCCCTTCAACTTACATCAGTGACGTTGTGTTTTTATTTAATTTTTATAATCTTATATTATTATCAGTTATATTGTGTAATAGTTCGATTAGGGCGTATAAGTTATATGAAATAAATGGGTGTATCGTGACTTTTTAAGTTGTCTGTAAAAGTCCATAGAAAGTTTTGGTAGAATAGCCACCATTTTGTCAAGACGTAACATGACAACCTGACATTTCAAGAGATTTGATATTGTTGTATTTTACTAGACACTGGCATAATAGTTAGAACTAGTTGCCATCAAAGAAAAAAAAATACTTTCATAGAATTAAACGTCATTACACTAGTTTAGTTGTCACGTTACGTCTTGATAAAATGATGATTATTTTACCAAAATCTTCTATAGACTTTTTCAGTGAACTTAAAAAATACACTCATTTATATCATATCACTTCACTTATAGGCCTTAATAGAACTATTATATATTGCATAATGCGCCATCACAATTAACCCCTTGCGCTTCGATTTAATTAGGAAAAATGTTGCAATAATGCACCATTTAATTTGAGTCAATCATTGCATAAATAAAGTGATATAAAAAAACAAAAAATTGATGCCTTAACGGTCCATTTTATGAATTAAAAGTGTAATAGCAGTTTAAATATAATTAATTTATTAGGGATAATCAAAATGAAAAAGATAATTCATACTATTCGAATAAAGATGAAAAACAACAGCTAGCTAATAATGTTCCAAGGTATGATAATTTTCATAGCATTGTGGCAAATGTAAAGGAATTTTACAGTGCTTGCCATGCCAAGTAGTTTCACTTCTTATGTTGTTTTATAGCATACATGGCATATTTTAGTGGGATTTTTCTTCTTCCCAGTTTCTGGAATGCGTTCTGGAAAATGAGCCCAACGCTTAGCATTCAATCTGCTGGGTATGTCACCATGTGAAGGACGCCCACGAATGTTATAGTCCGGTAGTGTAACTGTTTCTAGTATTTTGTTTAAACATGTTTAAGCACGTCGCGCATAATTAAATATTCTATGTATATTTTTATTTTGATGACGAATACAGCTCGTCACTGGGCAGATAGATATTAAAAATTCATGACGAGTCTAACTCGTCATTGTAGCGCAAGGGGTTAAACAATATAACTGATAATAACACAACGTCACTGGTGTAAGTTGATGTGATGAGAGTAAGATATGACGTATATAAGACCAAATATAAATATGTACGTATTAGATGAAAAAGCGATTTGTTTTTATGATAAAACCGTTGGCTGGCTTTCGCTAAAAATAATAATAGCATATAATAATGCAACTAACTAATGTCTAAGCCGCAATACATAGCATCGGCAAGATTGTCAGTTAGCTCCTTGACATCGCCGAAGCCGAGGTTCACGCCTTGCCCCGCTAACGGATGCACACGGTGTGCGGCGTCTCTGTAAAAGGAAAAAAAACATGAAAGATTAGTAAGACAAATACACCTGAATAGATTCAAGGGATGATCAAACGTTTCTGGAGAAAACGCTGTCACTGTTGTCGTGAAATAAACGTTTTAAAGAGTTATAAGCACGAATGGGCCGGTTAGACAGAGGAAGTAGCTACTACACTCTGGTAGCATTTTTTTTATAGCAGAGCAGGCAAACGAGCATGTGGGTCACCTGGTAGTAGGCGATCACCGTCACCCATAGACATCCGAAACGCAGGAGACGTCGCAGATGCGTTGTCGGCCTTGAGCAACACGTACGCTTTTTTCTTGAATGTCCGCCCTTATGTCATAATCACGTGTGAACACCGTAGGTGGTAAATTGTTCTACGTTTCCACAGTTTGTGGCATGAAACTGCGACTAAATCTCTCGGTGGTAGACGGCCCGCCATCTAGGTAATGAGGATGGTATCTAATTTAGAATTTTACTGTGTTACCGCGTTTTGTACTGTTGCGACCTAGACGATCAATTCCCTTCTTCTTCCTTTTCTTCTTTATTCACATTCGGTAAGGATAAAGTAGGCAACGCATCTGTCGGACTCTTAGTGTTGCGAATGTAAATGGACAGTAGTAGTTGCTTATCAACGAGTGATCCGCTCGTTAGCCTATCGTTTCAACGCGCGCTGGAGATGCTGTACAAAACACAAGTGCGACCATATATGGAGTACTGCTCTCATCTCTGGGCTGGAGCTCCCAAGTACTAGCTATTTCCATTTGACCGCATCTAACAGAGACCGTTACAAATCGTCCGCAACCGTAGGATTTTAGAAGACTCAATCTTTTACGCTGAGATGTATCATCACTCTGTGTACTGTATCGAAGTTATTACGGCGAAGTCCCGAGGAGTTGTTTATTCTCCTCCCAGCTGCACAGTTACACCATCGCACAACGCGCCCAAAAACAGGTTCCACCCCCATCACCTGGATGGCTGCCTGGACGCCAACAACGTCCGATTTAGTCGCAATTTTCTGCCACGAAATGTGGAAATGTGAAAGAATTTACCACCTGCGGTGTTGTCTCATGTTTGTGACATTGGGGCATTCAATTAAAGATTGTATGTGTTCGTTAAAGGTCGGCAACGCACGCGCGACGCCTTCGGTGTTGCTGATGTCTATGGGCGGTGATCACTTGTCACCAGCTGACCCGAAATCTCGTTTGCCTGCTCTGCTATTAAAAAATTTGTAACAGCAAATAGCCTTGGAATCGTTTCTACGTTAATAAAAAATGTGTAAACCATTCCTTCAGAAATAAGAAGGTCTGGTGCCCAGTGCCAGGACATATACGGTTGTAAAAGTGATAGCATTTGTTGGTATATATCGTATCTACCAGTTACATATACGTGTTTATATAATTACATCGTTTTAAAGTAAAGAGCACTAAAAATAAATTCGCCAAAAATTCTATTATTCTTCGAAAGTAACGTAACTATAATAAAAAAAATATCACTAGAACTCTAGAAATAATACTCTAGCACTTATTGACAATAGAAAATAATTTTATATATTTTTATAGATATACTCACATTGACTCAAAAATACATCTACGTACACGTATGTATACGAGTATACACTGCATTATTCATTTATTCACATAATAACGCAAACGTGACAGTTAAGTGCAACGTCTGTTTTGAATTAATATTCAACTGTCTTTTCATTAAATTTTAATAGTAGTAGTAAATATTGTATAGTGCAGTTTCTTCATTGGCAGTACCATGTGTAAATAATTTTCTGTAATGTTATCAAAGTGTTGTGATGTGATTTTGTAAATAGATAAAACATATTATAAAATAAAAAATACCTTCCCTTACCCCACAAGTGCGACTCCGGGCGCCACGTATCGCGTGCTGTGTCCGAAGCCGAGGGGGAAGGCTGCGCGGCCGATCGCGGTCCTAACGCTGGGGGGTAGCTGACGCTCTGCGCCATCAGGCAAGCCCACCCTACGCAAACACGACCCAACCCAAGTCGTGCAAGCCTCTATTGCGCTGTTGCGTTCATACTGCTTCCACTGTGGCATTTTATAATAAAACTTTATTCATGACACTTTATTACATTAACACATAACTAAAATTAAAACCTAAATATTTAAATCTAAAGTGTCACAAAACGGTTCTTGCTCAGCATATGTCAGCGCTCTATTGGAGCACCACAGTGACGAAATTGATAAACACACACACACACACACACACAACTTAATCACGTCATAAATACATTGTAATTAAAAGAACAAGTTCCTGTCTGCCTACTTATTTAAAGCTACCACGAAACGCAGTTGAGCAATGGCGGGGAACAACCAGTAATGACTTAGACCAGTGGTCGGCAAGCTTTTCATCCAAAAGAGTTAAATATAGATAATACATAATTAAAATTTATTCAAAGAGCAATTTTTTAACTTTAACTTTGCTTTTGTATGAGATATTTTTACTTTTTTTATGAGATATAAGCGAGCAGGGGTGTCACCTGATGGAAAGCAATCCACGCCGCCTACAGACTTCCGCAGCGCCATAGGCAGTGCGAAAGCGTTGCCGACCTTAAAGGAAAGTGACATTATGGGAGTGGGAATAGGAGAGGGAGGGGTAGTGGGACTGTATGAAGCGTGGTAGGTGAGCTACCACTCAGACGCCGGTTTTCTGCGGAAATGTGGCACTTCCCCGGGCAGCCGGCCCAGTCATGCTACAAACAAATATTATGCTATTTTTGATAATTCGTCTGCAGCGTAGCTCTACCACTATTAAAATAATTAGGATTAAAAGTACACTCTCAAGCTTGCCTTTGTCAAATAAGTCTTAGTTTGACTAACACTTAATTAAATAAAATTCGGTGTTATACTTATAAAGAGATAATATTCATTTATAAATATGATATAACTAATTAAATAATATAAAATGTATATATATATATATTCACGCCTATCCCCCGCAGGGGTTGGCAGAGACCACAGAGCTACATCCGCTGCCATTCATCGCAGCGAAACGGCTCGTCATTGGTCGCTTTTCGCCCTCGTGAGAATCAGGACGTGACGGGTGGCGAACCACGTCGCCGTCATTTTTTCGACAAATTAGGTATATTAAATTCGTCTTAGTGAATCCCACAAGCCGCAAGGGAGGATGGAGGTCAGCCCCAGCAGAGCCCTGCATGCTGAGGTAAGGCACCATAGTCCCCGGGGGAGCCCGACCCCGGGACGATCGGCACGCTTTCGACTAGGCTCGCCCCTAGCCACACATCCATTGGCACGGCAGACCGTGGATTGGCGGAGAGGAAGGGAAAGGATAGAGAAGAAAGGAAGGGGCAGGAAAGGAAATGCGGATTGGGGGGGTTACCAGACGCGGAATAAACATTTAAAAATCCATATAAATATTTATTCCGATGCGGGAATCGAACCCGCGACCATTGACTCCGCGGACGGAGGGCCCTGCCACTGAGCCAATCAGTCGGTCGGTATAAAATGTATTCTTAAAAATAAGTACAAATAATGTGAACATTGGCCTTGCATTTTCTTAGCAAGCGTAAGATCAGGTTTGTAAGATGTACACCATCTGGATGAGTGGCGATCTACTATGGTGCGTTTCTCTTGTAACTTCTTTCCACGTACCACCAGTTTGTGGAACCAGTTACCCTCGGCGGTCTTTCCGAACCGATACGACATTGGAACCTTCAAAAAATAAGCCTATACATACCTTAAAGGCCGGCAACGCTTCCGCGACTCCTGCGGTGTCGCGGTTGTCCATGGGCTGCGTTGATTGCTTTCCATCAGGCGACACGCTTGCTCGTTTGCCCTCCTATCGCATAAAAAAAGTAGTTTTTAATTCGAGGCAAGATTTTAAGTTCTCGTCTATACGCCAATTTCTTAATTTACTTGATAATGATTGTTCGCATGAATATGTAGACTCAAATAAGGAAAGAACAGCAAATGCTTTTTAGTTGATCATATGAGACAGGAATACTATTCCAAGTGGTTGAAATCAACATATCTTCCCTCTTCAGATATTTTAAAGCAGACTATTTTTGTTGTAAACTTAGTGCACATGTATTTTTCTCTAATAGCTCTAAATCGGCATAAAGACGCTCGCATTTTGAGCTCCACAATTCTTTATTTGTTGAATCCAGTGACTGCATTTTAAACCTGCCAATATCAATATTAATTAAATAATACACCGCGAGTGGTAAATTGTTCCACACTTCTACAGTTCGTGGCAGAAAACTGCGACTAGATCGCATGGTGTTTGACGGTCAGCCATCAAGGTGATGGGGATGGAATATATTTTACTTAAAGCTAAAAACGAGTTATGTACTTTTATTTGGTCTGAATCGGATTCTTACCATAGCATCGTTGATGGCGTCTACAAATTGCTCTTTCGGCATCTTAAGTAAGTCCTTAGCATGAGCTTTTGTAGTGGACCAAACTAAAGAGCTTTTTGTGGAGTTAAGTGGCAAGAGAGCAATGGGACCTGTGGGTAGAAACCGTTGCCACGCCGTGTTGTTTTGTGCCTCCTGCAAATATAAGGCAAAAATTAAAGCTATGAAATGTATTTAGATTAATAATTAAAGGATGTTTAAAGTTTTGTATACATTTAAAGTTTTGTATACATTTAAAGTTTTGTATAAATGTATACATTGATATGTTTAAATTTATGTTTTTCTTTACACATTTTTGTCCGGATATACGAGGAACTACTATCTGGTTAACGTCTGATTCGTGGGTCCAGTAATCGTAGATTTAAGCGATAACAAGCCAGTTATTATATAACTGGCTAGAAATCGCACAAGATTAGTGACGAGTTTTCGTATCGGAGGCCATAACATCTTATGGGTCATTGAGCCAGAGGAGTAAATCAATAACGTCGAGCCCGTATATAGCCGATATAGACCACGTCGGGCATCATTGTTTTAAACCATGAAAGGTTGGACTGTTCGCTGTGGTCTGGTCATATGTATTGCAGAGTACAATTTGATTATCATTTTGTTCGGGTGTCTATTCAGAGGTATTAAACGTACCTCAGCTAGTTCCAACGTAGCCACTACACCCATCTGATCGTAGTTCCACGACACGTACTGCACGCCCATAGCTTGGCGCACTGCGGAGTTAGCGCCATCTGCACCGATCTGTAAAGAATTAAGATCTAATATTAATATCATGTCTGGCATACATACCGCCCTTTTTAGTAAATTCAAAGGTTTTTTTAATATAACTTGCGGATTGGTTTTACACCTAACATTCATATAAAGGCAAGTCACATTTATAAGTATCTGACCATAAAAAAAAAACTAAAAACGTTAAAAGTACTTAAGAGTACTTCGACTTCGTATGGTATGGAGTATTGATTTTAATAAGCATCATTACTCTATACTGTAGGTTCTAATTTACATGAACCACCATTCTGTGAAAACAGCAACCTTCAATGGCTAATGTAAACTGATTATAGGTAGACAGGAACTTTAAAAACAAGTCTACAAATTTTTCAAACGCTAGCAATGCTTCTGCAATACCTCTTGCCAAAAAAAATTGTATTCTGAACATTTTTGACAAATTGCGTTTGAAACATGCTTCTATCACGTAAAAATGATGACTACTTATCCCATAAAAATATTGTTTTATACGCAAAAACTGTAAAATGTTAAAAATAATGTTTGTCAACGAAATGGTGAAACACTATTTGTGGTGTTATAAAAGTTAATCTATATGAATTTAATATTTACTATTTTTCTTTGGTATACAAACCTAGGTGGTGGTGATATTTTTAGATGTAATTTATTACGCGTCTGCGGTGAACGAATAACAATAATACTTTTACAGTATTAATATCATATAATATTTGATAATAATACTGAATAAAGTAATATTTATACAGTATTGATATCAAACAGTCACAGTCACGCACACGTACACGTACACGTACACAAATATAGAATATCTGTTAAAAAAAATAATTTTAATGGTTTTATTTATTTCGCTTTTACTTTTATTATATTTAAAGTGATAAATATTGAAGTACACCTATAGACTCTAGCTAAAATGTGGCTTATGACCCTTAAGCCAGATTTTAGTTAGAGTCGCACAGGTGTAAGTGACTAGATAAAGTGTATTTAGTTTCGAACTTAGTGTAAAAATAAAAGCGACGTGCACTGCAAGGTATTTTCGTAAAATAAAGGTGCAAATACTGTTAATTTTAATAAAGACTTAAAAACTTAAACATTATATATTTTTGGGGTACGGATTACTGAAATACAGGTTATTATTTCTAGTTTGATTATAAAGACTTATGTACTATATATCGAATTATTATCATCAACAGCCTGCGGCAGTCCATTGCTGGATATAGGCCCTCATAAAAAGCGCCACCTAGCCCGATCTTCGGCTTCACGCATCGAGTTTCTGCCAGCCACCCTGCGCAGATCGTCGCATTGTAACGGAAGGTTACATGTTTTAATTATGTAATTTTAGTTAGTTTTAAAATAAGTTAAAATATTAGTATTAATACACTAAACATTATTCAAATTTAAATACTTATTCTAATATAAAAAATAATGATTTATTATAACATAAACATGATCTGCCATCGAACATTTTGTCATACGTTAAGTGTTCAAAGCAACGCGGTTACAGATTGATGGAATTTGTAAACTCAAGTAGGTGTTCGGCGCTCGCGCCTTCGTGCTATTTCGCCCTTATTCGTGTACCGTTCTGGTTTTAATTCACCACGACAATCTCGACATAATGCTTTCCACGAGTTGTCGCTGATTAACCAGAACGGAAGTTGATAGGCCAAGTCGTAATCGATAGGTATCTATCACTTCCAGGGTTTCACCTGCACATTTTACCTGCGGGATTCTACCTGCCAGCTTTTACCTGCGGGGTTGATTCCACCTGCGGTGTTGATTCTACTGCGGTGCACAATGTAACGGAGGGTGTCATCTGCGATCCAGGGTGCCACCTGCCCTCCGCCAGTATGTTACCTGCGGTGCAAATGTAACGGCAGGGTTCTACCTGCGGTTTATTTCTTTGAGTGCTAGCTAGCTCAGGGATCGACATTTAGGTGTCTCAGCGCATCCTTTACAATCGTTGAGGGCAGCCACTGCCGTCGGAGTCCCAGCGCATCCTTTACAATCGCTGAAGGCAACCACCGTCGTCGGAGTTCCGGCGCAACGCTGACAATCACGCAGGCCGCCCATCGCTAACAATTTGCAGGGGAGTGTTAGTCCGCTTACGTAGTAAAATCAGATCGGCTGTTTACCCACGACCTACAAATTTGTGGCTCACCTACTTGATCCTTTTTTTTTATGTAATAAACATTTCTTTATACTGATAACACCGTGGTTTTATTTGACAAAACCCGGGTAGGTGTTTCAGCATCATCTAGTCGGGGGGCATCTCACACTACATTTGCCAAGACGCGATCTCCACTCCAGCACTCATTTGCTCCAGCGATTGACAGATCTCCGACAAACGTGTCCATCCCATTACCTTTAGTTTGCTAATTTGAAAGACTATGTCAGTGACTTTGGTTCTCTAACGGAATTCGTCATTCCGAATCATATTTGCCAGAGAATCACCGACCATAGCTCTCTGAGCGACTCTGAGCTTGTGAAGCAGACGGACTGTCAGTGTCCATGTTTCGGTGCCGTATGTGGTACAGGTAGGTCACCATGGTCGAAGACTTTTATCTTCAGGCTCTGAGGTATGGGCGACTAGGAGACTTGACGAAGTTTCTTTAATTTTGCGCAGTCTAGCTGAATCCCTCTATTGGCTTCTTTCTCGAAATTGTCTCCAGTCAATCGCATGACCTACCCGAGGTAGGTATTACTCCTGGACAACTTCGAGAATTTTAACGTTAAAACTCTCGAAGTTGTTCTCGAAGTGATGGTCGGTTGTGGATCTAAATGATCCACGATTATGATTTAAAAAAAATAAGTTAGAAGAATTAAATAACTGAAACAGCAATAGTTCAGGTGGTAAGAATCAGACGTTCGATCTGACGTCGTGAATTCGACTTTGATTATCGATGTTCTGATATTGACCATTGACTAGCATGATTACATTTAGTGATGATTAGTAAGAATATTTTTTAAATTAAATATTTCCAGTTAGACATTACATACAATGGTTTGAATCAGTTTGATGTTAAACGAAACCCGAGATAGATAATTTATTATCGTATTGTAAACTTAAAATTTCCCAACCTCAGAGCTTTTATATTTATGTTGCCAATACGATAGCGGGCACGTGTAGCACCAATTTTCTGCAGTGGTATACGTGTTTCCTACAAAGTTGCTGGGTTGTTCGGCCGTGCATAAGGTGTTCGTGGATTTTGTGTATTCTATATATCTGTTACAAACACTTTACTAGTATCAAGTGATAATAAGTGACAATAAGCAATGTAAAGCATACACTTCGTAAATATTTCACGAATAATTAGTACGGTTATTATATGTAATATCATTTCTTAATATTTATAGTGATTTACCCTAAGGTATGAATTAATATTACGGCAACATATTTTAAATATATGGAAAAGGTTTAATTAATTTATCATGGTTTATAAACGGCAGTGGGGGTAAAATTATTTTTTTATTTTATATACAAAAAGGGTACTTTGATATATGTCACAATAAGTAGGACCAGATTACACATTTATAAAAAAATATAATAAATTATGCTAGTGAGGATCTAATTGGCTCAGTGGTGAAGTTACCGCTTTCGGCTCGGGTCGCGAGTTTCATTCCTAAAAAATATTAAGCATGGCTTTCAGGTATTTATTCCGAATCTGAATGCTCTGCCGATCTGCCTCGAACAAGCATGATAGGTAGATGTTCATATCTCAAAAATAAAAACAACCCAGTAGTGGGACATTGTATATGGACTATAAAAAAATTTATACAAGAAAATAAAATTTATAGCGCTTCAATTCGTGAACTTGTAAAATATAATGGAAAATCTAATTTAACTCTTCGCTGAATTCACTGGATGTGCATATATTTCCTAGGATTATCCGCACATTTTGTTATCACTTGAATTTCGCAGATACGAAGCGAAAACTATTTTTGTGCCTTTGTTTAAGTTTCCAGAACCGTGATTATTCAAGGCCGCTGTAAGTCCTTCTTTTATTTATAACAACAAATAACATTTGTGTTCTGCGTAAGTGGATGACTTATTACTAGTTAATTAATTTGTATTGTATTTTTAAACATAATTAAGTATTATATTTTAAATAGATTTTTAATTAAATTTTAAGCATCAAGTTGAGTAAAATTAATTTTATACAGATACTATATGTCCCACTGCTGGACACGGGGTCACCCCATTTTGGAAGGAATGAATATTAGTCACCAAGCTAGAGTATGAGTACCCGCGGACATTCCGACTCGACATAAATACTTGTAGGTCATACATATATTTATCTCGATTTGGTAATTGAACCCGCAATTCCGAAGACGATACGTTCGCCACTGAGCAAAATATATGGTAGACTATGCACTTCTTATGATATAATAATATTTTATTTTAAATAAATATCGTTTGATGTTTTACATTTAAGAACGATACTTTTTTTACTAGTAAAAGTTATATTTTTAATCCTGAAAAACTTAGGATTCTTGCGAATTACTCAAAAATCTTTAAAATATAACATATGAGCACGAGTAAAGTCGCGGGTGAGGTTTGTGTAAAATAAATACAAGTTTTATTAATTGTAGCCACATCTCCGAGCACCGCGAATGTTTAAGTATCTAAAATTCAGTCATCGACATTTTCCTTGATTGATATTAATAATGACTAATTCATTTTCAACGAAAATGCTGTAAAAATATCTTTTTGCTTACGATATCCGGCCACTTTTCGTTGGAATTAGGACAAGCGGATCGACTATCGATGCTAGCAGGTTAAATAAATATCAATATTTTTAATGTGACCAAACAAATAAAAGACGCAATAAATTACTACCATATGTCTGGGAAAATACAGTTGAAAAAAATGTAGCCCAATGCATAGTGGAAATAAACAAAAGTGTTGCAAAACGAATTCGTGAAACACACATATATCAGTTTCATAATCTTGTGAAGTGAAAGAAAATTTATTTTATGTTTGTTTAAAAGGAAGATTTGTTAAGTGATGTTATGCGATTCAGGTGTCGACAGTGTGTCACAGGTGAGACTAAATAGACAATATATAATTCATATGTGTGAATGTATTTATAATATATCATTTAGCTTTAAACTCTGTTTTTTTATGTTAGGTAAGCTCGATTGATAAAAATTATTAGTACAATTGAATTATTGCTAATCCTGATCTAAGGTGTACCATGTGAGTTGGATTTATTGATCTATTTTGATTTACCATAGATCTATTGACGTGAATCATATTTTCCTAGCAATATCACTATTATCTAGGTTGAAAACATTGACAAGTATTCTAGTAATATTAAAACATTGCGAGTCTTTTGTTGTAAAAAAAAGAAGTATAGATACGAGCAAGCGAGTCATCAGTCATGATGGTATGAAGATGCCATCGCGCGTAGACATCTGTAACAACACAGACACTGTAGCTGTGTTGCCTAATTCAGGGTAAAATATTATTAGTGGAAAGAAAAGGGGAGATAACGGAATGAAGAAATGGGCTGCCTTCGGATATCTGCACACCTATATACAAAACGCGGTAACAATAGAAAAATGTTACTACTTAACGTCGTGCAGGTAGGATATTCGCCGGTCCCAGAGAAAGTATACGAGATAAGAAGTCGCCACTGCCACCTATAGACCTTCACAAAACCAAAAGCATAATAGACAAATAAGATATCGGTCCTTCATAGATTATGTGTTCACTTCTCTCTTGAAATCTCCAATGTCTTAATTGTCCGGGAACACATCCTTACACATTTTTTGGATTTGTGACCTAGCATGGTTCTACTACAGATACAAAATTGAAATTAAAAAGTTAAACTATGATTAAAAAAAAAGGAAAATGGGTTGTAACATTTTTGTTAAACTAAGTAATTGGTTTACAATGCGCTGAGTATGAAGAAATTTTAGGAATTCGTACTTCATTAGATTCTATTTTCTACGACTACATGTGGAGTGTGGCGTGCGGGCCGTCGTATGACGGGCTAATATTGGAAGTTTGATCGGCCGCGCCAAACATATGTTTTCAGTTAAATAATGACATGTTTAAGTTACTGATTCCTTCTACTATGAGCACGTAATGACTGTTCGATTATTTACCTTTTTTTTATCATGTTTACACTGACGATCAAAGTTTTCCAATATTTTGAGATGATTGCTTTTTTTTCATAAAATGTATACAAAAAACACGAACACGAACTATGATATATATAAGGTAGCTGGTTCCACAGAGTGGTGGATGGAAAGAAATTACGGGAAAAACACACCATGCTAGATTGTCAGTCTATCTATCCACATGGCAGGGATGAAATTTTAATGTAAATGTTGTACCTAAATTTTATATCGGGCTCGGGGAGCAAAATTAGAAACGGACAATATAGTTTATAATACAGCAAGGTATAATAAGATTAAGAAAAATATTTACTTTAACTAACATCTAAATATCTAATGGACATCTAAATAATAATTATAGATATAGTGTGGGCAGTTACATTGAGGAACACTAAAGAAAAACGTCAAGATATTCTTAATAAAACGGTTGGTAATAAATTACTGGCATTTTATAGCGCCCGTGGCGAGAGATGACAAAAAGTTTGTATTAGCCAAATTCCCGCCAACAGACAATTTGCGCAGGAGACGCAGTTCGGTGTCTAGCAGCGTGCGCGTATGTTTCAGGCACGAAATAGTTTGTGTTTCAAACAATGCCCCTTAAAGCAGTTAAAAGCATCAAACGAAAAAAGGTTCAGTTAATTTCTATTTGTTTTAATGTGTCGCGACCTGTTTTGACGTTTTTTTGTGTGAGTGTCTTGAGTTTTGTTTGAAAATTTAATGTTAAGTTTCGAAATACGGTGAGTAGGTATTCTTTTAATGTAAATCAAGTATATAATTGTCATATTAATAAACAATTACAATTTCCATTAGTGTTAAGTAATAATTAATCTTACAATAAAATTGATGTATGTATTCAAGGTAACATATATTTAGAAACTATACCATGTACTACTTCAATACAACAAAAAGCGAAATCCCATAACTTAATTCAAAAGAAACGAAACGAATATTTTTAAAATAAATTGTGAGTATGTTACAGAATCTGTTAGTTTATTAATTAAATAACTGCAGTCATATCATTCACACATAGATTTTGTTAATGTTTATAAAAATACGTAAATATGTGAACTACTTAGCTCATATTATGTAATTGTCACGATGGAATGGATGGTGTATGAAGTTCTCGTATACAGAACAATAAATTTCCACTGCAATTTCATAATGAAACTAAAGTCGATTTGCAAGGTTCCTAAACATAAGAGTTCGTTTTATAGGTTTGTCTGTTTTTTTGTTCGGACTTATTTTAGAAGATCCTGAAGAAAAGTTCCAGTTAAAAAGTTACTAGAACTTCCTGGAAAATTATATTATGTAAGATTTTACAAGGGATAGACCTAAAATATTATAGTTATTATTACAAGAGTTATAATGTATAATATTCAAGTTAAGATAATTTTTGAAACAATAGTAACAATGTTAACCAGCATCATTCAGTAAACTAATTTAAAACAAGATTTTTCGACGCTACATTGTCAAATGAAGACATTAATTTATTTTGGATAATCATACATAGAGAGATCAAGACACTAGGAAACTAAAATTATAATTTTGCAGATAAGCATGGGATAAAGTCATAGTATTTTTTTTTCAAAATAGATTAATTAGGAATTCATTTTTGACATCAATATTATTTTTATTTAAATATTTTATTAGATACCGCCTTCTTCTGAAACAAAGTCTGTGAGAGACTTTTTATCTTTGTTTACTGCTCTTTTTAAAAAAATGCCGATTGATCATCTTGGTAGTCTGCAGTTGAATGAATACTTAGCTTTACTGCATAGCCTTTGTTAATAAAACGTTTGAATCTATTTAAAGGTAAGGCTTGAACATGAGTCGAGACTATTGCAATAAGTAATAAGTGAATACACTTGTCCTTAAATCTATAACGTACTTTACATTCATAAAAGAAGTATGTTTTAGATATAGTAATAAACACAGACACGATAAATATTTATAAATCGATATTGTCGCTCCTTTAGTCAAGGAATGATTTTTAACATAACATTAGACTATTGGCAAGAGAATATATAAAAAAAGAATTCACAAATAGCTCATCATAACAATTTGTTATGAATACACTTTCCTTTCATCTTGACACGGAAAAATCACCACTTTTTGTGTTATGTAATTTTAATCAGTGACTATCCACATTACGTATGGTATGTGACAAATCGATTTCTTTTACTTGTACTCTTTTTTCACGGAAAATATAGGCAAACAAGCAGTTAGAGCAATGAGAGAGAATATTTTTCCTGTTCCCCTAATTAATTCTCGGCATAGAATAAGGCCATCCTTTTTTTTTTCTCGTGGATAAATTGGGTGACCCGCGGATAAAATCCAGATGGAGGCGAATATGGGAACAAATACCAGTAGGTAGGCAGCAGTGTATGTCTACATGAGCTATAAAATCCAATCTACGATCCTCAATCATTTGTAAGGGAGACCTTTGTTCAGCAGTTGACTGTTTTGAGAATGATGTTTGATGATATGCTGTTATATTATTAGATTAGGGTATAGAGATGTTGGGTAGTAGAGGGTATACGTTTGCAATAAATTACTAACTGATTGTATAAGTGTGTACTATATACAATAGATATAACACTCAATAATATATCTAACCGTATATTTTCCGAGCAAACTAACGCAATGGGTGCTGAGTAATATGAAATTTTATTTTTATTCCACCGTGTTTATAAATCATAACAGGTTTTCCTATTGTGTAACTATTTAAATTTATTGTGCGTAAATATTAATAAATATATGAACTAACAATTAACAAATGTAACTGTATATTAACCAAATCTCACCATTACGTTGCTGATTAATATATTTTTTTATTTACGTTACGATATTAATCACCATTTATTCACCTAAATTCGTTATTTATAACAACTATTAGTATTTTCTGCGAATCTGTCATAGGAGAGATTTCGGCAATTCGAATTAGAATGAAACTCACACAAAATCGAGAAGGCGAACAAAGACAATAAACAAACCTCAAAATAGATGCTGAACATAACAACAATATCTTTTTTACAAACAAATGAAATTACTGTAAAACAATACTAAAAATACAGCTCAATATTCAAAATAGATAATTATTATATTGCATAATTCTAAATAATTTATTTTACACAAATTACAATTATTATAATTATTTTATATAAATGAAAACTATTCTTACATAATCTGTCAACAGATGGCGGCACAATACACATAAAATTATTGCCTATGACATAAAATAATTAAATAATGATATTAATTCTATTTAACTTACAAATGATGTAAAATATAAAATTAATGAATTAGTTTACAATCGGATCTGATCAGCCAAAAATTACCATTAAATTATAAATGAGAGAAAGCTGTTAAATTTGAAGACTTATTTTCATTACAGTTATCTTTAATAGCACCACTAATACGTACCAGGTACGTACGTGTAGATAACGATAAAGCGACTGATCACATGAGTACACATACTCATTTTTTGAAATAACTTATTTTTTAAATAAATAAAATGTTATATTAGTTTATGTTACTTTAATGTCCGTTCGCCTTTTTAGTTAAGAAAAACGCATAGTAACATTTATATAGAAAAGAAAGAACATTTCTATTTGTTATACGAACTACAGAATATAAAACAAAAAAATAGAAAAAAAAGATAAAACTTACTAGCTTTACCTACACTGCAGTATGACAAAAACAAAAAAATGTTGTGCACTCACTCATAAATTACTGAATTTCAGTGCAACAGCGCGTAAGTTGTATTAATACAGCTAGTGCATTTATTTCAACATACAAATGTACACGTTTATTTGCCCCTGAATCTCTAAATTTATTGTATATTAATAGCATATATTAAAAATCAAATTAAGTTTTGGAAATTTAATGCATCTTGCACTTTGTATAATAAATAAATTGTTGTTTGTATAATAAATATCGTCAAGATAGCATTAGAATAATTGCTGACGCTGAATTCCACTACTGTAAAACTTCATCCCTATCATCCGAATCAGTAACGGTTCAGTACGGTGAGTCTTTCCCAAAACTTTTTTCCACGCACCATCACTCTGTAGAACTAGCTTTAAAGATATTTTCGAGCTAATATGACTTAATTCTACATCGCAACCGCTGAGGGCTAGCAGTGCTTCCGATGTATCTATGGAGTTGCAAATGTCTATGGATGGGGTTGACTGCTTTCTATACCTTAAAAATACCCACTTAAGGATCATTACCTTTGTATTTACGTAACACTGTAAATATGACATTTTAACTTACTCAATTTTAACTCAATATACATACCATAACCTGATTAGATTACTCGTTGAATACATAACTCAAATTTTAAAAATAAGAGTTCAAGATTACTATTATTAAATTTTGATAAGGTGCATATTGTTTAAACCTATTGTTAAACTGCTCTATCAATTTAGTAATTAATCACATCATATTACTAACAAATCGTATTATACATCGACAAATTTTATCACCATAACGCGAATACTGGAGAGATTTTAATTTTTATTACTATTTCCGGTAAATATAAACCGATAAATAAAAACTATAAACTTTCCATTCTTCTCTATCCTTTTCCCACTTCTCCGCCAATCCACGGCTTGCAGTGCCAATGTATGCGTGGCTAGGGGCGAGCTTAGTCACAAGTGTGCTGACCGTCCCGGGATGACCTCGATCCTCCCTTGCGACTCGTGTGAATCATTATCACGAATTTTAATAAGCCTAATTTGTTCAAAATGACGATGACGTGATTCGCCACCCGTCACGTCCTGATTCCCACGAGGGCGGGAAGCGACTAACGGAGAGCCGTGTCGCTACGACGAATGTGAGAGGAAGGATGGATGAAATGATAGATGAGTGTGGAAGAAGCAAGGAGGGTGAGCTGGGATCGTAGCGGATGGAGATCTGTGGTCTCTGACTTTCCCTATGGGAAACAGGCGTGACTATATGTATGCAAAACTGGTGAAGGATTTTTGAAGTATTTCTAGACTACATCCCTAAAACGAATGAACATATTTTTATTTTTTTTACATATTAACACACAAGTGAACAGTGTTAAATTTACAGGTATACCGCGAGGGTAGTGTAAGATGGCGGGGTGGCATGAGCGAGCTCGCCGAAGATTCAGACGACGCAGACGTGGCGTACATCTCTAGTGACGAGTCCACGCACGGGGTCGACCTCGCTGAAAGACTTCGCGTCAAACCTTCCCGGGATATTTGGGAATTAGGTGACCCCATTTAGACCTACGGCGTAACCTCATGTATTGCACAACATTTCAACATATCATATACGCTGTTTATAAATTTTGTCAGATGCATCATATTTGTATAAATTAAAACATACTTTTAATTTTAACTATATGCATAACTTTAAACGATAATTTATTGAATTCAGAATTTTAAAATAAATGATTTTTTCACAACTAATCATTGAAATTTCTTCGTCGTCTTTCGGTCCTTCTGCGCCTTTCTGCGTTTGTAGGGTATAGGAATATGCCTTCAGATGCCCACTACACGCGCCAAATCTCAAGGGGCAATGTCTCTCTCGGTTTTTACCTGCCTCATTAACTATGGCATAATTTAATTTTAAGGAGATATACGACGATGTCTTATTTAATCTAATAATCCATTGCTATGTCTATGAAATTGTTAGAAGCCTGCCCCTTCAGATTAGGAAAATTTTTAATAGTAATTAAAACACCAGAATATTATGTCCGGAGATATTTAAATAGATGTTACTAGCTACTAAATTATCGACAATAGCATGTTCTTATTCGTTTCTGTTTTAGCCAATCGAAGCGAAAATAGTTTGCGATTAATTTTCTTTACAGATGATATAATTTTTGTCCTGCGCCACCTACCCCATGCTGATGAAATACTGTCAATATTGGACACGGGGCACTACGACGGTGTAATACACTTCTTGACACAGACTAACAATAACGTGGGAGTAAAGACGGCTGTATTATGGGCGTCTTGGTTAGGACGAAGCTCGCTATTAGCGAAGTTACTGAAAATAGGGGCCGATCCTAACAGCACTGATGACGCTGGAAGGTACATATTTTTTAACAGAACAATGTCCATCTTAATATAAATCTTTTTCAAAGTAAGTTACGGACTTGGGAGATAGGCGACAACGATAACTCGCCGACGAAGGCCGCTCCTCAGGGCCGTTTTAAACAAGGAGGTGCGTGGCACCCGGGCGCGTGGTCCTAATGAGCGCAAGTCCATCTAAGAATTACCTAAACTATTTTCAATCAATTATGACCCAAGATAGATTGAGGCCATAATAAATAGGAAATCGAAAGTAGATTTCAAAATAGACAATATAATTAAAATGTTTGCCAACTTATAATACAGTTGAATTCAAAAATTGAAAATGTACCTAACTTTTTGATTGTTAATAGAGGGCAGGGGGCAAACTGATTTTCACGGCCCGGACGGAATATGGTTTAGATGGCCCTGTTGTTTCTGGATTTTCAAACCCTGCTGAAACAATGGTAGTCTACCATTGTCATCATGACAGCAGGGAAGGTACTAGTAGCGATCCAAGGGCCGTTTTGTGAGTTTGAAACCTCTGCTTAGACCGCTATCGAGTATTTTTTCTCAATTTCGAAAGCCGAATTCCATGAAATAATTAAAAATTTCATTTTATACTTAAAAATTGCAAAAAGCATTGACATGGAAACAAAAAGCAGTTAATTTACCCAATATTTTTAAGTTAAAGATAGCGTTTTTTATAAAAAAAAATAAAGGAAAACAGTCGCCAATTCGCCTTGGACATGCATCCGTTCCTCTAAAAATACAGAGGCCTATGCCCAGCAGCGGGACATATATGGGGTCACGAAATATTTTGAGAATATGAATGCAGTGTCTTGTAAACACAGACGTATAAAAATTTTGCACAAATTTTAGTTTCTGCCACGATTTGCACCCAGAACTGCTCAGAAGTGAAGTACTCTTAACACCGAGCTAAGCTGTTGCTATAGTAAAATAATAATAATATCTTTTTTTAGAACATGCCTTCATCTCAGCTGTTTGGTGGCGAATGAAGATTGTGTAAAGCTATTGCTGGACCATGGAGCAGATCCAAATAGATGGGATTCATCGAGCGAAAGGAAAGCTACGCCACTGCATTGCGCCGCCAGCGCGAAGTCTTTGAAATGTGTTAAAGTAAACAGACATTTTCTGTACAAATATTGCAATGATTATAAGCAACAATAGCTCAACAAGTTGGGATTGCGCTTCCGAATTAAGATCCTAAGTTTGATTCTACTATTGATAATTTTTTTTTACAAAAGCGATAGGCAAACGTATAAGCGGTGTACCTGAAGGTAAACCACCACCGTCGTCACCCATTAAAATTTGCAGTACTACACTACCTTAAGAGAGAGTGGAGATGAGAGAGAGTGGAGATGAGAGAGAGGATTATATTATGCTTCGTAAGAAACCCAGTAACATAGTAAAATCCCTTACGTCTAAACTTAACGTCGATATTCTGTGAGGGTGTGGTACTTCCAAGAGTTATCATTATTTATTGAGCTGGAATGGTTAACTAAAACTGTAGTACCTCATATCTAAACAATCAGTATTGTTTAAAAAAAATTCTTATCGAACTGAAACGGAAAATGTGTTTCAGATATTAATAAGTCACGGTGCCGATGTTAACGCCGGTCTCAGTGAGCGATCGCCGTTGCATTACGCCGTACTCAGCGATGCGCCGGAAGTCGTTGGCGCATTGTTGGAGGCGGGCGCTTGCCCTGACACTCCACAGGTGTGTCTGTTTTCCATTTCACTTACGTCAATGGTTATCGTATCATAAGTTTCCTAAAATAGTATTTTGTCCTGATTTCATAAAAGATTTGTAACTTTCCATACATTTTGCATCGTAAACTTATTTATTATTCATTGGCTAGAATGAACACAGCCAATAGCGCTACTACTAGAAATAAACTGACTTTCATTGTAGATAGATATATTTTGTATTGTACACCGAAAACAAAGTTATATAACTATTAACTATAATATTATTGTGTACACAAAGGGTGGTATTATTGCTATTATCGTTTTTTTTTTCAGTCAATCGTTGAATGAGCACGATATTAATGTTATTTGGTGTGAGATAGCATAATTCTTAACTTACTACATAAGCAAATAGTATAAATATATAATAATATAGGTTTATAATAAATAAAAAGTATTAAATGTAAATGGACATTTATATGTAAATAGAGAAATCTGACAAGCTTTTTAAAATAAGAAGAGATTTTGCGTCTCCTTCTTGTGTGTGTGTGTGTGTGTGTGTGTGTGTGGTGGTGTGGCAACAACTTCCAAAACTGAACAGATAAATAAAGTTGTCTATAAAACATATATATTCAAGAAAGTGGGTCACTTTTATATTAATACATATATAATAAAGTGCTATTATTATATACATCGTTACGTTTAAAAAATTCTCTTAAAATAATTAACCATGATCAACAATAACCTGCAACAGTCCACTGCTAGACATAAACCTGTGCTAAATTGCGCCATTTAGCCCGATCATCGATTTCAAGCATTCAGTTTCTGACAACTGTCCTGCGCAGATCCTCGCCCCATCTTACATCACGCATTATTTAAATAGTTCATAATAATTATTAAATGAGTTCTTTTGATATTTTTAAATAATTTCATAGTTTCTTCCTTTAACACATAGTAACCGCTTAAGTTTTTATCTAGCGACAATATTCTTGTCTAGATATTAACTTGATTTTATTTCACAATATGACCTTAAAAATTCGTAGCTTGTTTGGCTAAAGGGTGTGGAGCTTCCGTGATAATCGGATCGACAATCTAAGCAGGCTGCCAGAAACTGGATACGGGTAGCTGAAGTTTGGGTTACTAGCAGTTTGAGAACCCAACCCTTGAATAAAAAAGCAATCTTTAGGCTTAAGCAATAAAAAATACGTTTAATAGATTAATGATGTATAATTTAATGAACCTACAGAGATCCGAATCAGGTTACTACGTGTTAAAGAGTAAACAAAAATATTCTTGTGTACCTACGTGTGTATACGTACACATGAATACGCGGTGTCATTTATGACAAAGAAATTATAACATTTCAATAACAGGTCTTCACCGAAACGCCTTTGCACGTGGCAGCGTCGCTAGGCTCAGACTCCTGTGTGAAACTACTTTTAGACGCAGGGGCGGACGTGCGCGCCGCGCTGGGCCCAGGTAGAACAACGGCGTTGCATTTGGCAGCAGTGGACGGTCACGCTGAATGCGCTAAATTGTTGCTCGATCATGGGGCTCACATCGACTGTCCCAATTCCAGAGGACAAACGTCACTTCACCTCGGTAATAGGGATGAGTTTTGATTCATCGATTAATATAACATAATACTTTTGTTCAGGACGTTACTTTTTACAGCTGCTTTAGCACAGTCAATAGAAGTGGTAGAACTACTTGTTGGTCGGCGAGCCGATGTTAGGGCGCGAGACATCGACGGCCGGACACCTTTGCACGGGTCGATTGTTAGAGGAGCTCGAGCTTGTGATGTGGCACGAATCTTGTTATCAGTTGGTGCGGACCCTAATGCACCGGATAACTTTGGCTACACGCCCTTGCACATAGCAGCGTTGAATGAATTTTCTGCGTGCGTATTGTTATTATTAGGTAAGTTAATAAATATTAAAGTGACTATGTAATGTAATTATTATGAAATGCAATTCAATTCCTTCCTTCTACCGTATTTCTCGGATTGAGATCACTCGTCTTCTTGATCAAGGCTCATTTATGCTCCACCACACATACTTATTAACAATTTCCGCAGTGCAGATTACGTTGTATGTTGTATTATATTATGTATGTAAAGACTGTTCAACCATTTAATAATGTTTTAGAAGTAAAACGAGTATCAAATATGTGTTGTCTTTTTTAATATAAATGTACATAATAAAATACATACTGATAAGGCGAAATTTTAAGTAAAGCCCAAGTAATAAAACCAGCGAGTGAAGAAATAGAGATGTTATAACACTGAGAAACTAAATTTGAAATTCCTTGTACTGCTATTGAACCAGCGAATATATTCACACAGATACGTGGCATGTTTGATGGGAACAATTTTGTGTAAATATTTGGATTTGTTTAACCGGGATAGCTTCACTTACAACAGAATGTGACGTAATTGGCAAACGTTTTTGTTAGCATACTAATATTTAATCGGATATGAAGGCAAGTGTTTCATACCAAATTTAGAATCGATTACATCTTGGAGAAATCTTAAGTCTGGCAAAATCTAATGTACTTAATGTTACGACTGCCAACTAAGCTTGGTATCTCTCCGAAGTCGGTGTATCCATAATTTTAATCACTATTTACACCTAAATAGCGCAAAAATGGCACTATATATGACTATAATTAATCACATTCTAACAGATGAAGTCAGAAATACTTCGCGAAAACGGTATTTAAGGATCTTAGCAAAATAATTCTTGACTCTCCGTTTGAATAATGAATTTTTTAAAGTAACGCCTAACTGCATTTTAAGAAAACTAAAATTAATTTGAATTAAATCCTGAATTTTTTTAATGATTATTTCCCTGATAATCATTAATGTACAAAGTATAAAAAACATTATTCAGACGGAGAGTCAAGAATTATTTTGCAATGATCCTTCCTCAGCTAAATGATCCTGGAGAGTTAACCACGATATTTATTGATGTTCGCAGACTATGGCGGAGATGTAACCCTCCGTACGAACGGCGGCGTGTCGGTGCTCTCGTTCATAGTGCGCCGCGTGCCCGATGTCGTGCCGCGGTACTTGCACAAGTTCGACGACGCGGTGCACGTTAGCGAGCATGAGCTGGGCGATGTGGATTGCGAGTTCACCATCGACTTCCGGCCGTTGGTGCCCAATTTGTCACGTGGCGAGGCAGAGTTGCTGCTGGCTTTTATTGAGGTAAGCGACTTATAAACAACTTAATTGACTGTGTAATGCCCAGTGCCAGTGTTAGAGCCACTGACATGCCGGGCAAAATAATCTGGCTTCCCACTTCAGGAAATCAAAATGGAATGTTAACCCCCCGCAATGGTTTAGCTATCCCCACATGGTGGGTATAGCTAAACCATTGCGTGTCCATTTGGTGGTGGCAGCATCCCACTTCCACAAATCGCGCCCACCCAAATTTGCTCGTCACCCGTTGCCTCATTGCGCCCCTTCCCCTGGTGGCGCCAAGCGTTACCGCTAACTGAGGCAATGGTCGCGAGTTCAATTCTCGCATTAAGATAAAAATATAGCATTATATAAGAATATAACCGGTATTTATTTAGAATAGTTTGGACGACCCGCAAATTCTTAGGGATCGAACCTTCCGCATCCGTATCCAAGGAACCCCCCGCCACATTAGAGCTGGGGATCCGCAGGGATCTTATCTCTCACCACTACTGTTCTCGCTTTACACTGCCGACATTCCTAAGCACGCGAACATGTCTCTCGCCCTATTCGTGGACGACACTCTACACCTCTGATAGGGTCAAATACCGCGTGTCGAAACGTCTCCAAATCGCGGTCACTAAACTTTGCGAATGGTTACGAAAATAGAGAATCCAGGCGATTTACGCAGATTCCCAAATTCAACTTACTTACCTGCGGGCCCAGTATTCAATAAAGCTGTTAAAGCCAATGGGCTACCAGCATAAACATCTTCGAATCAAACTAACACCAACAAATATCGTTTACACAAACAATAATTAGAAAATTACTAATTACCCACAAAAAAACAAAACATCCAACCAGAAGGTTGTATTTTGATGCTTTTTGTTGGTTATTTATGGTGAGTAAACAACAGAATTTAATGGGAGAAAAACAAGAAGGTAAAGGAAATAAAGGGACTTATCGATTTACTAAAGGAAGGACCGATTCGATTCCCCTCCCACAGCACAAGACGTGGTTGATTTATGGAGTCAGGCGTTATTTTGCGGAAATCCATCACTATGTGGACAGTCAAAAGTTTTAATTAGATAAGATCCGCGACAAGCAAACAATAACAGAAAATTAATAATGTGTGTTTTCCTGCTGAACGAAGTGGATTTATTTGGAACCTAAACCAAAAATTTACCGAAAAACGGCCAGCAACTCTCCACCCACCAACCACTATACACAGCACCAAACACACACTACCACTTTTCCAACTTGCAAACGACACGTGTTTCGCCCTAACACGAGGCGTCTTCAGGTATAATAGAACACTAAGTAAAACTTTTCAGTATCTACATAACAAGACGTGGTATAAAACATTTTACCCTTTCATGCCGATATTTTGTGAAGGTGGTTGATGGAAGGTGGTTCTTAAGCAACCTAATTCACGCATGACTCTACCACTATTAAGTCTCTTTCGCTTTTAAAACTGTTTCATGCGCGCTTCTATGTGGGGTGAAAGTAGTTAAATAATGGAATTTATACCTACCCAAGTTCTAGTGTACACAAAAACTTGTGCATATGTAATTGCATAATTTTTTGTTGAACATTTGGTCTGTAATACATCACAAGATAACAGGTTCCATTATTGAGGAAAAATCATCGCAATAAGGAAATGTTCTTATTGCGCGCAATTGCGTAATATATTTGATATAGAATAACACAATATAGGTAGGTACGTATGAAACAATTATACACATATATGCACGTAATAATTAAATACTGCAAAAATAACATTTACTTTGAGACTTACAATCATTGTTTGCGGATATTTCTTTCTATAATTCAATATTGAAATATATATACATTATATTATTAAATTGTATATTATATTATTGAACAGAATTTTTATTATTTGATTAAATAAACCTATTGATTAAAAAGAAATGAAGATATACTTTGTTGCTGTTTTATATTCGAAAAAATACACAAATGCAATATTTTTGGTATCTTTTAAGATGTAATGTCCACAGTGCTTTTCTTTTTTTTTGACAGGTTGGTCATAAAGACGTGTTAAAACATCCAGTTGCGGAAACATTTCTCTTTTTAAAATGGCGAAGAATACGGAAGTTTTTTGTTTTAAGCTTCGTTTACCACGCGTTGTTTATAACTTTGTATAGTCTTTATATATTACGTAAGTCTATTTATGACACTATGATCGAATTCCTTTTTCTTTTCAATGTTACTTTTGGCCAAACGTTTCATATAAATAAATCGTACCGTTAGTTCTGGAAATTTCTGATGATTTTTTTTGTGGAAAGCAAAAGAGCAAGTTTAGCCTAATACTTAACGTGATGGATTTCAATTAACGCCGTATATATATGTCTGCAACACAAAGACGTCACTATGTCTTTCAATACAGAAGTGTCATCGACCTACATATTTCTCAAATTCCTACGTGGCTTACAAATGCCATATACATGCATACATGCATGCCCGCAGAAAACCGGCGTCTGAGTGGGCAGCTGAGTTCTGCAGGCCCAACACCCTCCCCCTCCCATAATGACATTTTCCTTCAAGATCGGCAACGCTTCCGCACTGTCTATGGCGGATGTCTATAGGCGGCGTTGATTGCTTTCCATCATGTGACACGCCTGCTCATTTGCCCTCCTATCCCATAACAAAATGGATAATGATTATGGTGTTGCAGATGTCTATGGACGAAGTTGAATGCCTATAATCAGGCAACACGCATTGCTCGTTTGCCTTTCTATCCTATAAACGTCGGATTCATGAGGGTTTGCAAACATGGATAAAAAGCCATTAATATATTTTACATCAATGAAAAATAGGAATATTTGTTACCAGACATGTAAGAAGTTATATATTTATTTTTCAGAAATATTTCTGTGTGAAGACGCAACATGTGATGTTCCTTCGTATCTCCGACCAGTGCAATATCTCATTCTACTTCTTAATATGTGTTTTATGACAAAAGAACTATTTCAAGCTTGTTTGGACTATTCCGCTTACATACGTCAGTGGGAAAATTGGCTGCAGATTTTGATAATTATTGGTGTATTTTTGTGTACCGTAAGTAGCGTAACTATGTTACAAAATAAAAAAAATAATCTATCAAAATATTCAATAATAAATATATGTACGTTAAATATGTGGCATTTAAATGTTAATATAACTCACTGTTCGACATTGACCTTATCTTAGTCGCGCAACCTGGCACGAGTCTTGGCTTCATGCATCCAGTTTGTGCCATCGTTTGTTAACTCGGAGAACTACAACCATATATATGTATATATATATATATATATATATATATATATATATATATATATATATATATATATATATATAAATTTGTTAACCAGAGAAACCCTAACCAATATAGTATGAATACTATGTCATCATTCACGTAATATATGTATAATATAATAATAATAAAACATAAATTATACGTGGCACGTGAACTAGGTGAAAATGTGTATTGGTATTATTTAAGCATGATCAAAAACACAAAAATAGAAAAAAAAAATTTGTCACTTTATATCCAAGATCTAATATAAATAAATGACGGACTTCATTATACAATATACAGGTGGACAATGAATTTGTTAATATTTCAAAAAAATATTTCAAAAATTATTATTTATTTATATAATAGCACATGCTTATTTTTTTTATAATAATATCATTCGTAGTTAATTCAATAGTTTATTTTTTTTATAATAATATCATTCGATTGACCACCGTCACAACATCGGCGTTCTCTAAACGAACACGAAATTTTTCCTCTTCATCTTCAGCGTAAATACCTTGAGATTGCTGACATCCCTTCTTTAACTTTTACTTTTAATTCGCACCCAGCACTGATTAGGTTTACACTCGAAATAAAATATAAATGTAAACTAATTCATGGACCCTAGATTACAGTGATAGTCAACCTGGATCCTACCGTTCATCTGCTGGCGTTCTAGTTTACACGGCAGGCAGAATAAATCTTTACAGTTGTCTTATAAAGATTTGTTTTGTCAAACTTTGCGAAAATCTGACATAAATTACTTAGCATTAGGTTGTCCATGGGCGGCGTTGATTGCTTAACATCAGGCGACACGCTTACTCGTTTGCCCTCCTATCCCATAAAAAATAAAAAAAATAAATAGCAGGAAATTATTAGTATATGCTTTAACTCCCTGTAACTTATTTTTGTAAATTTACTTTCATACTTCTATTTCACCATTATTATGAAACCGGTGAATTTGATCTCTCATTGTAGTCAAATAGTTTTACTACAAAAAGAGATAAAAATGTGGACGTAAGATATAAAAAGGTTGACTACCCCTGATATATTACAGTAACATTGTTTTACAAGGTGCCAACGTGGTATATGGAAGATGGTGTGGCAAAGAGCACATCCAACTGGCAACATGACGTAGCTGCTATTACAATATTCTTCTGTTGGCTCGAGCTGATGATGATCATTGGACGCTTCCCGACATTCGGCCTCTACGTACAAATGTTCACTACTGGCAAGTTATAGCGTTTTTAATAAAATTTTGTTATAATAAAGCATATGGGATGTTTTAATTGACATTTATTTAGAGTTCACTGAATTAAAATTAGCAGCAGGTTTAATACCTGATATTTTCGATATTTCACTTCGACTGTAGTTTATTTTTTTGCATGGAGAAGGGATTCACCATAAAGCTTTCAGACGCAGTCTTTTAGTTTTAATAGTCTATCATATTAAAATAAACTTATTATAATATAGACACAGATTGGGCTAATGTCAAGTTTGTAAAAATATGTTACATTTGCGACCCAGAACAAATTTAAGCAATATTGTGAAATAAAGACGTTTCAATAATAACTTCACCATAATAATTCTACATTAGGTGAAACTGCAAAAACTTCCATCATTTACTTCAATATATTTCCAAGAAACCATAAATCAAATGAAAATAACAAAAGATATTTAAGGCAAATGTTGAGAATAATGTCAAAAGATTGAAGTAAACTTTTGTTCTTTGTTAAATGTTGATTGTATTTATAAAAATATAAAGTTTGTGTTTGCAGTGACGGTAAACTTTGCGACCTTCCTACTAGCCTACAGCTGCCTTCTTATTGCTTTTGGACTAGCGTTCAGTGTGCTGTTTAGCAACTATCCAGCATTTCACCTGCCAGCGGGCTTAGTGAAGACAGTTATGATGATGTCAGGCGAACTGGAATACGAGGATATATTCTATAACAACGGCACGGAATCTCAGATCCATTATCCTTTCACGGCACACGGAATGTTTCTTATATTTGTGCTGCTTGTCACAGTTATATTGACCAATTTGCTCGTCGGTTTAGCTGTTAGTGATATCCAGGTAAGGTGCTAAAATACTGGTATGAAAAGCATTTTTATGTCTGTATGTCTCTATTTTTTTATGGAATAAAGCGGAAAACGAGCAAGCGGGTCACCTAATAGTGAGCAGACAACGCTGCCCATGTTCATCGGCAATACTTTGGGAAACAAGGATTTAATTCGAGAGGAAGAAGGAAGTAATGAGAAGGGGCTGCGTAAATTAAGAAAGAAGAAAAAAAATTGGGCCTCCGGATCCTAGCATCGTACGCAACGCGGTAATACAGTAAAATACTATTAACGCCGATACTCTATGAGGGTGTGGTACTTCCTCAATCGAGTCAGCCCATTCGTGCTCCCACGGCTCTACCAATATTTTTGATTATACACTTAAAACTATGAAGTGCCTTTAGTTCTGTGTGGTAACTGTTCTGCGTGTTGTATTTTATTAGAAACCAGATGAATCGGTGAACTTCGTTTTATCTACAATTTATGTGATTATAATTTTTGATCAGCGATTATTAATTATAATCGATCTTCCAATTTTCATTCATCAAAATAAATCTGCTATCTAAATTCACTTTAATCAAGACTTTTCTTGAAATAAACCTTTCTTTTTCCAAAAAAGAAAACAATTTAAAACGCAATAAACATTTCAAAATCGCACAAAAGAATCTGACAGTTTTGTATACACTTCAGTTAGACGATAAAGCCGCCACTATCACATTTATTGACAGTAATTGGAAGTACAAAATTGGCAATTATAAATTTTTCGTTTTTTCAGCTGTTTTTTAGGTTTTGCTTATATATTTTTTATTCTTAAACCTTCCCTGTATTATAGCGAATATAATAAAAAAAAATATTTAAATTGGTCGAGCCGTTTTAGCGAGACTAACAAAATAGTTTTCCATTTTTATATATAAGAGATGCACATTCTACAAGTCTCATCTTTGAGTTTTTAATATAAGAGGTGCTTACTTGTATGTTTTTATTTATATATTATATATATTCACGCCTATCCCCTGCAGGGGTTGGCAGAGACCATAGAGCTCCATCCGCTACCATTCATCGCATCGAAACGGCTCTCCATTAGTCGCTTTTCGCCCTCGTAAGAATCAGGATGTGACGGGTGGCGAACCACGTCGCCGTCATTTTCAACAAATTAGGTATATTAAATTCGTCTTAGTGAATCCCACGAGCCGCAAGGCAGGATGGAGGTCAACCCCAGCAGAGCCCTGCATCCTGAGGTAAGGCACCATAGTACCCGGGGGAGCTCGATCCCGGGACGGTATGTTTTTAAATAAAAAAAAATGGAACGGTATGTTTTTAAATAAAAAAAAAATGGAAAATGTGTTAACTCTTGCAGGCATTACAAGAGAGCGCAGGTTTAGATCGACTGGTACGACAGACTCAGTTAGTAGCACACCTCGAGAGCATGCTATTCAGTTCATTGCTTACGTGCGCACCGCGGCAGCTCTTAGCTGTTCTACGGTGGGGAGCTTTGCTTACCGCTTCCCACATGCGCACGCTCAACATCAGACCTAACGATCCTCGAGAAAACAGGGTAAATTATCGTGTAACACTTAAAAAAAGCCTACTTCACCAACCGGTAAAAATTTTATCTTATTGGAGGATGAACGGCGATCCAGTATGGTGCGTTTTTGTTTAAATTTCTTTTCATGCACCATTAGTCTATGGCACCAGCTACCTTTAAAGGTATTTTCGAATCCATACGATATTGGAATTTTTTAAATGCAAGCCTACACATTTCTCAAAGGCTGCCAATGTTTCTGCAATGGACGTCTATTGGTTCCCTCAGACGACACACTTGCTCGTTCCCTAATCCCATAAAAAGGCGGGGACGTTGTAATGAGATGTTTGATTACAGAAATGCTTTGGCCAACATTAGAAAATTACATGTTGCTGATTTTGTGTACTGAACAATTGGCGACAATTAAAAAAAAATTAACAAATTTAAATTAATTAATGTTATTTATTATATTTATTTTATAAAAATCCAAAATTGGCCACTATGGGAGCAAATACCAGTAGATGGGAAGCAGCAACTGAGTAATACAAATCAAACCGCGGTCCCCAATTCGCCTGCCAAGCATGGAAATCACAGCAACGCCCCTCAATTTTGAAGAAGGCCAATATTTGATAGTGAACTGTTACAATTGTATTAATTAACTGCAGAATTGAATAAACTCATATATCTATTTCAGATTCCAAAAGAACTAATATCCTCTATTTACAAAATGGTGGTAAGCCGTAACAATACAAAGAAAAGTATAAAACGTAACAACAATTACGAATGTCGTATAAGAAAAAGTAGAGACGAAGAAGACATTGAAAGGCAAGTAGTAAAAAGGAAAAGTAATTTGTATGATCAATTTTCATCAGAGACACAGCAAATAGAACGACGAAAAAGAACATCAAGCACTTTGGAAAACAGAAACAGACCAGTCTCATTCACGGTGAATGCAATACAGGAGATATGCATGGTGGACATCAAAACACAACTTGCAGACTTGACAAAAAAAGTCACCAAGTTGATGGAAACAACAGATGCCAAACTGAGTACAATTGAGAGCAAACTTAAGAACGGATAAACTAGAAGTATCACAAAATAGCATTTAATAAAATCTTAATTGTAAATTGCTGTGCTCCAGTCTGATTTTGATGTTATGTTTTTGGTAGTAGTGACAAATAAGGTGAAAATTTTTAAATAGAAGTTATTTATGTTTAATTTTAGTAGCTAAATGTAGCATATATTTAACTAATAATGCAGTATTAAATGTTAATAAAATATATATGTTCATGACTTTAGAACTTCTGTTTCTAAGGGTTTACAAAGAAGTTTTAAAATAATGTCAGCATAAAAATTAAATAGTATTCATTTTTTTAAAATTATTATAACCTTCAATTGCTATATAATATTGATTAAATGATTATGAGGTCATTCTTGATTTATTTTTTTATTTATTGGATTGCTACTCTGATCAGATCATCCAGTACACAATGTTACTCTGAAACTGTTTTCTATGCACCACCACTCTGTGCAACCATAAGTGTTATATTTGATCACTACAACATTAGAATATAAGCCTGTACCTTTTATAAACAGGAGTAATGTCTGCAATACCCTTGATTTTCCAGCTGTTTATGGATGGTATTAATTGCTCCCATAAGGCAACATGCTTGGCTTGTTTGCCTTTACACTGCTACTGCTGCTTAAATACACAAATTATTGGCAAGGCAAGGGTCTGATGTGGCATAGGTATAATTTCCAACCATCTTCAAGTGATCTTTGTGAGGGATCCATAACATGCTATAATATCTACATAAAATAGTTACTTACCAACAGACGACATTTGTAGGTATCACCGTTAGTCATTTTAACCACATTTGCTGGTATAGAGTCACTTGTTTTTGGTAATTCATAACTGGATATTTTTGCTCCATAAACTATGTCTACATTTTTAACATCTGCATTTTTAAGTTCTGTGTCAATTGAGTGCAATAAAACATCATTTTCAACAATGTATGCAACATCATCATCTAAGATATCAGAACTGCTAAAAGTAATTAGTGCATCTGAGCAGGCATCCCATACCTGAAATAAAATATAATAATCACATAATGAATAAAGAACTTGCTTATATAAGCTGTTTTCTTTGAAATTGGTGTGGTTTTGTTTTTATATGGATGTATTTAAGGTTTTGCATTTGAATAATTTGACAAATATGGATATAGGTTTACACAAGTATGGTAAATTTTAAATATTAAACTGATTTAAATTGATAAGGTAATAGTTTTTTAAAATATCTAAAGATCTCAATTGAAACAAACCAATTTCTTTATATGAAATACTTCAATAATGAAAAAAGAAATAACAAAATAAAAAGGCTTTATTCCAATATTTACTATTGAACTCAAATTATATATGCTCTCACTGTTAATATATTTAATTTTTTTATTATGATCAAGTTTTCTAAAATCATCATCATTGATAGATAAGAGTGCCCAGAATATCAAAATTTGTGGCCCATAATTTTTATGATGTTCTTGGGGACTGAACAACTTTAAGCTACATTAAAGCAACTTACAAATTTCTATTTTGTCCAGTGCACATATCACTGTAAGCTATTACATTATAAGAATGTCCTAAAGAAATTATGTAGTACAATTTTGCACTAAATAGTAGTATTTCTTTGAGAAAAGCAGACTTACACCTTTTCAAAGTAATTATATTTGTAACTTCATTAACTATGTCAATTTGTAATCATATAAACAATGAAAAAGTTTAACATTTAATTTTTTTTTAAAAAGTTTATAAATAAAAACTCATAGTAAATTGTATTCATTTTTATCCTTAACTAATTCTTGTCAAACAGGACTTACACCACTTTCAAAGAAAATGGCTTATATATAGGTAAATACCAAATTTATGTAGAGTGTCATAGCTTACAATGCATAAAAAGGTGTATAATAATCCAAATATATATGAGTAATGAGTAAGTCAGTTTCTGTTAGCTGCTCAGCACATAAAATCACATCTCAATTAGCACAAAAATCAGACCTCTCTCACTCTCTCAGAATCACTGTGTCCACATTTCGGCATGATGAGAAGTTCAGAGATTGGACACATTTGTCAACACAATGTAATGTGTAACAAAAATAGCAAGTAAAAGAATTTTTTTTTTAACTCTAACTTGCTAGTTTTCTAAATTTAAAGTTACCTGGAGCTATAAGCTCCAGGTAACTTATAAGGCTTAGGGTATTCAGAAAACTATTTTTGAAAAGTTATTTGTCAATCAGCCTAATCAACACTAACATATGATAAAATACCTAATTACTTTTCAAGACTAGACCAGTTTAACTTACTTGCATATGTCTAACAGGTTGCACACGGATGTTTTCAACATGCTTCCATACATTTAGGGTGTTCATCAGTGCCTTTGTGTTCTGATTTAATGCTACCACTCTATTACTGTATTCCGGTTTAAGTTCAAATACTTGACTTGGACTTCCTTCCAATAATAAAACTTTTAGGTTTGAAAGTAGAGCTCTCTTACCTGGAAGTTGATTAGATTTGTGTCAATTTAGATGCGTCGTGAAGTGTTACAGTAATTAAAGCACTTACCCATTGTACATGCTAAAGTACATCCCACCATGCCTCCACCGGCAATTATGACATCATAGTTTCCCTTAAAATTTTCATTATTCGTACTTAAATTACGATTTGAAATTTTTGAGATTTGAGATTTTATTGAAACCGTATACAAACAATTATAAAAGTTTTTTGTACTCCGCAGCATATTTAATATTATTCGTATGTATTATGGAACTGCTAGAAAATTCAATTTAATTTACTTCCTTGTTTTTGATTATCAACAAAGAACAACGAAGTTGATACCTAACTTTGTTTTTATGTATATTTTTTTCAAAATGACTCAACTTCAACAATACCATTCCTTATTTATCTGTCAAAAACCTAAGTGTCACTGTCATAAAGAAAGTATCAAATCAAAGTTATAGCAAAGAGTATATTAATAAGAATCTAATAAGACTTTTCCCGCCAACTTACATCAGTGACATTATTTAATTGTGGTGGCGTATTATGCAATATAGTTCGATTAAGACGCGTAATGTGAATTGATAAGAAATAAATGCGTGTAGCGTGACTTTTTAAGCTGACTGAAATAATCCATAGAAGGTTTTTGTAGAATAGGACCATTTGATTAAGACGTAACATAACAAGCTGACTACATTTCATGATTTTTCTTTTCTTTGATGGTAATTAGTTACAACTATTATGCCAGTGTCAAGTAATATAAAATAATATCTAATCTCTTAAAATGTAACAAGTTAGCTTATCACGTTACGTCTTGATAAAATGGTGGCAATTTTATCAAAAACCTTCTATGGACTTTTTCAGTCAACTTAAGAAGTTACGATACATGCATTTATTTCATACAATGTATAATATGCCACCACAATTATACAATATAACTGATAATAATATAAGATTATGAAAATGAAATAAAAATACAACGTCACGGATGTAAGTTAGCGGGAAAAGTTCATTTCATGATTTAATATTATTGTATTTTACTTGAAACTGGCATAATAAATATAACTAATTGCCATCAAAGAAAAAGAGAAGAAGGGAAGAGATAGCGAAAGGGAAAAATGCATGAATTTTTCATCATCCTAACTATGAAAAAAATCGATATAATGTTATTTATGAGGTAGCTAATTCCGATTATTTGCTTTTATCCATATCCATATGGTTAATATATCCAACAAGGTTATTTGCTTTTATGTTAATACTAATTTTAGCTTGATAAAATGTGATTTATACATTATCAATAGAGATGATATGATATTAAATGTAAATTATTAGCCGCTATTTCATATCTATATGATATTGTTACCTATAACAATATCATTTTTACTGCATTGTTTTATAATACAAGACAGGCAACGTTAAAATGCAATCCCGTATTTCACAATCAACTTTTTAAAATTTTCAAAAGAACTGATAACAATTTTTAATTTTATCCGTGTTTTGGAAGATAACATTTGTAAGTTATCAAACATATTAATTACATTGAATACAGGCATTATCAGCTCATGTGTTTATTTTATTAACTGGAAGAGCTATGTCGGTGAAGTTCATTTGCAAATCATGTGTTACATTAAATGAATTTCTAAATAGGTACTTCATATTATTTTACTTGACACTGGCATAAAAGTTATAGCTAATTGACATTAAAGAAAAAAAGGAAAAGGAGTAAGAAAAGAAAAAGAGGCTTCCTGCCAACTTATAGTGTGTAGTGATGCGTGAATGTAATGAAACTTCGTTTGTAATCACAAACGAAATTTCATGATACCTTGGGTCTGTCGCAAGCCCCTTAAAGGAACACCCGATTGACGTCTGTTGTGGGAGTAGACGTCCCTCGGGTGGACGTGCCCATGGAGGGGAGCAAAACGAAGTAGCGACTGCAAGCGCGACAGATACTGTGCGAGAAGGACGACACAATTGCATAAAGGTAAGCGCGTTTCGACAGGTGCGCTAGTCAGGCACGCTCACATCCCACGGCCCCGCTCCCCCGGCACCACGAGGGTTATCAAACCCCGGTGCAGGCCAGAGTGGGGCATTGCCCGATGGAGAACGCCTAGGAGCACCGGCGCGTCAACAAGCGTCACTATACCACGCGTACCTGGAGGGGCTGATGACATTAAGCTGGCTCATCGACTGCCTCAACGAGGTCACCACAGCTATCAAGTCCGGCGTCGACCCTATGCAGGCGCTTCATGATGTATTCGGCCCCACCTTGCTCGCCCAATGTAGAGAGGAGCAGGTTTAGTTGGAGCCAAATATAAAGGCCCTTAAAGCCGCTAGAAACGGCGGCACATAGACTGGGAGGCGGTCACTTTCCGTGCGTTAGTACTCGAGAGTTATCCGTCTGATGATGAATGTCACCCTCTCACAAATGTTTTTATTTCATTTTCATAAATTCATTTATAGTATTATTAGTTATATTGTTTAATTGTGGTGGCAAATTATACTATATACTTCTATTAAGACGTATAAGTAAAAAAGTGATATGAAGTAAATGCATGTATCGTGATAGTTGATTGAAAACATCAATAAAAAGTTTTGGTGGAATTTTATCAAGACGTAATGTGACAAGCTATGTATATAGTACATTCCAAGATATTTGATATTGTTATATTTTACTATATAATACGTCACTACAATTAAACAATATAACTGATAATAATATAAGATTATAGAAATTAAATTTTATTTATTTTTTATTTATATATTCATGCCTATTCCCCGCAGGAGTTGGCAGAGACCACAGAGCTCTATCCGCTGCCATTCATCGCAGCGAAACGGCTCGTCATTGGCCGCTTTTCGCCCTCGTGAGAATCAGGACGTGACTGGTGGCGAACCACGTCGCCGTCATTTACGACAAATTAGGTATATTAAATTCGTCTTAGTGAATCCCACGAGCCGCAAAGGAGGATGGAGGTCAGCCCCAGCAGAGCCCTGCATGCTGAGGTAAGGTACCTGGGGGAGCCCGATCTCGGGACGATCTGCGCGCTTGCGACTAGGCTCGCCCCTAGCCACGCATCTATTGGCACGGCAGACCGTGGATTGGCGGAGAGGAAAGGAAGGACAGAGAAGAAAGGAAGGGGCAGGAAAGGAAATGCGGATTGGGGGGTTACCAGACTCAGAATAAACATTTATAAATCCATATAAATATTTATTCCGATGCGAGAATCGAACCCGCGACCATTGACTCCGTGGGCTGAGTGCTCCGCCACTGAGCCAAACGGTCGTCTTGAAATTAAATAAAAACACAACGTTACTCATATAAGTTGGAGGAAAAGTCCAAACTCATACTTATTTGGCTAAAGTTGTTCATACTATAAGAGTAGCTACAATACTATTTTGAAATCAATAAAATTTTGAAATCGTCGAGTTAGATTCATACATTGATGAAGCTATACTGAACGATATAATGAGCGTCCCCTTTGCAACTCTTCTCTTCGGTATTATTTATCAGTTACCATGACAACTACTACTAACATCAATCGTTACAAATAATTGTTAAAATTTAATAGATGTAAGGAATTTATTCATTAAGTTCAAGTGGACGTATTTACTAATGAAACGTACATTTTTATGTTTTATTTAATAAATTGTAATGCATCGTAGTAGTGTATTTAATAATTTGTGTATCAGTGTTCCTGTGGATCCATTCAGCAAAATGCCGACAACAGCGCATGAACGCAGAAATAAAACGTTAGTTATAGAACATTCAGTTGACTCTTCGTCTACTCTATGTTCGTTGTCGGTCAGTGACATAGATACAGAAAAAGTCAAAAACTTTTATTGTAGTATACCTGACTACAATGAAATTAACCACTTATCATCAACCGAATTTTATTCAACTTTAAAATCTTTAAGGGAGAAAAAGAAGGCTGTACTGAGTCTAACCGTGGAGCATAATAAATATGATGTAAAGAATCATGAAGGAGAAGATTGTATTTTATCAAATAATGATACAAACGTTAATATTAGAAACCTAAGAAAGATCTCAAATTTTAGTATGAATAAACATTCAAACAAGAAAGATCCACATGGAAGTATAAAGTACAGTGTGATAGATACTCATAATTTGAAATTACCCAGAGAAAAAGTCAGTAAAATTGATAAAATTCCTAGTACTAATGTTCTGAAGCAAAAATTAAAAACAAGTAGTGAGAAAAATGAAAAAAGTTTCAACAAAACAAAACGTTCAAATAAAAATCACTCGGCTTGTTTAATATCATGGCATGATGTTGACCATAATAAAAATGACGTAGATGAGAAATTTGAGAACTTCTTTGGGAAAAAATATAAAACTGGTTCCTTAGCCTGTGATGACGAATTAAAATCACAAAGTTTACCATCTAGTCCTTCGAGGTTGAAACGCTTTGCTACATCTTCTCGTAGACGTAAAAGTATTACCATACCCAAACCATTTAAAATGACAGAAAGGTAAAGGTTTTGCGTTTTAAATTGTATAACAATATATGTATCTCGTATTATCAAAATAATCGTACTTATAAGGTAGCTGTTTATACTTGTACAAATCTGTATGTGTCGTTTTATGATAATCCAATTTTTTATTTTCTCCTCTGACTCGTTTAGGAAAGTGCGACATTCCCATAGAAACATAATTTCTTAATAATAGATTAAATACTGAACTTTATTCAATAAGCAATGAGTGTCGTCAGAGCTCTAATTTAAATTTTAATTAAAATTTTCTCTCATTACTCTCACTCTTCTATCTTCTTTTTATTCTCTTATCTTGGTAATCTTATTTTTATGGCTGTGAAAGACAAATGAGCAAGTGTGTCAATGAGAAAGGTGTAAGATTGTTCTTTGAATGTTCAAATATCGTACGAGTTCGGAAATGCCGCTGAAGGTAGCTGGCTCCACAAAGTAGTAATAGGTCGAAAAAATTTCGCTCTAAACGCAATGTACTGGAACGTCATTGATGGAGGTGGTGGGATGAAATTTTTCTGTGGGCGAAGTTATATGGAAATTAGTGTATAATAAATGTATAGAATGTACTGAGAAATATTAAGCGAATTTGGTAACAGATTAGTTCTGATGATCTCCTAACCAATTGGGCGTCCTATTAGTATGATTTAAGTGTGCTCGCAATACTCGCTATTCGCTCGCATATTTTGTTTGCATTGCAGCAAATTATTGATTATGCTTTCTCAAACGTTAATTTTTTACACAGGGACGATGACATTCGTATAGTGAATGAGCTTCGTACGCTAAAAAAGTCATTTTCTGAGGACATGCTCAATCAGAAACGAGAAAGAAAAAAATTCCGAGCCAGGCCAGTGCCTATTGAATCTCGGATTCCTCTTTACGACAAGATACTCGAGGACCAGTCAATGAGGTTCTTTTACACTTCATAAAATGTAGTATGCCTCATTATAATTATTTTAAACTAAATATTTTTTATATGCATTTGTGTACTTTGTTTTTATTAATGTAGTTTTATCGCATCAAACAAAATAGTTATTTCTTACTGCATGCATTACTTTTACTGCACTCTAAAATATGATTTCCATGCAGGAAATTAAATAATAAATTTATCTAGACGTAGCTTAATACTGTAGCTGTAATAGCTTCTCTACTGTGTTGCACTCAAAGCCTCCGGCTCACTCCCTCCCATTATTCACATTATACTCTGGCAATATTTGTCCAGTACTTCTGGTGTTGTAAATATCTATGAATGGTTGGCCATCAGTTCAAAAAAGAAATTGAATCCCAGGACCGGTTAAAAAGAGAGAGGTAAAATTAGAATGTAAACTAGTTACTTGATAAAAATTGTGCACCGTTCCCTAAAATCTTTGACAAAAATGATTCAGTCGTTACCGCTAAGATTTATTTCAACCAATAGTTACATAAGAAACTACATCCATGTTCATTTTTAGTGCCTCTCCGACTAGCAAACATTAGCAGTTCATTCAGCACAACTACCTTTTTTTTAGCGAAGGGAAATGGTTCGGTAGCACTCACTATTCTTTTGTAATCCTTGATATTGTGTTGCCAAGATTTCTTTCTCCAATCAACCCGTCTTTTTGCCTGCGAATTTTTCCCATTTTTTGTATCTATTTGTTCCTTGACGTGAACATGAACTTATGGGTAAAGTTGCTTACTTGAAGCATAACAGTTCACGTTTCTTTTTTACTCGTCGAAAAACTTTCTGGTTGGTTATTTTTTGAGTCCAGCTAATAGTGAGCGTCTATATTTCAATAGCGAATTATACGTTTCGAATCGATTTAGTGAAATGAAGTCAATTCAAAAACATAAGCAGTAATTTTAATTTCATTTTTAGTATTTTTTTTTTAGATTTACATAATAAAGTTAAGTAAATATATAATAAGTTTACATTACTTGTAATATACTTGTAGAATACACTGATAAATGAATATATATATTTGGAATTTCCAAAATAACAGGATGTTTAAAGTGATTGCACAATTTGTTATTAACTTCCTCCACAATGTCCGTTGATTTGATTAAAATAATCAATTCATTAGTTTTGTATTATTAATGTCTCGCAAAAAAGGAATGGGCGAGAAAATAAGTTTTTTTGTAGTTCTAATTATAAAAAGAATTTCATAGCTTTTATTCTTATTATGTAATATTAAGCCCCGTAGTCAATCCAAGTTCAAGTCCACAGTACCTTTCTCAATTAAAAAAAAAAAACTAGAGGTTTTGATATAACTATATCTCTTGTTTACAACTTCTGAACAACAATTTCAACTTAGCTAATAGTGCTTGAGCTAGGAAAATATGGTTCACATCCATGATAAAATCTAGATACCCCACGGTCTTAGATCGTAAGCAAAATCTTTATGAGTAAAACATTGCTGCTTAAAATTGAAGGATGTTACTTTAATCCCCATACTTATCGGGTAGATTGGCAATCGCAGAATGTTTTTTTCTTAGATAATTAACGTCGCCTTATACTTAGGGTACCCACAAGAAGGAATATATATGGTAACCCAATTCTATGCCCTGAACTACAAAGCAGTAGCAATAAGGAAATGTTTCAATTACTTATACTTTCATGTTAATAAACCCTTGTAAAGAAAAAGAATAAATAAACAATAATATAAAAAAAAGCAAAATGTGAAGGAGACATTGAAAGACGAGTAAAAGTTGGTAATCAGGTTAATGGAGCCTTGCACTCCTTTATAAAAGTCAGAATGTGTCTAAAACGGCCCAACTGGCGGTTCATCAGGGGGTGCTTGTTTCGACGCTAATATACGGTAGTGAAAGTTGGGTTTGGCAGAAGAAGCATGAAAGCAGACTGAATGCGGTGGAAATGAGAGCATTAAGAAGTATGTGTGGTGGTAATAAGAAATGTAGATATAAGAGAGCAATGTGGAGTAAAAGGTGTTGTGAGAAAAGTAGAAAAAGGAATGCTTAGATGGATTGGGCATATAGAGAGGATGGATGAAAGACGACTGACAAAAGAAATTTACCTTGCGAATGTGGATGGAAGGGCCGGTAGAGGAAGACCACGAAAAACATACCTTGACCAAATTGCTGAACTTTATAAGACAGGCCAGGTCAAGAGTACCCTCAACCGGCGGGCTTGCATGAGGAGAATAATGAGTGTGGAGGAATCAAGGAAAGTATGCCGAGTTCGCAGCAGATGGAGATCAGTGGTCTCTGCCTACCCCTACGGTAGGCGTGACGATATGTATGTATGTATGTAAAAAATAGCAATTAGCTGATCTATTTAGATAACTGTTTGTCATGTTTTCCCAAAAAGCATGTATGTATGTCTAAGTGCAGCTTGATCCATAGAGCTTTCACAATATTTTTGCGTAATACAATATAAATATTCTTTCTAATAAGGATTTTCAACAATTCCGCAGGCGAGCAATTAATAAGATTAACAGTGAAGCGGAACTTAAAGCACAAATGAAGCCATTTAGTTTTACTGATAGAGAAGAAAATTCTGAGGGAGGCGTCTGCAGAAAAGCTGTCCATGCTCTTCCAAAAGCCAAAAAGAAGAAATGCTTCAGGGCTCGACCAGTGCCGAAGAATCTGTTTTCTAATTACTTCTATGATAGAATAAAGCAAAACGAGTTCTTTAGGTTAAATAATCTCTTTCTTTAAAGATGCAATGCTTTTAATTGGAATTCTTATAAATCGTTTCAACTATTATAACTACATATTGCTCATGTTAGAAAATAATAGTTCCATTCCACATAATCCAAATATACTCTCCAATTTTACATAAGTACTTTAAGCGGAGCTCTTATTCATTTAGCTATTACCGCTGTTTTTATAATATAAATTTAAATATATTAAATAATTAAATGTATTAAATAAGTAACAGTTATAAAGTAAATCGAAAAAAAAAATATTTTCTGTGTGATATATATCTAAAATACGTATTATTTTTCTTAGTCACATCTTCTTTATTCTTCTTCTGTATATAAGTTGTTGAAGAAGATGATTTTATCAAAAAATCTTCTTTTAGGTCAATGAATAGACGCATACGAGCAGAGGAAATGTTACGAAACGCAAGTTACCCAGGCAAGATAGGATCTAGGGAACGTAGCCACTTGTCAACTCCCGCGGCTCACAGTGATTTACCCATAGATCCCTCACCCGCAAGACTTTCAACCAAGTCTTCAGATAGGTTAAGGTCCGCAAGCCCGATAAAAATGTCCAAAGTTTCTAAGGACGAATTCATAACTACAAGTCCACAACCATTTCGATTTAAGACGGCATCCAGAGCAGAGCAAAAGGTAAAATTAACAATTAAAAAATTAAATTCACATTTTTGCTTTATATTCCCAAGACAGATAGATTCATTTATTTCCGTCTGCGGCAACACGCATGAATGATCATTAAATTATTACATGATCAATAGTACATACAAATGGAAATGGGCGTCGGTTGAGTCAAAACCTTCACTCATTGAGCAGAGAAACTGATTTTCTGCCACCACCTGACCCTGACGGAGATGCAGTGCAGCGCAACTTGAGTTCCGTATATACTTTGATCAATCCCACAAATAAACCTACATTTTGTAATCGAGCCTTATACATAAGAAAAAAACGATACGTGACAATACCAATATTGCTGAAATCTGACTTTTATAACTTGTAACATGTTTGATTATTAAGTAATATAGCATTATATATTTTTTAAACGTAAAGTCACTTTTTAGACACCTTAGTGGAGGAGGTCAATTTAAAGTTACATATTTTTTACTATACTCATTAGACTTGATGGAGAAAATCAATATCTGTTCAAAAGTTCTGCCTGTACTATTTTACGTTGCCGCAATGAGGACACTGATAGTCCTTTAAAACACAAGTTCTAAGTTAATCAGAGAGCTAGTTGTCTCAGTGGCGAAGCTACCGCCTTCGAAATCAATCGACGCGGGTTTGATTTCCAAATAGGGATAAATATACGTATATATGGCCTATAGGGATAAATATACATATATATGGTAAATATTCCGAGTCTGTTTGTTCTACTAATCTGTCTTGTACAAGCAAAGTGGGTTAATGTCCATACCGCCAGAAATTAGAGGCCCGCGTAAATGTTGGACATATGTTGTATATATATATATATTTTTGCTTATGGCTATTAACTTTGTTTATTGATATTTTTTTTCTATCATCCTGACGATAATGTATCACTAACCTACATCAAGTTATCTTTTTAATACTGTGGCCATCCTACGGTTGTTATTAGCGATATATTACGCTATTAGCGATAAAAACGCCATTTGTATATAAAATGTTACTTTAAAGACACTGAAGTTGTTCAATTTATTTAAATTTGGTATAGAATTAGTTTTAAAGACGACATGAACCTTTCCTGACCGCTACACACAGTAGTATTTATCGATGTAATCTATTATTTTTCGAGATTTTCAGAGATTCTCCCGCGGAGCTAGTTTGCTGTACGTCGCTTCACGTACATAGAAGTATCGTAAACAAAAGTTCTGTATGTGTGTTTTAGATGCAAGATATAGCAAAAGAGCTTTTCCAAAGCACTAAAAATAGTGAAAGTATAAGCGATTGTATAGAAGGAAAACCTCGAGCGTATTCAGCGTTAGAATTAAAAAGTACGGCAGCAGGAAGATCTAACCTCGCGGCACTGTTGAGAGCGGAAACTGTGAGAAGACGATTTGAATCCGAAGCTGCTAGAAGTCAGGCTGAACAACGCCGTCAACATGAGATGAGACAACGGGGTCGCTTACTTCGTTCCAAACCTGCTTGGCATCTTGTTAAAAATAAGTAAGTTAATAAACTTGTCTTGTTGGGTAACTTTAAATGAAAAATTAAAAATCTATTATTATACTTAGAATGAATATATTATATAAGAGAGCGATATGGATTGAAACGTGTCCTGACAAAAAATGAGAGAGGGATGTTTAGATGGTTTGGGCACATAGAGAGGATGGAGATCTGTGCTTTCTGCCTACTCCTACGGGACATAGGCGTGACGATATGTATGTATGTATGTATGTATAAAACAATATCCAAAGGGAAAGTATACCTTTAGATGTTCCTGTGTTCAAAAGAATAGTTCTAATTACTGATTCGTTTATATTTAAATATTCATTATTTACAGTCACGAAGAAGATATTGCAATGCGATTACAGACTCGGCGTGATGAAGAGAGGATGAGACACGAAGAGTTTCTGCACGAGATGGAAATGATGTACGAAAGGGTACAACAGCAGCCGATGCTGTTTGAAAGATTTTACGCGCCACGTTCTGGCTCTGTTCTAGATTGTATGCAATTATCTCCTCGGAGAAGTTTACGAAAAAAGCGCTCTAGTGGAAAAAGCCATTCATATCCTAGGATCACACTCTGTAATAGTTTTGATAGCGATCTAATAAAATACTTAAACAAAATTGACAATAGAGATCAATTGTTTGAAAATTCAGAAATACTTGATAGTACTGACAAAGAAAAGTTATAGTAAGATGTAATGAAAAACATAATATAAAATGGACACAAGAAGTAGTTTAGTATAGCCCTTTTGGAGAAATTAATAATAAATAAATTTTGAAGACAAACAAAAAAATACTATACTTGATAGCCTCTTACTTTATTTAAGAGAAGAATTAAAGAACATTTTGAGTATAAAATATTTATATATGTATATATTTACGTGTATATTATATATATGTATCCTCTTATTTATATAGTATTATATTATATATTATTAGTATTTATATGTTTATATATGTATGGTTTTATATAGTATGTATTGTTATGTATATTATTATTATATTTTGTTTTTGTACACTTATTTCTATCCTCACAGCTTATCTTATTTCTCTTTCACTCCTGGGTTTGCTGGAAGAAAACTCAATTTTGAGTTAAGCTCGCCCTTGTACATCTTCTTTCCTTTTAATTCTTGTATGTCGTGTTTTGTGTACAATAAAATATTAAAAAAAAGCTATATACAAACATACACTCTCTTTCTCTCATACACACACTGCAAATTTTCAAGGTACCCAAAATTTGTAGTATATTTTGGGTACCCTATATACATTCTTGTTGTTACTTAAATTAGTTGAACAAAGTTATTTCAGGTGCACTTTAAAACACCAAACTTCTTAATTGAAAACTTAATGTTGGTGTTGATTGGTAAACTGGACATTATTTGCAAATAATCTTAATAAATGAGGTGAAATTGTATATACCTCCGAAGCGAGCACAATAAGTATTCTATTACAATAAGTAATGCATTTAAAATAGTAAGAAACATGGCTGTCAAAGTCAAATTTTCTTTTTCCATCTAACCAGACTTAAAGTTAAAAAAATTAATGCTTTGTTTTTAAAAAAAAAATATTGACTCAACACTTCAAACTTTCGCTTGTCACGATCTAACCCGCTGTTGAAGGGTCAAATCAGTAAATAATAAAATAATAAATGCGTTTTTAAACAATATCGATTGAAACAACACAACTTAAAATTAATAATATTTCAAACAATGTAATGCAATTTGCATATGTAATGGATTTTATCAATAAAATATTAATATAAAAATATTTTTTAGTACCTAAATTCACATAATTTCTCATCTCAAATATACCTGTATAAACTGAAAATAATGAATAATTATTATAAAAACTTAAGTTTGAGTTCTTGGGAGTAAGGAAATCTTATCTCAGTTGCGAATGTACTAATATGTAGCTAATATTCTATCACTAAAATACAAATTAACTATATAGCACGTGTTCCATCACGTGACAAGCCAACTTTAAAATGCATATCTATTTAGAAATAACTAAAATAGGTTTGCATTTTGAAGTAAATAAATATGCGAAAAATGACTTGCTGCCATATACTTCAAGGGTTCACATAAAATTTAAATTAACGACCATCTTGATGTAAAGCGAAAAATATTAATATCTAAAGTAAAATCTATAGCATAAGAAAAAAGTAAACGACGATGCGTTATAAATATGAAATATCAAGTTATGAAAATCTAAGTGCCGTCAACTAACAGAGCGTACGTTGTCACTATAGCATTAGGGCCACTAATATTCATTTGAACGATTTTTAGCAACAATTCATATATGTCACTACAAATTTCACACATATAGCTAAAACGTGGGGCATTAAAAAGGCTCTACGAGAACTAACAGATAAAGTTGAATGGATTCCAAAGCTAAAAGATAAAATTGTAAGAGACAAGACAAAATGCTAAGGGCTTCTAGCCATGGCAACAAAATTCTATCGCAACTGATACTCAAGTAAGAAAACACTTAAAAAAGAAGATCTTACGAAAGGCGACGATGTGCCTGAAATACTGATTAGAGAAGTAAAGATAGCAAGAGAGAGTCAAAAAAAGGATAAAGCACCCGGTCCAGACCAGATAACAAATGAGATGCTGCTTCTCCTGCAAAAAATTAATCGCTCAAAGTCTTTTACAGATATTTAATTAGATGTTATCAACAAAAGACCTATCCTGACAATGGTTAACATCAACTGTAACGTTGATACTCAAAAAGATGATATCAGCAACTACAGACCCATTAGTCCGATGTTAAATATATATAAATCTTTGCAAAAATAATCCTAGCTAGAATAACCAAAGTGCTCGATGTAAACCAACCCCGAGAAAACGCAGGATTTAGAAGTGGTTACTCAACATTGGATCACATTCACGTGGTAAGACAGATAGTCGAAGAGCCAGGAGTATAATATGCCCTTTTACTGTTGCTTTATAAATTACTCTAAGGCATTTGATTCGATAGAACACGAAAGTATACGGCAAGCGCGGAAGAACCAAGGAGTAGAAACTAATAACAATTGAATTTAGGGTCCGCCAGGGCAACCCCCTATCACCTAAGCTATTTTCTGCGGTATAAGAAGACATCTTCCTTAAACTAAATTGGGATACTGTAGTGATACATTCATTAATGTATTTCTAATGCATTAAAACCTTTTATATTATATCCTTTTTTTATTAAATTCGTAATGTTCAAACTAAGTACATCTGGTAAGTACATCTCACACCTGCGTTTTGCCGATGATATCGTGATCTTGGCAGAATCGCTAGAGGAACTGCAAGGGATGCTGAACAGCCTAAATGAATTCTCTCAACGAGTCGGTTTGACCATGAACTTTGATAAAACGAAAGTCATGGTCAATGATCATCTGGATCCACAACCGACCGTCGTCACTGGTAAAACTCTCGAAGTTGTCCAGGAGTATATCTACCTCGGGCAAGTCTTGCAATTGGGTGGAGACAACTTCGAGAAAGAAGCCGATAGAAGGATTCAGTTAGGCTGGGCAGCATTTAGGAAACTCCGTCCGGTCTTCTCGTCGCCCATACCTCAGAGCCTGAAGACGAAAGTCTTCGACCAGTGTGTCCTACCCGTACTCTCCTACGGCGCCGAAACGTGGACGCTGACAGTCCGTCTGCTTCATAAGCTCAGAGTCGCTCAGAGAGCTATGGAGAGAGCTATGCTCGGAGTTTCTCTGGTAGATATGTTTCGGAATGAACAAATCCGCCAGAGAACTAAAGTCACCGACATAGCCTTTCGAATTAGCAAACTTAAGTGGCAATGGGCGGGTCACGTCTGTCGGAGATCCGACGATCGTTGGAGCAGACGAGTGCTGGAGTGGAGACCGCGTCTCGGTAAACGTAGTGTGGGACGCCCCCCGGCTAGATGGTGCGACGATCTGCGCAGGGCGGCTGGCAGAAACTGGATGCGTGTAGCCGAAGATCGGGCTAGGTGGCGCTCCATGGGGGAGGCCTATGTCCAGCAGTGGACTGCCGCAGGCTGCTGATGAATGTTCAAACTTAAAATGAAAAAGAAATTGGTATAAAACCATATGCATTTGTTCGACTGACGTTTTTTGGATAGACGTGGGTGTCATTCCGGTATAAAAATTATATATAATATATATATATATATATATATATATATATATATATATATATATATATATATATATATATATATATATATATATATATATATATATATATATATATATATATATATATTTCTTAATTTCAAAATGCTTACTTTCATTGCGTATTGGCACGACAATATTTTGTTCCTTACTTTCTCACTATACACCCATATTTGGTTTGCATATATAAGACTTGGTAGAATGCAGAAGTCCATTTTAATCTTTTTTATTTCCGAGTTTTATTTAGTTTTCGTTATGTACCCAGTATTTTCTCCAAGTTAAGTTTATTCTTCTATCTACTTCGTTTTCATTACTCTTTCCATCGAAAGAAACTAGCTGAGGTACTATAACGTACTGATATGGCGACACGAGATCTTTAGGGGGTTTAATCTTCGATATAATGAATCTCTTCCAAGTGAAGTTAATTTATGAATCAATCACTTTACATTTTATATTCAATATTAATTCATCATTATTATATTATATTATTTTTATAATATTATATTCAATATTAATTCATCATTATTATATTATTATATCATTTTATATTCAATATTATTTATTTCTTTATATTTATAATTTAAGATTTTCGAATGTAAAAAAGTAATATAATAAAAAAGGTTTTATTCCATTCAGATAAAAAGTTTTTATACATTAATGATACATTTATCAATGTATCACCACAGTAGACATATTCGTCTACATAATATACATTATAATAGACATTTCGGTCTGTAGTTACTCAAAAGTGGGTTTCCTTTTTTGTAAATTAGAGTTACATTTGACTCAGATTTGTAGAAGTACTGCGGATGTATATAGGCGGCGTTGATTACTTTCTATCAAGTGACACGCCTGCTCGTTTGCCTTACTATCCTATAAAAAAGAAAAAGAATTGTTTTAGTAAGAAGTTGATATGTAAATGTCTAAAATAATTTTGGGTTATATTTTATACATTTTCAATTTAATTTATATCTCAAAATATATTATTACACTTAAGTATTTACTGTACATAACGGTTATATGAGTAGTTATAGTGTTTTATTTTTTAATATTTTCTATTATCCAATCGATATATTTTACTACTCTGGTATAACCTGATGGTTTTTCAGTTTTACCACACTTTACGGATCCAAAACTAGTGATGCCAAATAAAAACCATCTAGGCTCTGACTCGTTCTTGACTAGTTTCATTAAAGGACCTCCAGAATCACCTCTGCATGTATCTTTTCCAATTTTACCGCCAGCACAGATCACATTTGACGTTTTTGTTAAAAACATTTCATTTTTATATGCGTTGATGCATTGTTCAATGGGAGCTGTGTCTAGGCTTACTTTTCGCTTGATAACAGACGGCAATTCTGTAATAATATTTACATCAACTTAAATAATGATCATTATTTATTATGGCATAAAAGAAAGTAATTTAGAAGTTAATCTCAATAGAGCCGTATCAGTCCACTGTGGGGACTTTGACATTTCTGAAAAATAAAGAGTGTTGTCGTAATCCTCATGCTTGGTTGGTGGATATTACTCAGTTAAACGCTTATTTTCTTCGCACGATACCCACGGGAATAAATGGGGTACCTCTAATCTATGCCGGTAATCACACAGCACTATCAGAAATATTTACAACTAATTTACCGAATTCTGTCATGCCCCATCCGGCAGTCCAATAAGGCGTTCCAGTTACGTAATCTTGTTCGGCAACGGCTTTAGTAGTTGGTAAACAAATTGGCCGAATGAATTCTATAAGAAAAAAAATAATTGAAAATAATTAAAATGTGCATATATGTATTAAAGAAAGAAAAATTATATAAAAACATTTGAAATACCAGTAAAATTGACGGCATGTTTTAATTCTATTAGACCAATATCATCTAATAAAGTCGTTTTGTTGTAGTTTGGGTGAATAACAGCGGTAGCTACTTCAACGTCAACAGGAGTATCACTACATCTTTCATCGTAACAATCAAGATCGGACTCAGTATCCCATTCCCCTAATCGTATTCTTTTACTAAAAATATATATAATTATTATACACTACTCATAATAAAATAATATATTATTTATATTGTAGTAAATGGTTTACGGTTTAAAAGTATCTATACAGTGAGCGGCAGTTAAAACATATCTTTCAGTGATTAAGGAGCCTGCGCAGTAAAATATGTCTGGTGCGTTTGGTCGGTATCGGGATCCTGCGAAACGTAAATACCAAATAATATACGATAGACAAAACATAAAGGAAACAATTTACTTTCAAACCGCTTATGACAAAATAACGGATATTTTATCTCACCGCGTATTTGAGCCATCCATGGAAATTCATCTATAGCCGCAATTTGTCCTCCAATAATTCTATCGGAAATATGTTCGCTAAATCCGCAAATATCTTCACTAGGCAAAAGACTTCTTGCTTTGAACTCCTTTTCATTTTTAAAGGTACTGTTCTCATTCACGTTTGTGATTGTCTGGGCAAAAGTTCTTTGAATTGAAGCTTCTTGTGTTAACAAATTTGTTATAGAGGTTATATGTCTCATAGGTGGCCTTGCAGTGGTAATGACTTCAGATCTTCTAGTCGCAGTATCAGTATTGCTATTGGACACTAATGGAACCTCTGTAGGACAGCAAACCTACAAATTACGAAAAACCATAGTATTCTTTAACGAATACAGCAGCAAACATATGCGTTATAGTTAAAATTTGATTGATGGTATAAAAGTATTGTATTATACAGAAATTATATAAAGGAATTTTTTACTTTTATTCGAAGTAAAATTTCACGGAAAATTTGAAAAACAATTTAATAAGAAATGAGTTTTTGTCGTAAACTGTAATGTATGTCGTTGATTTTTTCCATACTATAATAAAGTTTACACTGTATTCACTCGTTATGATTTAACAAAAAGATTTTCGCTCATTTAACCAAAAGATTTTTCTATTTCTGTGAATTGCTGCTGAAATAAGACGAAATCGAGTCAGTTTTTAAATAATTAGTTAAAAAGATCATCATAATACAATAATTTGCTAAAAAGATCATGGTCGAAGCCCGGAAAAGTTCCACAACGGTTGCAAAGTCTGTATTGGTGTCGGGGAAAATAATGTTGAATGTTTGGTAGAATCGGTAAGGAAATAATTATCACGAGGTCCTCGAATCTAACCAAACCATTGATCTGATTCTCTACTATATTTCGGAAGCAACCTCAATTAGCACAAGATGCTGTGGATCAGTTAGTTGCATTTAAAACTTGCGGTAAGGGTATCGTATAAATCTTATCGTCATCACTCATATCATGTATTCCGCGGGCGCACACACATTACAAACAAAATTCATTCCTCCTTCAGGCCGGCACTTTAAGCAAGCATCATTGCGAAGGACAAGACCTCGACAATATTTTGTTACAGATTATAGCCACAATTATATTTATTTATGTATAATATATTATGTGAGTGTGTGTGTACCAGTCACTCCGATATTTGTTTGCGGGAACAATATATATAGGAAATATGTTGTATCGTTGTCTTTCTGTTGTCTGTCGTTGTTGCCTGGGCAAAAATTAAGAGCTTGGCTAGGAAGCTTTGATTCAACCATCAATACCGTTTAAATACCTTTTCTTTTTCAAAGGTAATACTCTCATTCACATTTGTGTTTGTCGGGGCAGTAGTTTTTATTGAATCTTCTTGTGTTGTAGAGGTTATATAACTCAGCGGTTTCTTTACAGATATAATTGTTTCAGATTCCTTAGTTCCAATATCAGTATTATTATTGAACACTATTGGAGCGTCTGTAGGACAGCAAACCTACAAATTACAAAAAACCAGAGTATAAGGTCGGGGAAAAAGTCTTTTCGCATATAGTGTGTATAAACGTGCAATAAAATTTGTTTGGCTGTACTCTTTGAAACTAGCTGATTTTGGTGTCATTAAAAAAGGTTACTTTAAAAAAAAATAAAAAGGTTACTTTAAGAAAAAATGCAACGCAAGCCGCTAAAAATCTTTGCTACGTTTTTAGATCTACGCTATACTGTCAATAAGATTAGCGCAAAGTTGGTTTAAACATTTTCAATTCGAGAATTTTGATGTGTGATGAAAGATGCACCTCGCCACGGTCGCTACGGTCATATTACGGATAAAAGTGGATCACGTGCAACAAGATAGTGCGAAAAAGGTCGTTGCCAAAGATCGGCTAGGCTCTACAGACTGTGGCAAAACCAGGCTTAACTCGCAACAAGGTGATGTTGTCTATATGGTGGGATTGGAAGGGCGTTATTCATTATGAGCTTTTATCGCTGGGCAGAGCCATCGATTCAGATCTTTACTGCCAACAAATGGCACAAAGTAATCTATATGAAATCAAAATGTAAATAAATGTAAATAAACTTGTTTTCTTTTTGTGGTTTACTATGTTTTCGCGTCGGTATTCGTTTTGATATATAGCCTTTAAGTATATGTATGTATATAAGTTGTTAGTCTAATTTCAAACATTACAAAAAACGGCCATTATTAATAAAGATTGTCGCATCGAAAAAAAAACTGAATCTTGGATTTAATCCACTTGTACATTTTTGGCTTCAAAAACATATTAAAGATAATAATGTATGTGTAAGAACGAAAATCTATTGATATTGAGTTCTATGTCGCGATGAAAGAATGTGTGCCGTAATCTTCACGCTTGGCAAGCAGATCGTATGTTGGTTTCTTACTACTCGGGTATATGCTGTGATCCATTTGGTGTTTACTCCTATAGTAGCCTCGTACGCCACCCACGGAAACGGGGAGAAATGGCATATCTCTGTTCTATTCCAGTAGCCACACGGATTTATATTTTTATACCGTTTCCAATATTGGTGATACCTTTGGCATTTTTGTATTGTATTCACATAACATTTTTTTCAATCGCTCGTCAAATCTTTGTTCGAGCAAAGTAACTGCTAAAGGGCATTTTGTCAGGTTTACGCATGTTTCCATTGCAGCGCAGTTTCGTGTATTTCGTGTTTGTATTGAGTCTGCAATTTTAAATATAAGTTAATAGTATTATTATTTTTCATTGCCAATTTAATTGCCTTAGTGGCGAAGCTATTGCCTTCAGAGACAATGATCGCAGTTATTTATACACGATAGTCTGATATTCACAGAAGAGCAAGAATAAATAAAAATAGTAAATTGAATTACATATTCTTTACTTTTATTTCATATTATTATTTATTTAATTATCCTTTACTTTTTTCACTTTAACTTATTCTTCGTGAGTCTTGTGTTAATATCAGACTACCGTGTATAAACAAAATAGGGAAAACCCACAAACGGATTGTTATATCCTTGTATATGCTTTAATTATAATAAAAGAATAAAAACTTACGGAAAAATCCTATAATAATGACGGCAACAATTGTCAATTCAAAGAAACAACTTTTGGACATTTTAAATTCGGTGAATGTATTCTTCACAAACAAAATAACTTTTGTTAAACACTGTATTGGTCAGAGTGAAGTGTGAACTTTACGAGAATTACAGATCATTGTGGCCTTCCTTTATAACATAAAATGTAGCTGCAAATGACGCCGATTGGCTCACGTCGTCGGTGTGTTTGCACACATTGAAATTTCATGGACTTGCCAGCAGTTTGACATGTTACGTCAAAAGAAGTAAGCTGAGTAATATAATGATGGTACAATATGACTATATAGTTATTTCGCTTATGCATTCCTACACCACTTGTTTTGTGATTGTTCAATCGTTCATCATTTGAATTAGCGGATTGCAATAGTGCCAAAATAGCAAGGATGTTTTCGCCAATGTCACGTAGAATGGAGCAGATACGAAAGAAATTAATCGGTACGTTCAAAATAAGAATGGAATAAAATGGAGAAGACACGAAGGGGATTAATCGGCGCAGTCGAAATAAGACTGGAACAAAATGGAGATGACACGAAGGAAATAAATCGGCGCGGTCGAAATAAGAATAGAGTAAAATGAAGAAGACACGAAAGAGATTAATCAGTGTGGTCGAAATAAGAATGGAGTAAAATGAAGAAGTCACGAAGGAGATTAATAGGCGCAGTCGAAATAAGAATGGAATAAAATGGAGAAGACACGAAGGAGATTAATCAGTGTGGTCGAGATAAGAATAGAATAAAATGGAGAAGACACGAAGGAGATTAATCGGTGCAGTCGAAATAAGAATGGAGTAAAATGGAGAAGACACGAAGGAGATTAATCGTTGCGGTGGAAATAAGACTATGTTGTGACTGTATACTTTTTCGTTTTAAATACATTTGTCACGATTTTTTAAACACATTAGTAAACGATTATTGATTTTAACGATGCTATGCCGATTACAATCTCGGCGTCAACAGACAGCGTTTAACTATCATCGTTACAATTATTAAACCTCTTAATAATTGTTACGGAATTTCTTTCTATTTTTTTTAATATTTCATTCTTATATATGAAATAAATTTTTAAGTTAATTTTATTGTATAACTCATGTAGAATTTTTAACAGAAAATTATTATTATATTTTCTTTTCAATTGGCTTCATTCCAAACACTATATTTATCGCGTACTTATGTAAAAATTTTTATTGCACTAAGTAATACGATTACAATGTTTTTTTAATGTAGTAGTCGTTATTTATAAGAATAAGAGAGAACCTTGAATCGTCTCATCTTGATAATCGACGATGAAAGATTAAAATAATCGTAATAAATAATCACACAGATGAGATTTCATTGGTTTTTGTAACAGGAAAATTTGTTCATTTCCTGCAAAAGTTAAAAGCAATACCTACGTATATGGCAAAGAAAAGGAAAAGTAAGTATCGCGTTAATCTAAATTGCCATTTAACTAAGGTTCTGATCTGATAAACAAAATAAAATGTCTAATATATGTGACTTTTTAATCATGGCGAGCATCGAAATTTCAATTTGTTATGTCAATGAAATAAAATGTGCTAATTTAATTTTCATTTCAATTTGTTTTCATTTTAATTAAAATATTGTTTATAATTATTCTTCATAATATAATAAATAAATTGGTCTAATTATTTAAATACATATTATCCAATATCCATTTAAGAAAATATTGTACTGAAGCGTAGACACCCGGTTTCTTAATGCCGCAGATTGTGGGTCCAAATGACACTACGCCGACTAAAAAACTCTTAGGACCTTCAGAAGTATCGTATGTCTGAAACAAAGGAATAAGTAAATATATTTTCTTCTTCTTCTTCTCTAGTCTTTTTTGAAGTAGTCTGGCTAACTTGAAAATAATAAAAAGTCATTTTGCTTATTTTAAAAAACACGAATAGATCTAGCTAAATCTGTTAAGCGAGGTCAAGTGTCCCAAAAATTTAATCGACGGGTAGTAAAAACAAGATCTGAATTTAGAACTCGTTCCAGAATCATTACAGGAGTCAGCAATTTACGACTGCGAAATTCTTCAATAAAACGACACGATAATTGTCTAAGATGAAGTTCAACTTGTAGATTTATCTGGATTCAGCGATAATATTAAATAGAATAAAAAAACAAATGATGGACTTTTACCATTAGTTAGCAACATAAACATTCAAAATCTTTGTTAAAGTTTAGAAACGAAACTGGGAAAGGAACCACTTAATAAACTTTTTCGCTGTGATTAAAAAATCAAATAACTAAGATCTCAGTCTCATCAAAGTAATTTGGGAAATTAAAAGATCATCTCCTTTTAGTTTGCGCAGTTTAATTTATTTTATTTCTGACTTGCTAATTTATTAAGATTCGACTGGAGAAAAGTTTGATACCATTCAACAATATATGGACAGTCAAAAGTTTTACTTAGCTAAGATCCGCGACAAGCAAATCAATAACAGAAAATTAACAATGTGTGTTTTTCCGTTGGGTTTAGTGGATTTATTTGGAACTTAAACCAAAAACTTACCGAAAATCGGCCATCAACTCTCCACCCACCAACCACTATACACAACACCAAACACACATTATCACTTTTCCATCTTGTAAACGACACGTGTTTCGCCCCAACACGAGGCATCTTCAGGTATAGTACACTCTACGGAAGACAACCGAAAAGTTTTGAGGCATCTTCAGGTATAGTAGACTCTACGGAAAACAACCGAAAAGTTTTTGGTTTAAGTTCCAAATAAATCCACTAAACTCAACGAAAAAAAACACATTGTTAATTTTCTGTTATTGTTTTGCTTGTCGCGGATCTTAGCTAAGTAAAACTTTTGACTGTCCATATAGTGATGGATTTCCGCAAAGTAACGCCTGACTCCATTAATAACCATTCAACAACTCTAAATAAAGTAAGACATCTTATCAGCGAACAATATTCATAAGTGATGTTAGGTGAACACTCTCCCATCATGTTTCTGGATTCTTCATTTTTAAGAAAATTGGATACAATGAATCCCTCAATTAAGTACTATGAAATATTCAGATATTATAGATACATATAAAATTTCTATTTTTACACAATACATTAAAATATAAATTTTAAGAATACCTTCATCAGCGGACCTCCAGAGTCTCCACCACAAGCATCTTTATTATGTTGTGCTCCTGCGCAAATTTCAGACTTCGTAATTTTGAATCCTTTGCCGAAAAAGTTACATGATTCAGGCTTTACAACGGGCAACTGCAAAATATTTTTGTAGATAAATGCAATTGAAAGAATGTTTCAAGTATTACGTTAGTAACGGCTCTAATCGTTTATGGCTAAAAATATTGTACTAATGTAATATATTTCGAATGTTATACTACTATTAGGTGCGCAACTAAGTTCTTGTTGTTTGTCATTAGATGGCACCAGCAGTATGTGTTGGTCGATTTTGACATATCTAAAACGTCACAAACAAGCTTAGGCATATGATAAACAAACGGCTTTGACACGATAGTGATTTTATTGTGGCATCATATACTTTTACTTATGTTAAAATGTCTGATTTTGTGCCAAATAATCGTCATTTGCGGGAAGTGTTACTTTTCTTATTTAATTCAAAGAAAACGGCGAAAAATGAAGCACATCGCGAGTTAAAAAAGGTTACGGCAATGCTGCTCTAGGTGAAACAACGTGCCGTGATTGGTTCCATTGCATTAAAAACTGCGATGCTGATGACGATTTGCGTAAGGCAGCAGACAAAAACTGGATGTGTGAAGCCGAAGATCAGGTTAGATGACGCATCTTGAGAGATGTCGGTCAGCTCGTTCACCTGTTTAATGATGATGCTAAAAGTAAAATGTTTAGCATAATGTAAATCTGTTGTTGGAATGAAGTACTAAGTTATACACGTATTAGTAAATAAATAAAGTGCTAAATAAATAAAAAAATATTTTTTAATTTATAGCACTCTATTAATGAAATTAAAATTTTGTCGATAAGTTTAATTTTGTCGACCTCACATGAATGTAATTTGTGAACGGTGAAACAATGTTGGAAAAATTTTGCAATGCGGACAGAGGCTTCATGATATAAGGACTGGTTTTTATTTGTTTCAAACGTATTTACATTTTGTAGTCTATCAAATGTGACACCATGAAAGAGAAATTTTAGGGATACTTATCGTGTTTCTCAGTAGAATCAGCTTCCAAACTTTCGATTGTATTCGTAGAAACTCAATTAGGTGTGCTGGAGTAACTTTTTTTATGGCAAGCAAGCAATTGCTGCAACCTGATTGAGACCTAAGCATTGTCGACCTAAAGTAGGGGTAGGCTTCTCTTTTGAAGGTTAAAAAGGAAGCCATTTGGATATATTGCTAAAGGTAACCGATTCCAGAAAGTGGTAGTACGTGAAAAGAAGTTTCCGCTAAAACGAACCGTACCGAGTCGTGACTCTTCCAGCTTGTAGGGAGGAAACTTTTCTGAAAACTGTGTATTGAGGTCTTTTGAGAGGCGAGTTGTGTTAGAGGAATTCAGAGGCAGAAATTGTTTAGAAATTTTCTCGATACACTTCTTATGATATAAAAGATGTCTAGAGTTGAGACATACCTTCGCAATGCCAAAGAATCTAACCGTTTCGTAAGATTGTTCCTCATCTTCACTTATGGTTTTGACCTAAGCTACTGTCAGAAATACGGAGAGCGGGGCGCGCGAAGCGCGTTCCGCGAATTCGCACTCCTCTCTCCATATATATAATAGGTCCGCTTGTATAAACAAGAGAGAGTGCGGGGCGCGGGAGATGCGGTCGCGCCTGCATGTACGCAGTATCAAAGCTCGTTCCGCGAATTTATTCCCGAAATATATATTCTGTAGTAGGTAGCTACAGTTTCGTCTCTATCATCTCGATAAGGAACGGTCTAGGTTGGTGTATTATTCCCGAAACTTTTTTCCGTGTATTAACACTTCGTGGAATGCGTATATTAATAATAATATAATGCGTAAAAATATGCTTACCGAAACGAATTGTAAAATGCTTGCTCGCTCTTCAGTCGTCATGTTCATTTTACCCCATCCAGCGACTGTAACCAGCTCGCTTATTTTAAGAGCATATAGTTGGTCGCGCTGGGGTAAACATATTGGCGTTACATAGTCTAGAATAAAATATACAAAAACAATTTACAAAAATTAACTCAAAGATGCGATATGTATTTAATTTCATTAGCTGTCCAAATCGTAGTTTTCTCCCCATCTCATTTTGATTTATTTGGAAAAAGAATATATCCATTTATTTGCATACATCCGTATCATCACACCTGTTTCCCGTAGGGATAGGCAAACTCAAAGATCTCTATCTACTAAAATCTCGGCACATTTTCTTTGCTTCTTCCACACTCATCATTCTCATCATGCACGCTCACCGGTTAAGTAAAATGTTATTTAAAAGACTATATTTTTGTTGACTATATTTAAAAGACTATATGTTTATTACTTTCTATGAGTAAACGAGTTTTTGTCAGTGTGCTGTTTTATTTTATATCCGTTTTAATATATGCTATGCTAATGAAGGTGTCGTGACAAAAAATTAGAAAGGGATGCTTAGATGGTTTGGACACATAGAGAGGATGAATGAAAGGCGACTGGTAGAAGAAATTAACGTTGCAGACGTGGTTGAAAGATCAAGAAAAACATACCTTGACCAAATCGCCGAAATGATTTAACTGACGAGCTTGCATGAGGAGAGTAAGAGACTATATTTGACACATAACGTCCACTTTTTTATTTTTAACATTTGTAAATGTATCCTCGATTACGATTTTATCAAACGAAATTAGACGTGTTTTATATTAGTTCGCTAAATATGTACATTATTCTTAATCCCACACAACCTGCGCAGGGCAGCTGGCAAAAACTGGACGCGTGAAACCGGCGATCCAGTTAGGTTGCGCTTCTTGGCATTGGCTACGTCCGGCAGTGTGGTGCCGCGGGTTATTCATTGAGTGATTAGTTGCCCCTTATTTTTTACTATATTAACACAGAGATTAAGTTGCAATAAAGCATTTTAATATCTGTGTTTTGTGTTTTGGCAAGATAATTTTTTAGTTTTTTATGCGATTATTGTTACTTTTAGTTTATTGTATGAATAACAATAGTTTTTTTCTAAGAGGTTAATGACTATTTAGACCAAGTATCCCATGTAAAGTGAACTATTATATTGTACTAAGTACGTCATTGTCATGCAAACGTACCGTTTAATTCCACAGGAGCACTTAATTCAATAACTGCAATATCGTTGTGGAAGGCCGGCTTGTTGAAATTTGGATGACTTTTGATACTCTTAACTTGCCGATCCTGAACAGGCGGCGCGCACACACCTAATTGGCAGTCGGGGTTTGTTCGTGTGTCGTATTCGCCCATGCGGATCGAAGTTCTGTTTGAATTATTTGTATAATTAAAGGATAAAAAGTTAGCTCAACTAATTGAACGACATTTTGAACAACAAACATGTATTATATGCTTCTCGTATTCAATAAAAGATCGACCATAAAAAAATAGTTTAAAAGGGAAGGTTAATTTTTTTACACATGTATAAGGAAAACTTATATATTTCAGCAGTGTTCATTGAAATATATTTCTGAATTATGAAAGTAAGTAGCAATTGATAGCCGATCTATTGTTTGGTTAATTTAATGGTTAATCTATAGGGGTGTATGTATCCTCTTAAAAGTTCTAAGTAAGTAGAATGTTCTATGCAGTCAACAGTTGACCATTAGCACGATACGCTTCCGTTACCTTGCTCTTATTTTTATATGCAAAGATTAACTTTGTATGCAATGATTATTATTGTAGTTAAGGATTACTTTTGTATTCAAGGATTATTTGTGTATGCAAAGTTTACTTTTGTATGCAAGGATTACTTTTATATGCAAGGATTACTTTTGTATGCAAGGATTACTTCTGTATGCAACGAGGAGCACTTTTGTATGCAAGAATTACTTTTGTATCCAAGGATTACTTTTGTATGCAAGGAGCACTTTTGTATGCAAGGAGCACTTTTATATCAAGGATTAATTTGTATGTAAGGATTACTTTTGTGTGCAAGGATTACTTTTGTATGCAAGGAGCACTTTTGTATGCAAGAATTACTTTTGTATGCAAGGATAAATTTTGTTGCTTTTAAAGCCGTTATCAATACACCATTAAAACTTTGAACGTTAATGTAATGGACAGAGTAAGTTTTCGTAGTAGAAGTCGTAAAAGAATGTGTTTCTTTAATTGATTGCGAGACTAAAGAAGCTCCTTGTCTTCAAGAGAAGACGGAATTCATCTAAAAGTATTATAATTTTTATTTGTTACATCGTCACCATCATTATGTACAGCCCTTGGCAGTCCATTGCTGGACATAGGCCTCCCACAAGATGCGCTACTTAGCCTTATCTTCGGCTTCACGCATTCAGTCTCTGCGAGTCACTTTGCGTAGATCGTTACACCATCTATGCATAGGGCGTCCCACAATGCGTTTGTTACATGTCAGGCTTTAATGGTATTTATCTTGACCATTTCAACTAAGCCAATAGTGCTTTTACTAGAAAATTATGGTTGAAATCAAAGCGCAACCCTCACCAATGCTGCTTAGCTGCTTGAAAATGATTTACTCTTCGCCGTCACATTGTTCCATTAATAATGGTTTCTATTTATTTCATCCAAAAGTTGGTTTTACAATACCACTAATATTCCATTATCAAACCTCCATTTTATTCAATTAAATCAATAGAAGTAAGAATATTATTGTAAAAGGGATGAACTCACAATTGATATTCATCGCTGGCGGTTTGTACACAATGCGCGGCTGTGATCACGTGTCGATCTGACACCAAAACGCCCCCACACATCCAATCTATTTCGTCGTCATCAGCTGCTGGATTTAAATTGTTTTTTATTATAATCGTTGTTAAATAGTACAAATATTTTATGCATTAAAGCTCATGAAAGACAACTGACACAGAACAGACGAAAAAATATAATATAGTTTCAGTGTCAAAGTTACCGCTTTTACATACATATTATACATACGGCTACAAGTACTCATTCCAAGTTGGGAGGTCCGTCAATCCACCTTGGACGGTCAGAGACATTAGACTAGCGGTCTAATGTAGATGAAATAGAGCCAATGTCCACAGAAATATTATTTGAAAACAATTGTATGCCTTGGTTCGGGGTAGATGGTAATGGTTACATCGGGTACTTAATTAAGGGATGGAGCGGTTGCTCCTTCTCAAATGATACATACTGGTATATCCAAGTCTCACAAGCCATGGAAATTGTCCTAGACCAGCATTGACTCCCCCAATTATGCGATCAGTAGCACTAAATCCACACTCGAGAGATTCCAACTTTAGCCATGCCGGATGGTTCGCTACTTCATACCATTTGTTGCCTGTAAAACATTAAACATAGGATAAATATTAGAAAGACATAGAAGTAAAAGATGTGTAATGCAAATTCTTAGTTTATATAAGTTCAGAGTTCAATTTTAATTTATATTAAATGATTCATTGTATAGTAATTAATCATATAAATTACGCCAGTTGCTTACCCGAGGTAAAGTGACTCAGCAGCGATATAATAAAAGTAAGATCCCGTTGATTCATTCTTTATTCGTGAATTGTTTTTAATAAAATTCGTATAAGTTGCAGTCCCGTCATATAACATGTGAATCAACTCTCATGACTGCTTGGCGGCCTATCATTCCTTGCAATGTGCATACATTTAGAGAGGCGTCGATAAATGATTCGTTTCATTTTCGCTGTTTCGTTATTAAGTGAACGCATTACGACTGAGCTAACAACAAATCATGCTTTATATGTCTTAAGTCTGATAAGAAAAACATACTTAAACTAGTAGAGCTACGTAGTAGGTGGTTCTTAATCAAATTTTGGTTTATTATTGACTTGATCTCGTAAAAGACTCGGCTTTCGAGTTTATTTTTATACAATAAGTAATCAAAGAGAAACACCTGATTGTAAGTAAATACTGTTGCCTTCCTCTTTCCATGTCCTCCTCATCCAAATCCTCCTTTTCCATGTCTCACCGTTTATTTGATTACTCTTTTATTGCTCACGTGTTTTGGGAACGCTAACGATTTGGAATTTTTTCGAGACAAGAAATATTAACGGTTGATTATTTTTCCTTATTGCATTGAACGATTCGTTGCATATCGCTTTAATTCAATTTTTAACCTAATTAGAATAAGAACAATTAGATTCGGAACCAAGCATAAAAAATGCAGTAATTAATATTTTCTATGCTTCTCTAAATTTAATTTGCATTTAAGGCATATATTTTTTTTATTTTACTGGTTCATGGCTTGTAAAATGATATATATATATATATATATATATATATATATATATATATATATATATATATATATATATATATATATATATATATATATATATATATATATATATATATATATATATATATATATATATATATCATTTTCTTCTATCATATCATATATATCACTTCTTGGTGGAAATACGATTTTGTTAACGAACCAGGAAATTCGTTATAGGCACCATTAACGATTTGATTCAGGTTTAACAATGAATAATGCAACCAAACTTGACTCCGGGCAGCCCCAGATTTAGTTGGATGGCAAACGGAATCGTTTTCCCTGGGCAGCAATTTCGGGGCGTGCCAAATTCATATGTTTTAGAACTTTGATGAGGTCTAAAGATATAGCAAGATTAGATATTAAAAGATTCCTGATTTTATTTGAGGGTTTTTTATTTAAAAGGTAATTTAAGAGGCATTAGATATCATCATCATCAAGTCTGCGTCAATCCACTGCCGGACACAGGCCTTCCTTAAGAAGCGCCACCTAAACTCGATCTTCAGATAAGACATATTATTCTATTAGAAAAATGCATCTAATATAGATTCATTTTTCTAGTAGAATAACTAGTATTATTTCTTATTGCGCTTTATATCGTCACCTTTTTTTTCGTTACACTTATTTACTGGATAACTATGCCTAAACAATCATAATAACAATGATTATTATTGATATTATTTTTATACATTAGCTAAAAGGGAATTTTCCACATTGGAAGTCATTATAATGATTATTGACGTTTTTTTTAATATATATTTTGATTGGCACGATAAGAATATATATACAAATGATTTTAACTAAAGATGTCTGCCGTAAGAAAACATTATTTTTTTCCCATTTAAGATGGAACGAATTCGTAACAAATTGAATGAAAATTTATATTTATTTTAAACTACGTCTATTTATCTGGAAATAATTATTTAATTTATATTAATATTTCGCTTTTTCGCGCTTCAATAAATAACTGAAGCTACTTTGAATATCGCATAAAAAATCAATGTATAAAAATGTACAACTTCTTTGTTATCTTACCAACACCCAGGACGGAATACTATATTGCGGCCGACAACTGATGCGGTGGATGAACCAAATAACCAACATATATATACAAATGTCTATGTATGAAGCAGTGCACACGACGTAAGGTTCGACTGTGGTTAAGTGATTTATGCCAGGATAACGCACTTGCCATTAATCCGGATTGAGCAACGAAAAAGAACATAAAGAAGTATCAACAGTTTCTAGTAGTTTTAAATAGGATAGGAAGGCATGTGAGTATGATGATAATCAATGGAAAGCAAACAACTCCGCCCATACAACAAATGCAACTCACGGGCAGTAATTAAGTGTCCCGGTCATAGATGGCTGTGTCTAATTAATGCCCACCACACTTAAATAATTCATAATGCTAGTAAACATATTTAAGTCATTTGCTTTAGTAGGAAATAAAAATGAGGTATTAAAAATAATTCCTAAATATAAACTCGTCAATGAATGTTCAATCCTACTAATATTATAAATGTGAAAGTTTGTGAGTATGGATGTATGTTTGTTACTCTTTCACGACAAAACGACTGAACGGATTTGGATGAAACTTTACAGTAATATAGATATCGGATTAACATATAGGCTACAATTTGTAATGATTTTATGTAATTTTGGTCGTAATATAACGAAACATGTCAATTAAGTCGGAAAAAAATCGGGCCTCTGAGACCTATCTTGGCGTATGCTGCTTAAACCATTGGAGTTACACAAAGATGATGTACCATAGGTTTTTTTTGTCTTAAATAGTTCTAAATAAAAGTCCGCGACAGCATATACCTTTTATGTAGAAGCCACTATGACCAAAATTGTGAACCGTAAAAAAATATATATTTATTTAAAATGATCTGTCACGAAACTTAATGTGGCAGACCAAATTCCACGCGACCGAATCCGCGGGCAAAAGCTAGTATAAATATAAATAATACTAAGAAACAGTTAAATTTTCAATTCCTGCGGTCTCGCCAATTGCAACTGTTCAAAGAATGGCTTAAGATATTGTTACCTCTTAAATATAAGCAAATATTCCACGTTAAAGGCTTTGATTACAATGGAATAATTTTACGCCGTGGCTACACTAGTGGAAACAAAATAAAACATTTTTTTTACTTTTAAATGAAATTAAGTGGTTGTGGTATTGCTCTTGCATTTTCCAAAATTATCATTCATAAGGTATTTAAGTTTAGTCATAGTTTGGGGCTACTTTATTTTTTAATTTATTTAAGGGCCATCCAAAGGAATTAAAAAAATACCTTACTCTCTATTAATTAAGCAATTTGATTCAAAGATGTTAATGCTAGTAGCCCATTGGCTTTAACAGCTTCATCGAATACTGGGCCCGCGGGCTCGGCCAAAAATTTAATGCAGCTTTGATGCTGAATATGATTATGAAAACATAACATAAAATAAACATATTGTTTTATTGGAAATGATGACATTTGTCAGCGTTTTGCCTGATGGAAAGCAATCAACCCCGCCCATGGTTATATGTAATATTGCGAAGTGTTGTCGATATCGTTTGTAGATTGATGTCGATTTATGATAAGTAAATGGGGTCTGAATTTTAATTAATGCCCGATTGTATTTTTCCTACATAGAACAGGATCACTTCATTTCTTTTTAGGGTGTCATATAAGATGAATTTAGGAAATATCAACAGACGAGCAGCAGTGTCTGAGTAATAAAAACCAATTTATGAACCCCAATTCATCTGCTAAGCTGAGGATTACGGCAACATACCTTATTTATATATTTATTCCGATATGGGATGAGGATTAGGACCACTAAAGACGAATTTAATATGATGTGTTGTATATATTTTATACCACGAATTTTATTGAAAGTTTGGAAATTTAGGTCGTTGAAACTAATTAAAAACAATAAAATTGAAATGAATGATTTCACGTTAACCAGTCATGTACACATGTTGATTTACCGCCACATTTGCCATTTCCCAATCAAGGGGACATCCCGCTTATGACTAAGTTTGAAATTAACTGTATTTAGGTGGTATATCCAGGTGCGAATCCTCCCTACAACTAATAGTAATTCTACAGAAATTCGACAGAAAACAGCCAAAGAGCTGACCATGTGCATATATTTTAAATAAATACAGATAATAAGAGTGCATTAAGAAGACACTAAGAACAATACACTAAGGTTCAAATTTGTCAATTCACTATATCTTATGAGAGTTCGGATAAAATCTTAGACGGAGTCGACGTTTTCTCGGTAAACTAGTATGGTAATGACTGTCATATCGGCAAATGGCCGTCGATATACGTCATCATTCGGTTGGCTGACTTCTGACAACGGTATCCAGTTTTGATAAATATTTATGATATCTTAAATATATAATATTGTAAATTAGAAACAAGGTATGCAGTTTCGAACCAAGATTATAAGACGGACTGATCAAAAGTGTTGTGTAATTTTTATGAATAAGAGGAAAATTAAACAATTTTTTAACTGATTATAGGTTAATCTGTAGGTATGCAAAGAAATATTTACATGATATTGGAACATCAAATCGACCCATTAAATAGTTTTAGTCCAAAAAGTTATTGCACATTAAAATTATAAAGTTTAAAGACGAAGTAACTTTATCGTTTGATAAATAAGTGTATTGCATTGTTTATTGACGTACGTGTGAGATAAAACTAAAAAAAAACAATGATACTAAAGTGTTTACAGTGCACTCTTTTGTGTTTAGTGTTGTCGTTACCAGCTCATTCACGTAAGTAAAAAATAATTTTTTTCATTAGCATGATCAAAGTACGAAGTTACTAAAATAGTATGAGCGATAATTAATGCGTTCTACGACTTTACTAAGTAAGTAAGATTAACATTTACATCTTTAAGATATATTGTTTAATGTATAAATCAAATTCATCGAATTTTCAGATTTCATATGTCCATATGAGTAAATTTTACAACAAAAATCTCATTATCTTTCATTGTTTGAGAAAAAATTATAAAACCATTGTTACTATAAGTATGAAAAAGATATATTTTTTTATATAAATACGAAGTTTTCCATCCAATCGCTCGAACGCTTTAAGATTATGTGTTAGGTGACATGAAACGTGGGAATTGAGGAGAAAACATATTTTTTGAGTTACGAATTTTGATAATTAGTTCAACGATATACGTTTTAATATTATAATCTTTAACACATTCCACACACATATACATCCACCTACAACGTGCATATAATATAATATACAAGAAACAAAATAATTTACAAATTTATTATTAGTATTATTTTATATCTTGTATGTTCCTTTTTGGCTTATTTTCTTAAGCAATTATAATAGTAATAATTTAAGTAAAGTATATCATAATAGTTTAATTGGTTGCTCATAGAAGAATAAAAACTATTGTTCCGTCTGTTGCTTCTTTGCCCTAGGTAGAATCTATATCAGTTAAAATAAAAAAGACCACGACTTGACTTTCTCACCTTTAATTTTTTTTTTATGTTCTCTTTTCAAAATATTATACGTGTATATAGTATTTTGCTCTTTCCTAACGATTTGATTAAAAAAAGTATACTAATTTCATTATATTTAAAACGTTTCAAATTTTACTAACACTTAAATAATTAAATTTATATTTTATATTATAATAAAGATGATTGGCTCAGTGGCGGGGCCCTCCGCACGCGGAGTCAATGGTTGCGGGTTCGATCCCCGCATCAGAATAAATATATGTATGGATTTATCAATATTTATTCCGAGTCTGGTAACCCCCCTCAATCCGCATTTCCTTTCCTGCCCTTTCCTTTCTTCTCTATCATTTCCCTTCCTCTCCGCCAATCCACGGTCTGCCGTGCCAATGGATACGTGGCTAAGGACGAGCTTAGTCGTTGCGTGCCGACCGTCCCGGGATCGGGCTACCCCGGGTACTATGGTGCCTTACCTCAGCATGCAGGGCTCTGCTGAGACTGACCTCTATCCTCCCTTGAATTCAGGGAGGATAGAGGTCGGAGGTTCGGTTCACTAAGAAGCGAATTTAGTATACCTAATTTGTTGAAAAATGACGGCGACGTGGTTCGCCACCCGTCACGTCCTGATTCTCACGTGGGCGAGAGAGCCAATGGAGAGCCGACGACCAGCACGGGCCCCAAGTAACTCCGTGAGCACCGAATTGCTCGATTGAGGTTGCTAGAACTTGCCTATCTTGCACACTAGGTAACTGGAGTAGCGTACTCTTCTCTTATGAGGCTCGAATTTATCTGGATGATGAGGACCGACGTCGGCGAGTATTACGAAGACCAGAGAAACGCTATGCTGACGTGTGTTTTGAACAAATAACCCCTTATGGCGGACGATCTGCTGTTTTGTGGGGGCGTAACTTCGAAATAGTATTCATTGAAAATGGCTCTCTAAATACGCAAAGGTACATAACAGAAATCCTATATGAACATGCACAACCCGTTCTGACTGTAGTTGGTGGAGATGCTATTGACATGGATGATAATGATCGAGCCCACCTTTCTGACGACGTAGATCCTTATAATGCCCCGACCTTAATCCCATTGAGCACGTCTGGGATCTCCTAAAAGTACGAGTACGATCTGTCCAACTACCTCCACAATACATCAAGGAGCTTAAACGTGTGATGTCGGCTAAGTGGAAACGCTCGGCTGAAAAGCAAGCTGCTCGGTGGAAAGCATGCCAAGACGATTACATACCATAATTGCTACGAGGATAGGTCATACTCGATATTAAAGTGCCATAAAAATACTCGTAGCCTTAATTTCACTATACCCATAAAAATTTCTATTTTCACACGGATTGTTGTTTACATTGAACACCGATTCTAGGAGTTAAAAAAAATTCTAAGAAAAAAGTTTCTAGTTATCTAAGTTAATGACATACTAAAAATTTTAATATTATCCATAGAAAGGCTTGATGCATAGAAATGACTGTTCTGTTATTCAGGGCGTATTCAGGACGTATTCAGGGCCCGCGGGCTGAAAGCCCGCGGGCCCTGAATACGCCCTGAATACGATAAAGCTGTTAAAGCCAATAGGCTACCAGCATTAACATCTTCGAATCCAACCAGAAATGACTGTAAAGTGCCCGTTATCTTACAAAGGAGTTTATTTTATGGCCATGATATTTTTTAATTCATTAATATTATGCTCTGTTTATATAAGAGCGCAATCTAAGTAAGATTGCGCTCACGATTTAAGGACCCCGGTTCAATTCTAACATTGGGCTATTTATGTGAACCATATTTGCCTAGCAGAAGCACATTAGGTTAGTTGGAATAGTTAACAAGAATTCCAGTAAGAATAACCATTGCTTGTCTTCTTTAAAAATAATGTTAATTCAACAATGTTTTAATATAAAGACCCTTGATTGCATAAATCTTGAACAAACATTATATAACTTTTTAATTATGTGCTATTTAAGAAATAATTTTTTTAACAGAACTTTAAAGCAGAAGTAGTTACGATGTTAAAATGTATTACGTAAGGCCTAGGGTTGAGAGGAAGTAAGATTACAAAACTGGTCTCACCTGCCCAACTTTCGTTCTGCTGATAAACAAGTAACAAAAAAAAATTAGTCAATTAAATTCTAAGGTCAAAAAAAAATTATTTCAAATATTTTACTTTATTTTTCTTTAATTTAATATTGGTACAGGTCTATGTTTAGTAGTGTAGTTTTTAACGTATGTCAATGATAGAAAAAAATTAAAAATAATGGTCGCAAAGTGCTCAACGCTAACATTTAAATTTTAACGTTTCAGAATTTCCTGGTGCTAAATGTGTCACGAAAACCGATAACCAGCGAGGAACATGCACTCTGTTAGCAGAATGTTCAGAGCTTATTCAAGAAATTAAGAGAGCTAGTACACCTATACCTATACATTTGAGGAGGAAACTGCAAATTCTTTCCTGCGGCTTCCAGGATGATATACCTTTGGTTTGTTAAAATATAATGTACTGTTCACTCCTGCCATATCCTCTTTGGGTAAAGATTCCGAACCGAATCGAATGAACATTTGACTCCTAATGTATTTTGAAACTTATTTCCTGGTACTATTTTTTTTTCGTCTTGAATATACATGTACGTTATTCGCATTTGTCCTGAACAAGTGATACAAGTGGTATTTGTATATTTTAAAATATTTTTGTTTCGCTTGGAATACCATGAAGATGAATTCATTCGCATCTGAGTATATTCATAAACGATATCTAATCGAATTATTGGAAATCAGACCGAAAATTGTTAAAAAAAACATTTCAGTTTCTTAAGATCGATATAACCGTTTCTTTAAGACAATAGATAGATGTAAATTTAAAATAAGATACATAATAGATTTAAATTTGAAATAAAAATTGCAAATTTATTATTTTAAATTGGTAAATGGTTTTAAATATATTTTATATTATTAATGAATACATATGAGATAACCCAAAACCATGGAATGTATATAAGCTCCTGTTCAACAAAAAACCGTTATGTGAGGTAGTCAACATTTTATGATATTATATTATTATTATGGTTATATCCAATTTTCCTAATTTAAAGTAACTGTTGATCTTTTTTACGGCAGAATCAACTAACCATATGGTAAATGTGATAGATTAGAAAAAAATAGCGATTAAAAACTACTATTAAAAGTCTGCTTCAATAAGGAATATATTATTAATTTCATGTAGTAAACTATTCGTGATGCAGTAATATTTGGACACGTAACTTGAAGAGCCTCTCCAGGATGATGATACGGGCAAACATTTTTAATTCGAGGGGTCTTTCAGTTGTGAAATGTTACAGGTTATTAAGAATAGCATCGACCAATAGGATGTATTTGATATTGATAAACCTACTTTTTAAAAGTGTTATGAAAACTATCTTTGAGACTAATACGGATTTTAAATAATGTAAAGAAAGACCACTCTCATTATACATATGCATGTATGCGTGATTATTTAGAATTGTTTAAAATATATTATATATTTTTTAAATATTAATAATACATTATATATTTTAATTCTTAATTATTGTTTTCATTACGTGTCAGTAATCAAGTGTGCTGTCGTGTGTTTGTTGCAGGTTTGTTGCACTCCTTCGGCAGTAAACAGAGAAGATGTGGATGAGAAGGATGAAAACAAAGATGGTGATATGACCAACGAAACCTTTTTGGGTACTGGCCCTCCCGATGTAAGAGGTCACCACAATCTTAATATGTTGCCGAGTAATTGCGGTGTGATTGAAGATAACCGGATAATTGGCGGTAACAGAACTCGATTATACGAAATGCCTTGGATGGTGCTCATTGCGTATGATTCAGGTATTACGTTAATATGTGCGATATAAAACTTTCTCTTCATATATCACACATTTTTATATTATTTACAACAATATTTTGCTAAATATTCAAGTGTTACATAAGGTGGCTGACCTAACAGAATGAATGAATTAAATTATAACCAATTAAGTCTTTGTTGTTTAAGAGTCTTTATAGAAAATTATTTTTGTGTATGAATTATTAAAATGTAACTGGAAAACTGGCAAAGGGATATCTGCAAAGTTTCTGCGTGGAGGGGAGAAAGGTTTTGTAGGTGAGTGTTGTCCATCATCTTCCGAGTCAACGAGACCACAAACTCATGAATTCCATGCTGAGATCCCTCTCTAATACGTCATTACGTACATATCGAACCGCCACATGATGGCGCGCAGGGACAGATTCTGCTGGATCTGGACGCGTTTGTGCTGGGTTTCCGAGGTCAGAGACCAGGCCGGCGCAAAATAAGTCAATCGGAAGTGAACGTACGACTTCGTTCGTTAGACCGACAGCTTCGTTCGCATGGGTAAACGAGTTGACATAAGTATAGGACGAAGGACGTTTACGTTCTGCCCCCGAAGCTTAAGCGTTTTGGAAAGTTTTGTGTGGGTATTAGCAATGGGAGGCTACCTAGTGGCTTCGATTGTAGCCGTATGTGGTTGCTAGCGATCGGACAGTTACACTGTACAGATACCCGGTCGCGTCCGAAGCCAGGTGAGTACTCCATAAAATATTTTGAATTTGTATTTAAACGCCATATTTAACAAGTATTTGAACAAAATACAAATTCTAAATTTGTAAAATTAAAAAAATAAAAATGGAGCAGTCGAGCAGAAATATTTTTTTTAAAGACGTATAGCCGCGCAATCAACATCCACTGCAATAGCATAACAGACTCTTTACTATTCTATGTCAATGGATTGTTTTAGCACGTGGAACAAAACTCAGTTGTGGTGGAACACTGATATCGCCGTGGTACGTGCTGACTGCCGCTCACTGTGTAAGCTTCCTAGGACCGAGGTTAAAGTTGACAGGCGTCATTCTTGGAGAGTATGACGTCAGGAAAGACCCTGATTGCGAGCGTGTCGAAGGTGAATTAAGTTGCGCGCCTAATTCTAGGGTAAGGATACTTCTGCACTTTCTCACTGACTGAAATTTTGTAGAAATTTGGCGATATACGCAAATGTTTTTACACTTATTGTAAACATTTATGTAAACTAAGAATAGTGTCTAAATCACTTAATATTTTTATATATGCTGTTTTGTTTCCATCCTTTCCTGTCATCTATTCCTTTGTCATACTATACTCCGTTTTCCTATCGGACCAGACTATTTTGTTATCTTTCCATTGCGTGTTTACAAGAATATTTTGTACTTTACTTTCTCACTATACATCCTTGTTTGGCTTCCATATGTAAGGCTTTTTATTTCCGAGTGGTAGTTTCTTTTTAAGATTTCTTTATGTACCCAGTAATTTTTTCAAGTTAAACAGAGATCCGAAAAAAGTTTCATTGAAAAAGAAGCAAAAATTTTGTAGTTACTTCATTTATTATTTTTAATAAATGTTAAGTATTTAAATTTCAATATTGAAATATTTTACATAGAACTATTGTGTATTAATGTAAAATTATTTTAATAAATTTTTCAAATGATAAAATAAACTTCAAATGATAAATTAAAATTCTTGACTTGTCGAGCTTGTATCTATTTCCAACTTAAATTGAAAATTTAATTTATTATTACATACTATTTCAATACAAATAATAATATATAGGCGTATTATATTTTTTGTGTTTATCTAGTAATTGCCGTGAATCGTATTTCTACTTTAATACCTGTGTAACATTCGGAATGAGGAAATCTGCCGGAGAACCAAAGTAAGAATATAGTTCTGTGAGTGTAGTTTGTTGGAGAAGCCGAAGATAGGTCTAGGTTGTGCATTTTAGGGTAGGAATATGTCCAACCGTCTTATTTTCGTATTTTACTCATACATTAAGAAAATACGTATTAATACTTTTTTCTATTACATTTTCATTTAAAACTGACTTAAAAAAATTTCTCCTCTATATCCTTTTCAGAACGTGACTATCGATAAAGTTATATCCCATCCGGGTTACAGCCCCCAAAATCTAGCGGATGACATAGCATTGGTAAGGCTCTCGGAGCCAGCTGACTTTTCTTTAGGTTAGTATATAAATTATCTGGAAATGTGAAAAATGTGTTTCTGTGTTTTGAAAACCTATTAGCATTTTAATAAGACAAGAAGTCATTGATTATTTGTTTTTTTATTACTCAATTATAATTATCAAAAATGGTCGACTTCACTACCAAAAAAATAATACATATATGTATATATATCCTCCAATACATATATGTATATACATACACCAATATATCGCATTGTTTTGTGTTTCATGGGGCATAGAATTGGGTCATCCCATTTCTTCCCATGAGTGTCTTACGAGGCGTCTATCAATCAAATCGAGGGATCAAATACCAGTAATAAAAACTCATCCGGGATCCCATCCCCTGCCATTTATGAGGATTATGGCAACGCTCTCAACTTTAAGGGGTAGGAACTATATGACTAATGATGCTGAATATTTATCACACTCAATCATTTCTTCTTGTCACCGATAACATTAACAGTGATGTGGTATACGTAAACTGACTTTATACAGGTGTCCCAGAACTCAACGTCAAGCCGAAACGGGGTGACAGGATTAATTGTAACCATCATGAGAAAAAATTAGAAAAAAAATCAATCCCATGCAAGACCTAGAAATTTGGTCAAACTGTAACCATTTTTCGGTTATTGTGGTTAATTTTTATTATTTTTGTTCATTTAAACTTTGGAACTGTAACCCTAAATAACATTTCTAGAATAACAGTAAAAAATAATGACACAATTGCCCCAAGTTTCTTAGAATTAAGACTATTTGTTAAACTATGAATTTAAAATTTTCAAAATTTGTCAAATTCTCGAGGCCCTCCTTTAAAAAAAAGTACTAGAGTACCTTGGCAAGTGCCATTAAAAGTTGGCGCATTTAATTAGGATTGTAAAATAGTACAATACTTGTTAGTTTCATACCAACAAAAACCATTTTACTCAGTTAAAGTGTTTTTTATTCGCACAAGCTCTTTTTTCGGATTTTTCTCATGATGGTTACAATCAATCCTGTCACCCCGTTTCGGCTTGACGTTGAGTCCTGGGACACCCTGTATTAACAGTCTATAGCTGTATGTATAGTGTATAATAACAGACTTTGTTAGTAATTACGTCACAATGAACATTGTTATTTTTATTATTTAATGTATACATATGTACATTCACCCACTCATTGTAATCATTACAGCAATTATCTAAAGCGACAAGGATGTAACATATAATGATAGTTAATAAAAAATATGTATGTTATATTTTAATATAAAATGTATTATTACTATTTTCATTTCTTATTGTTGACAAGAAATATGTTCAATACATTTTTACACAGCAAATGAAGCAGCAGTGGCTTAATTGGTGAGGGTTGCGCATACGATCTAAGGTCACCATGGAGCCATTGATGTGAACCACATTTTCGTAGCACAAGCACTAATAGTTTAGAATGGTGAACAAGGATTTCAATAAAATTAAAATATTGCTCGGCTTGTTTAGTAAAATTTTACTCCAACCATGTTTTATCATAAAGGCCCTAGATTGAAGAAAGAACATACATTTATGTATATAGTTTTATAATTACAGACAATATGAAACCCATTTGTTTACCAACAACACCCGAGCTCCAGAATGAACGGCTAGATGGTTTAAACGGGATCGTGGCAGGCTGGGGAGCTACAGAGGAAGGCCTTCAATCTCCAGTACTACTTATGGTTGACCTGCCTATTATTCCGAAAAATGAATGCCAAGCAGCCTACAACGGGTAACTAACTTCATTATAATAAATGTTATAGTTCAATGGAGTTGAGACCACTAGGTGACTCGCATGCTCGTTTGCCTGTTCTGCTATTAAAAAGTTGAGACGACAGTAGATCATATAACAAACCGTTTTTTTTTTATATAAATATCATTATCGACAGCCTGACACCTACTCCGATTACCGAACTTGGCGAACTATATCATCAATTAGAAAACTTGGCAACTTTGATCTTCATTTAAACCTTCTCAATTTTTTTATATCAATTTTACAATAATTTATTTGAAATTTTAATAGCGGAAGAAATCTATCATGTAATAATATGTTTTGTGTTGGACAGTTCTTTGTTTTACTATTTATCACTCTATTTCCTAATTATTTCCTGTAAGTGATATCGAATTTATAAATGAAAGTTCGTATGTTGGATTTGCTTGTTTTAATTCTACAGATCTCCTCAAATACAGAACAAACAATTGTGCGCTGGCGGTGTTCAAAATAAGGACTCCTGTGGGGGGGACTCCGGGGGCCCTTTGCTGTATCCAGGATCAACACCATATGGTGTACGGTATGCCTCATTTATAATATTAATGTGTATATGGTCCAATACTGATCAATGCAATCAGCCCTGGCTTGGCTCGGCTCGGCTAAAAACAAATGTCGGATATACATGAACCACAATACCAAAATGTTTTAATACTTAAACAATAACTTAAAAACGTTTATTCTCCAATACTTTAGTTTTAAATGTTTTTAAAAAGCTTTGAAATCAAAAAGCTAAAAAGTTTAAGTTTTAGGTGTTTTTTTATTAAATGTTTTGTGGTCAATCAACTGCCAGACAAAATAGACTGATTGCTTAGTTATATTAAATTCATTAAAAAACGTGGTACTTAATTCAAATTTAATTTTTTTAATTATACGTATTATTAAATAATAAAGGACGGCAAATGAGTGACGAACCCGAGGCGTCTGTATTGGCTGGCTCTAAATATAATATCTGCGTTAAAAAGTGCTCTGAGTAAAGGGAGACTGCTATTAACGCATAGTAGCGTAGCGAAAGCCTTATCAAATTGTTGTATTAAACACGTAAATGGTTTTATGTCTTCTGAATATAGCACACCCACATTTTGCTCGTATCAGTTTTTCTTAGTCAATATTAACAAGGTACAATGTTAGGTAAAATATAAAATCCATATTGCATACAGTGTCGAAGTTCAGATTACAGTCTATTTACAAATATTATATATACATATAATATATAATATACATATAATATATATATTTATTGAATAAATATGACGTGATATTCGCGCCTCGTAGGTTCTTTGAATCGCATTGTGTTTAAATTTTATCTTAGAGTACTAAGCGGTGCGCTATAATATACACACATATAGACCATTATCTTTTGAGCAATACTAACAATTTGCATATTATATTTTTAATAGGTTTTTTAAATTGAAATTCCTAATAACGACTAAACTATAATATCAATATCAGCCCGCGGCAGTCCACTGCTGGACATAGGCCTCACCCAAGGCGCGCCACCTAGCCCGATCTTCGGCTACACGCATCCAGTCTCTGCCAGCCGCCTTGCGCAGATCGTCGCTCCATCTAGCAGGAGGGCGTCCCACACTACGTTTGCCGAGTCGCGGTCTCCACTCCAGCACTCGTCTACTCCAACGATTGTCGGTTCTCCGACAAACGTGTCCAGCCCATTGCCACTTCAGTCTGCTTACTTGAAGAGCAATGTCGGTGACTCTGGTTCTCCGGCGAATTTCTTCATTTCGAATTTTGTCCACCAGAGAAACCCCGAGCATAGCTCTCTCCATAGCCCTCTGAGCGACTTTGAGCTTGGCGAGGAGACGGACTGTCAGTGTCCACGTCTCGGCACCGTAAGAGAGTACGGGCAGGACGCACTGGTTGAAGACTTTTGTCTTCAGACTTTGTGGTATGGGCGACGAGAAGACTTGACGGAATTTCCTGAACGCTGCCCAGCCCAGCTGTATCCTTCTGTCGGCTTCTTTCTCGAAGTTGTCTCCGTCTAATCGCACTATTTGGCCTAGGTAGACATATTCCTGGACAACTTCGAGAACTTCACCATCGATCGTGGTCGGTTCTGGCTCAATATGTTGGTTTACCATTATTTTAAAACTATAATATATAGTCCTTTAAAATTTTTAAATTGAAGTAATACCAAAAATAGTACTTTTCGACTACACACCAATATATCGAGTAAGAGTTTCCATCAATAGTGATAAATGCTGACGGAATTTTCTATAGAAAAGTTCCATCCCACCCATAATGATGATGATGAATAGGGGATCCGGTACGGTGCGCTTTTTCTGAAACTTATTTCCATGTACTACCACTCAGGAATCACCTACCTTGAGCGATATTTCCGAACTATAATAATATGATGTTGGAACATTCACAAAAACAAGCCTACATGTACCTTAAAGTCCGGTAATGCTTTTATAATGCCAATGATTTTGTGAATATGTATGGGCAGTATTGATTGCTTTCCATCAAGGGATACGCTTGCTCGTTTGCCTCTTCTCTTGCTTCTATCCCATAAAAATCTAAGTATACAGAATCAGGTTTTAGTTAGCTTCGACTTTGAAATTAAGTTAGGTAGTGCATATGGATTGTGGAGAAAGCGTCCTTGATGTTCTATAACAGGGTAAAGTATTAGTAACAGTAAGGTGTTTAAATAAATGGCTTATTCCAACAGTTGTAAATTTAAGAAATTCTATTTCCTCTATTTCAATCTTTTGCCTATTATATAATAGAATTAGAAAAGGTATACTATGCGTGAAGTAATTTGTATCAATAAAAATATTTTCGGAAACACGTTCTGAATGTACGAGTAATTATTGGTAATCATATCGATAGGTTTTTTTGCTCATTGTTTTATTATGATTAATAAACATTATTTTCTTATATCTAACTCCAGATACGTCCAACGTGGCATTGTGTCTTATGGTTCCAAGAGATGTGGTGTTGGTGGCTTTCCAGGAGTCTACACTAGGGTGGCGTATTACATGGACTGGATTTTAGACAATATGCACAGTTAAGTTACACTGTGATGTTTAACGGATGATAGTTTAAATGTAATAAACTCCTAACTTTCGTGCACATACATGCATGAGCCGATGTAAATGTCAGATAAGAGAACCTTGAACTTTGAATACTATAAATACTCTATTTCGTTTATTATGACCTTTCCCTCCAATTTCTATAGTTGTATGTACACTTAGTGTTAAGTACTTTATGTTAATATCAGTTACATTCTTGTAAGAGTATTCTGGTTGCATATTGCACAATATAGTTCGACGCAGACGTATAAAAGTGGAATGAAATGAATTAAATGTACAAATTGTAACTTTTAAATACGACTGCAAAAATCCATAGGTTTTCGTAAAATGGCCCCCATTTTATCAATAAGTAATGTGGGAATGTCCTTAATGGAGACAGGCGCTACTTTGCATTTATGCATTATTCAGACAATTTTGTAATATAGTATTGAATTTAATTTAACGCGTATATACGTAGAGCCACGGTGCGGACGAATTCTTTGTCAAGAATGGCATATTATTTGTTTGTAGCATGAATGGGCCGGTTCGCCCAGGGAAGTACCACACTACCGTAGAAAACTGACCTCTGAGTGGTGACTTAGCTACTGCACATCGTTCGGTGAGCAGTTGAGTTCTGAAGGCTCAAATTCCCTTCTCACCTCCCCTCCCATAATGACTTTTCCATAAAGGCCGGCAAAGCTTCTGCATCTGCATCTTCTGCGTATGTTTATGGGCGAGGTTAATCGCTTTTCATCAATAAAAAAAAATCTTCGCCAGGACGTTTTTAACTCTCCATCTAAGTAACCAGCTAACTTGTACATTTCAAGATACTTATTATGTAATATTGTACTAGATATTATATATTACACTTAACATAATTATATATATATATATATATATATATATATATATATATATATATATATATATATATATATATATATATATATATATTATTCCGAGTCTGGGTGCTCCGTCACTCCGTCTTTGACAAGCGTGATACGTAATCGGCCATTTATCCAGAAATGAGAAGGCCTGTGCCCAGTATTTGGACTTAAATCAACTCTTAAATAAAGACTATATATATATATATATATATATATATATATATATATATATATATATATATATATATATATATATATATATATATATATATATATATATATATATATATATATATATATGATGAAGAACTATTTGATTGATGATGAAAGTATTTTAATCCTTAAAAAACGCAATATAAAACAGCAGTAGCTCACTTATTTAGGATTACTACTCTTATAAGGGCGTGGGTTCGATTTCGATACTACCACTGGATTATAGGAGTGAATTATACTTTTCTATCAAAAGCGTAATAAGCTTAGTTGAAATGGTTAACAAGGATTTTATTAACATCAAAACTTTACTAGTGTTATTTAAAACTAAACCTACCGCAACATTAAACATATCTATTTATACCATAAGAGGTCATTTTCCTCTAATGAAATAAACGTTATTTTTAAAAAGAAAATTTATTAAAATCTATTTTAATTTGCAACATAACTAATAATTTCTAATAAAATAATCAAACATATATTTTAATTGTTATAAATAAAATAATTAATTAATTAAACTTTTTATATACGACCGGTTTCTCCTTTACTCATTATCCGAACACAAATGTTTTGCATATTTTGCAAGTGTGGGTGATTTATTTACCGTGCATAATTTTATTTGGCATTTTATTCATAATTGATAATTATTTCTCAGATTGCTTGATGTTCTTTTTCTTCTTCAATACATCTGTCATACTGTGTGACGAATTCATCTGCTTTTTGTAACAGGAAACACTGTTTTGATATCTTTATTCCAATTATTGATTGATCCATTTATTGATTCTATAAAATCCAGAGTACTGACATACAGGACAGGCTGGCAGGCATGCTGACTTTCCTTACTATCTGGAAAATTATTTGCACTTGCAGTTTGCTCATCTTCAGATAGATATTTTTTTCCGTCTGAACTGGCTGTCAACAAGAGATGAAGTAGATAATGAAAGACTATACTAAAATCCTATATTCTTCTAACCTGCAGAAGCCTTTGATTACAGCGAAGACATACGTGACTTTAATTCATATGAGATCAAACAGGCTCTGAAGAAACTCAAAAACAATAAATTTCCCAGCATTTAGCATTTCACCCTATATCCCGGCTTCACTAAGTCGGGATATCGGGTGAAATGCTCAATGCTAGTGGCTCAGCGGTAATAAGAGAACTCAGACTGCTCTTTAACGAGGTTCTATTTACAGGGAAGTTTTTGCTGATTGAACACGTAGCTTGGTGGTGGTATTTCATAAAAAAGGCGAAAACACCTTGTTGCAAAACTACTTTTCCCTAGTCGTTACAGACTAGACCTAGACTCACTCAGAGGCTCGATGAGTATCAAACCAGAGAACAAGCCGGTTTCAGAACGTCGAGGCCAGAAACAACAGAAGGCCGAGGAATACAACAAACCGTTATTTTTGGCATATGTAGATTACGAGAAAGCGTTTGACTCTGTGGAAAATTGGACTATTACAAACTCCCTAAAAAGATGCCACGTAGACTATAGGTATATTTAAATCCTACGTAATCTGTATAAGTCCGCCACAATGATCGTGCTGTTGAGGGAGAATACCCACGAAATCCCAATTCAGAAGATTTTGTCAAAGAGATGTCATCAAAAGGTGTTCTTACGTCACCTTCACTATGTTGATATATCTGTCACATTCGAATCAGCGCCCGAACCGAACAAAAGTGTACAACCAGTGCGTTCTACCAGTTATAACATACGCCCGTAAGACCTGGTCCGTGACTGTAAAACTAGTCAAGAAAAAAACTGAAAGCAGCACAGAAAGCCACAGAATTTGTTATGCGCGGGATATCGCTACGCTACAGAGTGTGGAACACAATGATCCGAGAGCGCATCAAAATGATAGATGTGGGATACTGCGTCGCTAAACTGAAGTGGGCCTGAGCCGGACACGAATCTGAAACAGGAGATAGGAGATGGATTAAATCCATTCTCGAATGAAGGCCAAGAACCGGGAAAATAAGCGTAGGCAATCCACCAGCCAGATGGTCCAATAATATATTACTCATGCCAATAATATATACTCATGCCGGAACATTCTGGATAAGAAAGACCAGGGACAGAATGCTGTGGAAACAAGTTGGAGAAACATATGCCTTGTAGTGGGCAAACACATGTTGAAGAAGAAGAAGAACTGGCTTTATTATGTTTCAAATTATTTTTAAAACTATCTCACGGAATTATATTCAGACTTCAATGAAACACAGAGCAATTGTACTAAATATACAGGAAATGTTCATAGTTTGTGTTACTATATATATACATATTTTTTGTAGGCTCTGTTCTTTATTCTTTTCACTCAATATAGAACTACATTTTTATTTTCCTTTATCTATAGGGGATGCATTAGAGGGCATTTTTTCCTGTGAATCTCCAATAAGAGCCCTTTGTATTTGTCACTTCGCCGTATGGGTACAATTGGATCGTGCTCACGCCGAATACGAACAATTTAAACTATTTAGGGTTCCATTTAGAGGAATGCAGAAAAAATATGTAAATTTCGAAAGAGGTGAAATGATTCTTAGAATGCATAAGATAGGCAAAGAATTTTTCTCGGTAAAATAATAAGCAAAGAGTAAAACGAAAAGCATGGAATTGAATGATCAGATAATATTATACAAGAATTTACAGAAATCCAGATGTGTGGAAGAAATATTAATAAATAAAAAATTCCACAGTAAACCTTGAAAGAGGTAATATAACCTTGCTCGGTACCATTAATGTTAAATACACAATTCAAAAACAATGATGATAATTTTAAACTGTGCAAATATACTGTCTGCTTTCACTTTATGTTAATGTTGTGTAATCTTTAATTAGGTTTACATTTAAGTATTTTTTTGGAACTATTTACAATATTGAATGTAACTTCTGTTGATGGTCCATAAATAAATAAATATACATTTATATAAGTGTATGGTTATGTAGTTGGTTTAAAACAGTTAATGTCCCATATGCACATTGGACAAGCATGGTGAATTAATGTCCATTCCTTCCGAAATGGGGAGGCCCGTGCCCAGCAGTGGGACATATATGGAGTGGGAAAAAAAATGTTAGAACCAGCGCAAGTAGTAAGTTGATTCCGATTAATAATTTCAACACAACAAAAAACAAATTATTTTAGGGAAAATGTGATCACAAATACAATTTCGACTGTGTGATTATTTAGAGCTTTAATATATCTATACAAAACTTTAAAGACTGTCGTAAAACAATGAAGGGATTGCATTACCATTTACTATCATCCGTTAGAACACAAAACTTAATAAGTATATTTATACATTATGCAAAACAATTAGTGTGTTTGAAAATATAATCGCATGTGATTGTGAAGTTAATTAACAAACATAAAGTACTTGTCGCATTTGTAAATAATTTTAAAATATAAATATATTTACTTATTTACTTCATTGAATGTGTTTTTTTTAATAATGTAAATGCGTTTGATTATACGTTGAGTCGTACCGTGACATTTCTAATTTAATATTGCGAGAATTAACTATTATTTGATGGTATACAAAATTAACACATTCACTGCGTTACGGGAAGTATTTGGACGAATTTGATTCTTCGTCTGTGCGGCCGCTAGCTATCTATTGTTTCACGCTCGGTACACGGGTGATTACGATTCTCGTATAAGCATGTGTAAAATAGATGTGTATGTGTAAAAGAAATAAGACAGATTCTCGTTAGTATTGTTTCAAGTAATTACAATTTCAAAATAAAAAAATGAGGGGTTCCGTTTTTACGTGCATACAGGAAATATTTTGCCGTACCCGCCACCTCGAATCGCACCGAGGTACGCGCATTTTGAGATATTCTTTCACTGGCTTTGGTTCACTCTAGTGCTAAACATCGAATTTTTCCCGCGAAAAATAATGAAGCGGTCGCATAGGATGCTCGACATGACCAAGTCTAAAAAGACTGCAGTTGATAAAATTTCTCAAATACACTAGTAGATCAATTTGCCGGATGTAGTTTTCTTTTCGCCCTTTATTTTACAAAATTTGATCTCATATGACGCGGTTTGTTGCTTACGAATGATAAGTTAAAAAATCTTACTATTTACATAAAAGGTATGGACGTACTTTATTTTATAACTTCTACCTATTTTAATTAAAACCAAAATACCTTCATTATTTCGTAAGTAAATACATTTTAATAAAATGTTATGCTTAAAGTTTGTCTATCCGTTTGTGCATTAATTTTATCCCGTAGTTTACAAGAATTTGATTTGATCTCGTGCGAAGTTCCTATTACTTGTGTTGATAATTCATGATAAGTAAAAATGTTAGCTGTTTTAATTATTATAATACAATATGTTTAAAATGTTTTAATACTTTTAACGGTAAGTGATCAATCATTTTAAGTGATTCATTATAAAATATAAATAAGAGATATTATTTGATTCCAATGAATATCAGCAAAATAATGTATCAAACCATATGTAAATCTAATCACTTTAATAAATGAAACTACAATTACGTTAGTATTTTTGATAAAGAAAGGTACTACTACTTATATTAATGTAAATGCGGATGCTTAATTAAAATAAACACTATGAAATTTAAAAAGTCTATGTAGTTTTTTTATGTTAAACCCCTAATGCATGCCACGCACCTAATGCTGGGGCTAAGTGCGTGGCATGTCTGTAACTGTTGAAATATAAAGTGGATCCGCAGGCGACTGTAGCTGTATATGTACTCGTATAAAGATATAATCTATTTAGATTAGTATGAAAATTTTGCATTTGAAATTAGGAATTGATGCGGTAAAATATAGGTCCTAGCGCATAGCTCCTTTCAGGGTAGTATATGACCTGTACAGTACCTACGGGCAGTAAGTTTGTTTAGAAGAAGAAGTAGAATAGAAGTGATTGAGCAACATTAATACGGAAAATTAAAAAAAATGGTTCGGCGGTGTTTTCTTGTCTTCGATGTCGTCTTCATTGTCGAGTCACGTTCATTATTCTGGTTCATTTTATGTCAACTGATTGACTTTCATTGTGGCATTTAACAACATATTTGTTGGATTTTTTTTTGGGTATAAAATAATACTGCTTGTTTTATTTAACAACATAATTTAAGAGGGTATTTAATAATCATAGTCGAATCATATAATACTAAAAACGTTTCTAAGATACTACTTCTCACAGACACAGTCACTCTCGTTTTACCTAAATGATCAACAAAACATAGTGAAGGAAATCAGTCGTAACTACAAAAGAATCGCGTGGGATCTTGTGTTGCTCCCATAGAACTCTTTCAATTTCCAACGTGAGACGGTTTGCACAACCAGATCCGCCGATACTCAGAAGTTTGTTTTCTTACATTATACTTATAACTAAAGAAGGCGGTGCTCTTCAATACTGCCCATATAGTCCGCCAGTTTTTTTCTTATAGATCTAACATCCGACCATATGGACTTTCCATCAGTCAGGGATATCAGTCAGGGGTTTCCATCTAGCCTTTTTTGCCTTCAAGCTAGACTAGGATAAAACTGGTTGACTTTACAACGTTAAAACAATGAACAGTATAAGGAAAATATTGTAGTATGTTATTTTCCTGTCATGGCTATATATAAATTTAATATATTTTGAAAAATTGTTTTGTATTTAACATGTAAATATAACCTATGTACATGGTTAGTAATATACATATGATTTCGTCAAAAAGAATATTCTCATAACATAACTATTTATTATAATGATATTAAATAAAGTTTAGAAACTTTTTACACCGATTTATCTTAGTATTTCATTAATGTGTCAAATATATTTTTTACTATCACCTATAAATATATTTCTTCTTAGTCTATTGACGGCATTTTATTCTTATTTTTTTATAGTCTAATTTTAGTGTTTTCCTTAACAGAATACTTTTGTAACTGTTGATATTGCTTAATTCCAGTGTTTTTTAAATGTATTTTTTTTGCAAACTTGTGTATTATAAAATACTCATTCATTATTGAATCGCTGAACGATATTTTGCATAATTTTTAACATAATTTTTAACCTACTTTTAAGTAATACAATTTATTACACTTGGATTGCCTGTCGTGGATACCATTATAAAATACACAAATGATAATGACGCTAGGACTTAAAGACTCGTCGGGCGTACAAATATTTATTCTGTTACGGTAATCGAACTCAGGGTTGGCTCAAAAAGCGAAAATTTCGCCTGTGTTACATTAACTTTGTCAAAAGCTTTTAATTCCAAGCTACAAAAAACACGCCATGCCTTGCCATGTATGGTCCTTATTCTTAATAATGGGGTAATTTCTTATTATTTTACTCCAGGGCCGCCTCGGCCCTGTGTGTGAAGCGTGCGCCGCATAGACACCAAGGCACTTGGGGCGCCGGGGGTGCCCCTGAAACTTTTGAATGTCAGCGCTAATTGAATTATTTTACACAAGAACAGTTATTATAGTCAAGTATCGATTATTAAGTACAGATGTCCTATAAGCTCTGCCTTAAAATCAAAAGAACCGCGGCTCTCGCTATTATGCTTTATGACAAAAAAGGAGGCGCTTCATAGGTTTCGCAGACAGGCGTTGCTGAGAATCGGCGCGCTCGTGTTTAACCGAGATGACCAAAGCTACATATATCCCCTGAGGTTGGGTTATGGAATCCACAGCGGGACGAGCAGCTGCGATGACGCTTGCAGGGCGAGAAGCGTTCGTCGTAGATTTTGCGGGACAGACACAGCTGCTGGAACAAAATTCCATCGAAATTCTTGTTTCCTTCGTATAATTTACGATATGTATGTCGAAAGTACTTACAGACATTCATAGTCATCATTTCGCAATTTTCGTAATTTTTTGAAAACTTTTCCTCAATCCGACATAGAAACTGGGTTTTTACATACATATGCGGGAACTTTTATTCTAACAATATGTCAGTTCGTCTAAGTATAAAAGGAAAAGTAAAACTAAACGGTCGAACAAGCTCAAATGAGAGTTGTTTTTTTTAAAACATTAGAGCTTTTTGAATGAATATGCTAAAATTTTCAAGTACACACACTACACGCTGGACTTTCCTACTATTAGGTCACACTCTCCCCGTACATATTTATATATCTTGTTCAAATTTTCAATCGTTAATAAAATTCTTTTTATTCATCCACTCAAGTTCAGACACATCATTTTAAACTTGTATTGGATGAAACTTGATGTTAATTCAGTTTTTTCAAATATTAATTAATTATTAAAATTTAACTAATTTATTTATTTTTATAGGGGAGAAAAAAATTAAATATAATATTTGATTAATTAATTAATTATTAACTAAGATACATTTTTTCTTTGTTGTTCTGAGAAGGAATTGACTTTAATTTTTTTATATTACTTGTTTTTTATTTTTTTATGGAAGAGCTTTATGTAATGATAAACATTCATTGCCGTTAATCTTTATAAAGAATAGAAGATAATCTAATTATATTTTTAATAAATATCATTTAATTTAATTAAAATTAAAATGATATATTGTTTCTTTGAAAATTAACATTTATTAAAAACTATTTTTAATAAATTTTCATAACTAGGAACGTAATTTTACATAAAATATACTGTTCTATCATAAAATGATATATTTAAACTAACCATAGCTTTGCTTTAAAAGTAATAAAAACTTATTTTAGAATATAAGCAGGCTGTCAAAAATTTACCGTCAATCGTCCGTCATTTGACTCATCAGTCATTGATTAAATAACAATATTTTTGTTTACATCCAAAGAAAATACTCAGTCCCGCCATGAGCTTCTGTGATCGTAGTATTAAACAAGAATTTGCACGGTATCGGGATCAAAATTTCCCGCCAGTAGAAAATCAGCAAAGGGTAAGAGTTTCGGTAGGAGGTTCAAGAGAATGTTCTGAGTGTCGAAGACCACCATCTGCGTGTGATTCAAATGTGAGATCTAATAAAGGAGCTGGACCAAGGCCAAGGAATGATTGTTGCTCAAATGTGATTATAATTTTCTATTTCTCCTGATCCATCCTACTCAGAAACACATCTTGTATTTTCATCCTACTCCTCGTTCTAGCGTAAAAAATACTTTTCAATCTGTCGGAGTTACGTGGACTCGTATCACTGGACGAAATCATCGTGTCAATAGTTCGTTGCGCTTACGGTGACAAGATTTTATTTTTATAGATTAACTTTTAATTTCAATCAAATTATTTAAAAAAGATTTTAGAATAGATGCTAAAACTCGTAGAATAGACGCTATTGCTTTTGACTTAAAATTTATCTATGTATTGTTTTTTATACCAGAATGAGGTCTTTCCTTATCAATCAATCAACATCAGCCCGTAGCATTCCACTGCTGAACATGGGCCTCATTTAAGGCGCACCACCTAGCCCGATCTTCGGCTACACGCATCCAGTCTCTGCCAGCCGCCTTGCGCAGATCGTCGCTCCATCTAACAATCCCACACTACGTTTGCCGAGTCGTGATCTCTGCTCCAGCACTACTCTAACGATTGTCGGTTCTCCGACAAACGTGTCCAGCCCATTGCCACTTCAGTCTGCTAACTTGAAGAGCTATGTCGGTGACTCTAGTTCTCCGGCGAATTTCTTGATTACGAATTCTATCCACCAGAGAAACTCTGAGAATAGCCCTCTGAGCGACTTTGAGCTTATGAAGAAGTGTCCACGTTTCGGCACCGTAAGAGAGTACAAACAAAACGCACTGACGATATTTTGACAATTGACGAATTTTCCTAAATGCTGCCCAGACCAACTGAATCCTTCTCTCGGCTTCTTTCTCGAAGTTGTTTCCATCCAATCACACTATCTGGCCAAACAATCCTTATATTCTTGTCTTAATAATAGTTCAACTTATTCAAATAATAGTTCAAAAAACAAATTATATAACAATATTTAACCTACACGACGATTCCAAAAGAGCAGTGGCGATGTGTTTATTATCAGAGCCAATAATCGTCGGTTCGATTCTCACATCACGTATGTATACGGGAACACCACAGATGGTAAATTGTTCCACACCTACACATTTCAGGAAACAACGACTAAATCGCACGGTGGGGGACTGCCAGCCATCCAGCTGATATATAGACAGCTATCAGCTTTGCTTTTATAATCCTACATAAATCTGAATACTTATATTTTTTGTAACCTTTATAATTTTTATTCTTGATAAAATCACAAATAAGAAGTTTTGAATGTTTTGTTTTTGAAACGTTTTAATATTTTCAAACGTTATTAACATTTTATTCCTGATTTAACTGCATATAAATTCTTTCTTAAAATTGTGTTAAATAAATATAATCCAATAAATACACAAATTTCAGTAATATTAAGAGTAAGAGACGTTATATTCTAATTTACAGACAAGACTATTATAAATATTATTCATTGATTGTTTGATGATTTAATGGAGTATAATGTGTTTCAGTTTATTTCAAAATTGAGGTGTTCAGTTATGTGTGTATGGATTAGACTACACACTTTTTACAACAAGGTATACAGCGACAGTTATCACTGGCAGTTGTTAAAAAGCACTGCATTTTTTATACTTGGCCTCAAATTGTTCCACGATATTGCGAAAAACGGCTAAAAGAAAAAAACTGAATACAATTTTTAATATGGCTTGTAAAATTTTAAAATAAAAATAATTCTGTGTTTTAATTTATTTGTCTTAACATTATAATATTGTTCTCGTGTAACGCCTGACTCTCCTAAAACATCAGCAATAGTTAATGAAACTATAGTTCACATATAAGTACTTTAAACCCATTCATAATTTTTGTGCCGCGAGATGTTTTTGTAGTTATCAGCATTTCAGTAAGTCACATTCAAATGATCTGACAAACGAAGTTTTAAACCGGCTCCGGGCTGAGTTAGTTTATTTGTTCGTTATATTAGATAGCTTAATATATTAGTCTAATATTTAAAACGAATCATTCTGCTTAATACATATTTTTAAGTGAATCTGTTTGCTATATGCTACGCTCTCTAATATTTTATTCTTGGATTTTCTCTTGATCCCAAATTCTAAACTTGGTACGATAAATCTTTTAAATTCAATTGAAATTCGATCAAATAGTCAATAAACTTGTGTTACATATTATGAAGAAAAGTTCAATGAAATCATTTTTCAATCAATTCATTCGTCGAAAATATTATACATTAAATATATATGATAATAACATTAATAAATAAATGTAGTAGTAAAATCACAGGTGAAAGTGCAATGTTCGATACCAATATAAGTGCGATATGAGTGTACAGTAAACTAATATAACTACTCATATTAGCGCATATTAAGCAACACAATATAAATAGCATACCGTTATAATGCGTAAAAATAACCGTTTTCAACATTTGTAATATGCGCAGCTATGTACAGAGTGGAATATGATCACAAATATCCAGTTCCCTTGTTGAGATCATGCATAACAAACGAAAATAAACACGTGTTTATTATTAATTTTTGCTGATGTGTTAACTTGATAATATAAGCCTGCGTTAAATTTACTAATCAAAAATTGTGCTGTATAGTTATAAGTTTTAAACATTTAGTATGCATATTTTAAACAAATTTACAATTTTTTGTAGCTTCTGCATAGTAATAAGTAAATCATATGGTATGTACTTAGTTGTATCATTTTACTTTTATTAATACTTTTATGGCATCCCAATGCAAATCAACAAGACTGCTGTTATTTAATTAGTTTGCATTCATAAATAATTATTTAGTGATGATTTTTGGCTCAAATACGGAACTGTAAATCGAACCTTCGTCTAATCGTTTTAATTAAAACGATTAGACGAATGTCAAATGCAAAGTCATAAGCAAATAAGGAAACCAAAAAAAAAATATGACGTACCGTGAATATTAAGGCAGGTAGGGACTTTTCCCGCCAACTTACATCAGTGATGTTGTGTTTTTATTTCATTTTTATAATCTTATATTATTATCACTTATATTGTTTTATTGTGGTGGCGTATTATACAATATAGTTCGATTAAGATTTATAAGTAAAGTGATATGAAATAAATGCATGTATCGTGATTGCATTTAGGTTGAATGAAAAAGTCCATAGAAGGTTTTGGTAGAATAGCCACCATTTTATCAAGACGTAAGTGACAAGCTGACTAGGCATTTCAAGGCATTTGATATTATTCCATTTTACTTGACGCTGGCATAATAGTTTTAACTTATTGCCGCCAAAGAAAAGAAAAAAAGGCCTGCCTTGGAAAATGTTTAATAAACATTCATGACTGCATTTTATTATATAAATTTTATTTGAAAATAGTTTAAACCGGAATTTGAACTCTTGGGACAGAAGTCAGCCAAGCGGTAATCAGATAATATTATATTTCTTTTGATAATATTATAAGAAAAAATAAGAACTACAAAAATAAGTAAGAACTAAGAACTATATATAGCTATAAAATAACTAAGAATTATAAAAAGAAATATAAATATACATAAAAATTACTGTACTGCGCAAACATGGTGACCACAATATTTACAAAGAGAAATAATTACAAAGAGAAAGAAGCCGGTGGAAGGATTCAGCTAGGCTGAATAGCATTTAGGAAACTTCGTCAGGTTTTCTCGTCGGCCATACCTCAGAGCCTGAAGAAAAAATTCTTTGACCAGTGTTATCTATCTGTACTCTCTTACGGCGCCGAAACGTGGACGCTGACAGTCCATCTGCTTCACTAGCTCAGAGTCGCTCAGAGAGCTATAGAGAGAGCTATGCTCGGAGTTTCTCCATTAGGTATGATTCTGAATGAACAAATTCGAATTAGCAACTAAAGTGACAATGGACTGGTCACGTTTGTCGGAGATCCGACAATCATTGTAGCTGCTGGAGTGAAGACTGGTCTCGGTAAACGTAGTATGGGGCGCTCCCCGGCTAGATGGTGCGATGATCTGCGCAGGACGACTGGCAGAAACTGGATGCGTGAAGCGAAGGATCGGGCTAGGTGGCGCTTCATGGGAGAGGCCTATGTCCAGCTGTGGACTGCCGCAGGCTGTTTATTGATACTATTTACAGAATTGCATGAAGTGAAATGAAACAATTAAATATTAACAATCTTCTTCTTCTTTGATGGTAATTAAAATAAAATATAAATAAGTATCTTGAAACCTGTTAGCCAGCTTGTCACGTTACACCTTAAAAATGGTGACTATTCTACTCATACCTCTACTTATGCGCCGCATTCGATACTAAACAATGACTAATAATAACATAAGATAATGAAAATAAAAACCCAACATCACTGATGTTAAATGGCGGGAAAAAACCATATCCAACACGGAATATATTATTTAGACAAATACATTGTATTTTATATCTTTTTTTAATTGAATTTTATATCTAAAATAAATAATTAACATTAGTATGAGAAAAATAGACCAAATGATTACATAATATTTTTGTAGTGCACAGCAGTCACTTGATCACTTCGATAACATAGCGACCTCGTTTACATCAAATTCTAATGTAAAATGAATATATACGTAAAACTCATATTACATTTTCTTTACAACTAATTTTTCTTAAAAAAATGTGCTGTTATCATCTCAATTGAATCATACAAGGCTCTTCTGCATCGTCATAGGTCCTTCAAAACCCATACAGTATTGGAATTACCCTAGTTGAGAAGATTTCCTATCGTTATACCACCAGTATCAAATGGCCTTAAATACTGTAAAGTTACCGAACTTTTTTATTATTTTCGCTTTCTATATTCAAAATTTAAAAGTACATTTTTTCGGAATTTTTAAATTGTAAACCATGCTCAACGAGTTTTTAGTCCATTTTTAGTCCAATACTTTGATAAGACACACTATTATTTGTTTAAATTTCGTTTAATCCAGTACAATTAAGTCCCAAGCCTCCCCGGGCATAAAGCGAAACGAAGTTATGTTCATTTAGCTTCGCTCTTGTTACTCAACTATGAGAGCTAAGCAAAGATAAGCGTGACGTCTGCAGGATGGAATTCTCAATAAATATGGAATTTCCTCTTGTGGACTGATATAAGCTGTGTCATTAATAAAAAGTTTTTATAATTTAAAGGATGTGAAACCGGCTCGGAATGTATCGACATAAAACGTTGCTACGGGCTATTGGAGCTACAAAAATATGAAAATATTGGTATGAAAAGATACATACAAAATTTTACAAAGGCACTGCGTTGCGACAATGAAGGCAATGAACTGAAGGTAGTAGAGTGCTATAGATATTTATAATGTATACCAATACATGCATATATTTTTAACTGTTTAGTTGTAACTTTGTGTGTCTGCCAAATATCAACATCATCGTCAATAGCCTGAACAGCAAACAGACACACATACAGGCGTCATTCAAATTGAGCGAAATTACCCTAACGCAACTGGACAGGTATACTAGTGACTACACCGCACACCGACACTGTTGTTGGTGATGGTATCAACCTGCGTTAATTTAACATATGTATACCCAATTTAGAGATTAAGTAGGAGGGATTTTGAATGAGAAAAATGTATAGATAAGAATTGGAAAAAATCAACTTTTTCAAATAAAAAAAAAATATTCTTCAATCAAAATTCGTCAGATCTTTTAGTATGTTAAATCGAACGCGCGAAGCGCATTGACAGGTTTACTCTTACCTACATTTCTAATTAGATTATAATTTGATTATACATAACCGAACGTTTTCCTGGTAATCCGTGTTATTTATATCTTTAAATTTTAATTTATGCACATTACTGCATTGTAAAAAGAAGAATGAAGACAAAAGGAAAAATACCTGCGGAGTTTAATGTTCTAGAACCCCATTATAAAATTAACAAATAGACAAAAGAATTTCCTTAATCTAAAGTCTATATTAGTCCTTATGTCAAAAAATAAAAAATTAATTGAATTTAAATAATAAGTCGTGCCCTCTTACCTACATAGCTAAGTTAAATTTACATACCTAAATTCATTATGATTCTTTCACTTCCAGTAAGGTACTTAATAGTCAATTAATGCCTCCTGGACCCTTGTTGCTTGTTACATATATAACTTTGACAAAAGGTCTTACAGTTACAATAAGTACATAAGTTGAGACGTTTTATATAAGTTGTTCGATTATCTTCAGCAAACGCCGGACCGAGCATATCAAATCTGTTATGATACATCGATGTTAAATTTGGCAATAACTGAAGGCTTTATTTATAGATTTTTTCTTTCAGGTTTGTTGTCCACCTCATTTTAAAATTCAGACGACATACTCGCCAATTCCATCAAGATCTAATCTACTACCAAGCACGGAGGAGTGTGGTATTGCGAGTAGCAATGACAGAATAGTGGGAGGCTCCCAAACGGAACTCGACGAACATCCCTGGCTGGCCCTGCTAAAATACCGTAAACGTTAGTTGTGGGTGGATAAATTTATATTATGCCTAAAATATGGGATTTTTTATTTATTTTTTTTTATTTAAAGTTGGCGTCCAATTCAGCACAACTATTTTTGTTTTTAGCGAGGCGAAGAAATTCGGCAGCACTCGCTATCGTTGCCGATCGCCATTCCCTCGTAATGTGTAGCGAAGAGTTTGATAACTAACCGACAAACAAGACCAACCCATCCTTTGCACACGACATTTCGCATCAAGATTAGTTGCAACAATTTGTACCTGTTATATCCCATCATTCAGTATAATAAGTTGCAATATATGTATAGAATTTGGCGCAAATTGTACATAACATATGTAGAATTTGCGCCGAATTCTAATTTTTTGATTATATTCTATGTAGTGGAGCCATGCTATGAACAATTGTTATTGCTTGATTGAATATGCACAATACTCGCAGAAGACCGATGTCTATGTAGGAGCATGCTGCTGCATTACGCTCTTTAGGTGGGTGTTGAGAGTTGAGGGCACACGCCTGTCTCTCTGTAGAAACGGCTCTCCGTTCGTCGCTTTTTGCCCTCGTGGGAATCACGACGTGACGGGTGGCGAACCACATCGCCGTCATTTTTTAACGAAGTAGGCATTTTAAGATTTGTTGAGATGATGAAGGTCAGCCCCAACAGAGCCTCACATGCTGAGGTAAGGCACTATAGTTCCGATCGAACGATCGGCACGCTTGAGACTAAGCTCGCCCCTAGCCACGCATCCTTTGGCACGGCAGACCGTGGATTGGCGGAGAGAAAGACAAAAGGATATAAAAGAAAGAAAAAGGCAGGGGAAAGAAAAGTTGGATTTAGACAGGATGATAGGGATATGATACTAGCGCAACGGAAGACGAGGAGTGATACGGTTGTAGCTCGGGAGGCCGGGGCCGCGTACCCGTGTACCAATACCATAAATACCGGTCAAGTGGCTAGGCAAAGATACTCCCTTACCTAAGATATATAAATAGTACCATAATAAATATTATATATATATATATATATATATATATATATATATATATATATATATATATATATATATATATATAGTGCTGGGTAAATGGCTAACATAGAAATAACAAAAATACTTTCCTAACGATACTTGTCAATTTTGCAGCGAAATCATGGGGCTTTCACTGCGCCGGTGCTCTGATATCACCGAGATATGTTCTTACAGCGGCCCACTGTGCAAAGGGACAGGAGATACCTGCAACGTGGAGATTGTGAGCTAGCTTCATTATCAACATCTAACCTGAAAGATATATCACAAGCCTATATTGGCTACGGCGACATCTAATAAATGTCAATTTTATCAATCGCGCAATAATAACGATGTTTAGTAGTAAGTAAGTGGGTGCATACGGTCGGAGAAGTATTCGGATGCGAGTTTGTGGAGATGAAGATAACCTCGGGATGGAAACTGTAAGAAGGATTCATTTACGCAGAGCGTGGATACATCGCGGGAAGGAAGGAAGTTTCGGGAAGACTTTTTGTTGTCCATACCTCAGCGATATATTTCAAATCAGGTCGGGGTGTCTCTAGTAAATATGATTCAAAAGGTAAGAAATTAACTACCGGAATTAACCACCGCAGAACTAAAATCACTTCTGTCAATCTCTGAGCTGTCAAATTTCCGCCTAGATGGAGCGAAGATCTGCGCGGGAAGTTTGCATAAACTGGATGGGTATAGTCGAAGTTCGGGCTGGATGGCGAATGACTTAGAGGTCTATGTCCCGCAGTGGCCATGGGCTGTTGATGACAATGATGGTGTGTAAAAGCTCACTTTTGGACGTTCAGACTTTTGTTTTGAGACCGTCAGCCTTTAGGGTTCACCCTGTTAGTGTACAAAAGAGAGCAGCGCGGGGAGAAAAATCCACCGCGGGGAGCAAATTCCGCCGCGGGGCGACCGGCATATCTGTGGTGCAAGAAACGCGTATGGAATAAATTCCTTAAAATAATTAAGAATTCATTCTCATATATTTATATTTGTATATTTCTCAATATGTAGGCGAAACCACTTATGGACATCCGTGTGCACTTAAAGAGTCTTTATTTTTTTTTAAAAGGAACATCTTTTTTTCTTCCTCTCCGGCAATCCACGATCCGCCGTGGCTAGGCAAGAACGTAACGAATATATGTATGTATATATATATATATATATATATATATATATATATATATATATATATATATATATATATATATATACGGCAGACGTGAGAAAAGCATCTATCTGGTATCGTAATTGCTTATGTCTTTTCGGCTAGGAAGTCATCCCTGACACGCACGACGAGAGACGTAGTAATCTAAATCTAATATGAAGAGGCTTTAATGTATATATAGTCTATATTTGATTCTACATAATACACGTGTACTCGTTTAAAAAACAATGCACAGATAAAGTCAACTTCTGGTCTACTTTTTACTCACACACTCTCTCAAAATGGTATCTTGGGATATGTAAATTAACGTTCATAATATTTCAGATATCAAGTCCGACTTGGCGAATGGAACATAACTAGCGAAATAGACTGTATAGGAGATGATTGTAGCTCAGATGTCCTTGACATCCCTATTGAAGAGATAATAACACATCCAGACTACTCAAAAAGCCATATAAATTCACATAATGACATTGCTTTGCTGAGACTTGAGAAACCCGTTAAATATAGTGGTATATTCTGTATTTTTTATTTAATATTAATTTTAATATAATATAAAACTGCATTACCACTGACTGATTGACTCACTTTGTGGAAGGAAGCGTATGGGCCGAAAGTCCAAGCTCTCAGACGAGACACTACAGTTAATGGACATGCGGCGTGAAGTGACCACACATGGGGAACAGGTGGCACTCACCAAGCTTATTAGGAAATGCGTGCGGCGGGACATGCGTCGCTCTAACGCTGAAGCCATTAAAGAAGCAATAGAGCGACACAAGGGCCCTAAAGTATTTGCACAAAAGCTTGGGAGAAGCCACCTCACAAAATTAAAAACCCAGGATGGCAGAATACTCACGTCGAAGTCTGAGGTTCTTGGTAAGATCGAAGACTTCTACGGCAAACTATACGCTTCTCATGCACCACAACCTGAACCCGTTTACAATGATCCCAGAGCCACGCTTTCCCGCCACTACATCGACGAGCTGCCATATTGCCCTCGAGGAGATGGAGTTGGCCCTCGGACAACTTAAAAATGGAAAAGCCCCGGGCGAAGACGGGATTACTGTGGAGCTCTTAAAAGCAGGAGGTCGACCCGTGCTTAGAGAGCTCTGCAGAATATTCAATTCTGTCGTGAAGAATGGGAGAACTCCTCGGGCATGGAACAGGAGCATAGTCGTCTTATTCCACAAAAAAGGGGATAAGACGCTACTCAGCAACTTTAAGCCCATCTCGCTCCTGAGCCATGTCTATAAGTTGTTTTCGAGGGTCATCACCAATCGACTCGCACGAAGACTTGACGAGTTTCAACCCCCAGAGCAGGCTGGGTTTCGAGGAGGATTCGGCACCATAGACCACATTCACACAGTGCGGCAAATTATACAGTAAACAAACGAGTATAATCAGCCCCTGTGCATAGCGTTTGTGGATTATGAGAAGGCCTTTGACTCCATTGAGACCTGGGCTGTCATGGAAGCCTTGCAGCGGTGCCAGGTAGATCATCGATGCATCGAAGTATTGAGATATCTTTACAATGTCGTCACGATGTCCGTTCGAGTACAGGGCAGTCAAACAAAACAAATCCAGTTGTATTGCGGGGTGAGACAGGGGGATGTCATATCCCCATACTGTTCACTAATGCACTGGAAGACGTTTTCAAGAGGTTAGACTGGAAAGGACGAGGCATAAACGTAAACGGTAAGTACATCTCACACCTGCGTTTTGCTGATGATATCGTGATCTTGGCAGAATCGCTAGAGGAACTGCAAGGGATGCTGAACAGCCTAAATGAATCCTCTCGACGAGTCAGTTTGACCATGAACTTTGATAAAACTAAAGTCATGGTCAATGATCATCTGGATCCACAACCGACCGTCGTCAGTGGTAAAACTCTCGAAGTTGTCCAGGAGTATATCTACCTCGGGCAAGTCTTGCAATTGGGTGGAGACAACTTCGAGAAAGAAGCCGATAGAAGGATTCAGTTAGGCTGGGCAGCATTTAGGAAACTCCGTCCGGTCTTCTCGTCGCCCATACCTCAGAGCCTGAAGACGAAAGTCTTCGACCAGTGTGACCTACCCGTACTCTCCTACGGCGCCGAAACGTAGACGCTGACAGTCCGTCTGCTTCATAAGCTCAGAGTCGCTCAGAGAGCTATGGAGAGAGCTATGCTCGGAGTTTCTCTGGTAGATATGTTTCGGAATGAACAAATCCGCCAGAGAACTAAAGTCACCGACATAGCCTTTCGAATTAGCAAACTTAAGTGGCAATGGGCTGGTCACGTCTGTCGGAGATCCGACGATCGTTGGAGCAGACGAGTGCTGGAGTGGAGACCGCGTCTCGGTAAACGTAGTGTGGGACGCCCCCGGCTAGATGGTGCGACGATCTACGCAGGGCGGCTGGCAGAAACTGGATGCATGTAGCCGAAGATCGGGCTAGGTGGCGCTCCATGGGGGAGGCCTATGTCCTCTGTGACTGCCGCAGGCTGCTGATGATGATGATGCAAATAAAGATAATAATTATTTTTTAATTTCAGAATTCATTAGACCAATATGTCTGCCATTGTCAAACGAGCTCCGACATAAAACATTCACTAATGAAGAAATGGAAGTTGCTGGATGGGGAAGAACGGAAAATCGTAAGTACACCATTAGTTATTGCGGCAGTGGAGACAAAGTCAAAATTTAAGCATGAGAAATAGATTTAAAAAGAAATTAATTTGACATGTTTTCTGGTATTTAAACAATCGAAGCAACAGATTTTATAAAAGAAATAAGTCAGTGTTAAAGGCAAAGAGATGCGATTCGCAATCCTAATTGTTTGTTCTTCAATCAAATTCGTTGGCCATTATTTTTTGTTATTAATTTTTTTGACATCAAAAAAATTATCCCGAAGATCAAGCATGACGAGAACAAGCTACGTGTCCGTATTATACAGCACCTCAAGATGCGTGGTAAACTTGAGATCCTGGCGGAGCACTATATCAAAGACATTTAGTGTGTGCCATGAATCCGTAGTTTGGTTCATCCGGGCCCAAAATATCGTAATCCCTGATGTTGGCGTCATCGAAGAGGGCTTGCCCGGCGAATTTCATGACATTCAAACTCCACGCCGGATGCTTTGCGTTTAATTCTCCAGACGACCACGGGCGAGCTCTTGTTGAGGATTCTTCGGATGTCCGACCGGCATTCTACGTGTGCGAGGTCTCTCTTCACGAACACAGTCGTGCCTCTGTAGGCGACGTTCGCTGGTGAAACCTCATCCCACCGGTACACGAAGCAATTAGTGACTATGAGTGGCTGCCCCGGCCTCAGTTTAGTTTCGACGAGGACTACAACGTGAATGTCGTACTATCGGACAAGAGAGCGAAGCGCGGCGATTTCGTACTGAATGGCGCCAAGATTTCAGCATAACAGACTACTCCACTGTTCTGTGAGATAGGGGTAGAAATTTCAGCGGTAGCGCTGATGGTTGCCTGGACTGGGTTGGCGTGATTTGAATAGAGGTTTGGGATTCCGAAGAGGTCAGCGATCAACCTTCTAGGCGCGCGTGGCGACATGGTTCAAGGCGAGGGGATTGGCTACCGGGGTGTGCTGGCCTGCACTGGGGTCAAGGACCCACTAGGCGCGAGGAAAATGGCAGATGTGGGTACTGTGTCTGCACGGGCGTGAATGGCGCTCCATTTTATTAGCCGTTTTTGCACAGATCGGACTTTTTCTTCTTGACCGCTCCTGCAAGGTGGCCTTTGTGACCATTTGGAGGGTTGTGATCCTATCCCGCGTCACGGTTTTTAACGTGCTGGTCAATTTTAGAATTGGCGGTGTGTATGTATATATATATATATATATATATATATATATATATATATATATATATATATATATATATATATATATATATATATATATATATAACATAGGTAGTTTTTTTGTTACATATACATATATACCTAGGTAGGTAGTATGCATTGCTATTACAATTTCATAATTAATTAAATAATAATTTATAATAATCAATTATCTCACGTCAGCTCGCTCGGCATCTTTCACATCCATTATAAAGATGGTTATAAAAATAACTGAAGAAAACCACAAAAATTAATTATTATGTTTTAAGACGGCTTTCAATTTTACTAACGGCCGATAATTGAAAAACAAATCCGGTTTAAAATATCTGTATTGGTACGGCTTAATTTTTTAAAAAAAATTCTAACTTTAACTAATAATATAATTTTTCAGGGTCAGTTTCAGACGTAAAACTTAAAGTCGTAGTTCCTGTCGTCGATCCAACGACTTGCGCAAATATTTACCGAACGGCAAATAGGGCGGTTACTTCAAACCAGTTATGCGCAGGAGGACGTACGGGTGAGGATTCTTGCCGTGGCGACTCCGGTGGACCTCTTATGGGGAAGTTACAAAGTGGAAATTGGGTGATTACTGGTATCGTGTCTTATGGGCCAACGCCATGCGGCTTACCTAACTGGCCTTCCATTTACACCCGCGTTGGTGCATACGTCGACTGGATCATAGCCACAATACGGCCATGAAATAATTATTAATGCAATTATAATACAATATCAGGGTTAATTTTGATGTGTATTTTTATGATAACTATTAGGTATGCCAGTGTCAAGTAGAATAATAAGTATCTTGAAATGTAAATTTAGTAGTCTTAATAAAATTGTGGTCATTCTACCAAAACCTGTATGAAATTTTGCAGTTAAAGAGACAGGATACACGCATTTATTTCATTTTACTTCACTTCTACGCCTTAATCCAACTATATTTAATAATACGCCACCAGAATTAAACATAATAACATGAGATTATAAAAACTCAACGTCACTGATATAACTGGGGTGGTAAAGTCTACGAGAAACTTAATCCCCATGCAACTGGCATAGGGATATAGTTTCTCGTAGACTTTTCTGCTTTTAAAATTGGGATGTCACTCGCCATCGCCGAATATATTTTAAGAATAAAATAAAATTTGAAATACAGACCGTTTTTGATTGTATCAGAAAATGCAAAAAGTGCCATAGATTGAACAATACATGTAGTTAGTTATACTTTTATGTACTATACCTTTTTGACTACCTTAATGGTGCAATAGAAAAATGATTGAAGCGCCGATATGTTCGATACCCGCATCAAGATAAGTATCTATATGGCGTGGATAACAATCAGTTATTTTATTTGTGTATCCCAGTGTAGGGCTATGTATGTAAAGCGTATCTCTTCCTCCCCAAACGAAAGAGTTTTACATTTCATTTTTATAACATTTCAATTTGATGTGAATATCATTATATGACGAAATTCTACAACTGACAAAAATCCCGAATATGCATAAATTTAGATATGTATGATTTTTAGAAAAAACAAAACTGAGTTGATTGGAATATTGTTTTAAAAGTGATAAACTTTAAATAAAGTGTGCGTGTGCGTGGAAAGTAAAAAAAAATATTTTAGTTTGGCATAAACATATTGTGCTTGTAAATTAATTTCTGTTCTTTTTACCACTTTTGGTTTTGAGTGTCAAAACATTTTTTTATAAAATATATTAGGCATTTTAAATTACATTAATATATTTTTATACGTAGTATGTTTTATTTTTGTATTAAATAATACTCCAAAACATCTCTACATGTTTGCTTCTTGCTTAGATGGTAGAGATATATATATTTTATTATTCACATGGTCGACAAGTTTTTGTTTCCTGTCCAGAATCTATCTTTGCAGAATTTTATAAGGCTAGGTAAGTAAGTATGCTGTAAACAAAAACCTACTCTACGTTCTCACAGTTATCTCATATTGCAAGTGAAAGAGTGATAGAGTGATGGACGATATTAGGAAGGCATTTTTTGGATGTGAGCTTAAAGCGTACATTCAAAGGGCTCAAGAAGCGAATTTTGGTGAGCCCAATTAATGTAAGCCATTTCTCTTGTGCTTCTTCATCCTTTTATTTTCTTTTGTGAAATCGTTTTGTTGGCCCTTAGGCCTTTACAACTGTGTAGGAAGCGCGGCAGTAGGGCTGTACGGTTCTTAATAGAAATAATAAAACAACAGCAATGTTTTTATATACTTAATGTCAGAAGAAAAAATACAATATCAGATCTTACATAAAAAGGATTTTTACTTTCTACATTTGAACATTTTTACATAAAATGCTTTCAAATAATAAATGTAATACTTGTAGTTAATTCTGTAATATGTGTATTTTTTACAAGGAATGATAATAGGGAATGTCATTTTGTTTCTAAGGGACATTTTAAGTTAGAATAATATTCGTAAATATACATAAAAATAATAAAAATCTTAGAATGGGTTATTTGTAACTTATTCTAATAAAATATGTATATAAACAACAGTGCATATAAACATATCTAAAATTCAGGTACAAACCTCTAATTAAAAACCTATTAAAATGATCAGACAATATGGGATTAAAAATCATTCAAAACTCGTGCCTAAACCTTTTGCACTCATTGCATTTTATTCTAATTTCATTGAAAGAAGATTTCAAGCATTTTATTTAAAATTACCTTTTACTAATAAATGAGGCAATTTAGAGATAACAGGTATATAACTCAAATTCAAACTTGGAGGAGATTAAAACTAACACCATCCTCCAATTTTAGTGCTACCCAATGAATTACATTTTGTTTTTATATTGGTTATATTCTGATTATTGAAAATGAGATTCAATTTACAAACAATCAATTTTACACATTTACATCAATTAATATTATTTGTAATACACATTTTTAATACTAAAGTATGTATACTGTAGTAACTATATGGTCATACAGTACATTTATTTTTTTGTGTATATATTGATTGAAATTTTGGGATGTTAACTGATTTATACAGATTATCATTTGACATTTTCTCAAGCCTAAACCTTTAAACCATTAAAGGAATCATATTTTTAAAGCAAAAATATTTCTATTGATTTCATCATAGTAATTCTAGATCAAACAAGTATTTTTTTGGACATTAAAAAAAGAAAAATGTTTCTTAAGATATCTTCATTAATACTTTAATTATATTGCCTCTTTTAAATACAACCAATTAAATCTTCTTAGAATGTGGAATGGAGTTACTAAGCTTGTAACTTAGTTAATAGATTTTACTATCATCGAAAATTAACATTCCTTCCATAGGAACATATTTGTAAGTTTTATATCTCTTTACCTTTGTATGTTATTAATAACACTGACAGAAAAAAAAATTACGAATTTCACAAATATACCAAAAAATAAATATAAAATATTAAATGTACTCCAATAAAAGATTTTAAAAATTTTACTAAGATGCAGCTGCTATCTCAATTGATATGTTATCTTGGGCTGCAGTTGGAACTTCTATGTTTTCTGTTTCATCAGCTGGGGGTTCAACATTGTTTTCCATATTATTACCATTTGTGGAGATAGTTTCATCATACCTTGCATATATTTCACTACTATCACCATTTACTTTTAATCCATTCAGTAGGGCATCTTGTAACTTGTTACCAAAAGCAGGATCAATTTCAGATATTTTATGTATCATTCTGTCTTTGTCTTCTGCTGCCCATGATGGATACCATTCATTAAACAATTTAATCTGAAAATATTATAGGAGAATTATATAAGACGACTAACTATTACCCAACCGCATGATATGAGTAAAACTGATATTGAGACGAAACTAGTGAAGTTTGGCTAAGGACAGCATCGAAAAGACTGGAGCTGGCATCTTTTTCAATGATACTCATCACTTAAGAGACATTTTGTGAGGATTGGGGAAGCCTTGTATCATTTATGACAAGCTACCTATATGGACTATTTTGTTATTTTAGGTTATATTTTTATGGAACTCACAAAAAAAGGAATCTTTGTTTAAGGCTATGACTAAAAGTGTTTATTAGCATTTATTTATGTTTATGATACAAGCTAATATTCATTTAAAAAAATTAAATAAAATCTTTCACCCTTATATAAATTGTGCTGATAAATACTAGTTAGAAGAAATAATATAAACAATATTAACATAATCATTGAACATCATTAAGCAATAGGTAACAAGTAGTAGGCATGAATACCTTTATCCTTAAAATGAGTCCTGCCTAAGTCAACATTTTACTCCACAAATTGTTTGAATATGTAAATTGTGTCATATAAAATCACTTTTGTTTTTTTTTTTTGCAAATTAAAATATAAATTCTATTCTTGTTAAAAAAAAACTTTTATCTTTAATGATGCACATATAATTTTAAGTGTTTCTCAACTCTGTTCATATCCTTGTATTTGTCTTTTTTGCTTGTACCATAATCTATAAAAGCGACCATTACTCAGGCAAATAATGTGTCATGTATGCCAAATTCCATTATTGTACAAAAAGATTATAAAGTTTAAAATAGTGACTAATTTAAACTAGACCTATTTATCTTCAAAAAGTGACTAATAATAATTTGAACTTACTCGACATTGAAATAAGCTAACAGGCTTATCTTGGCAAGAAATGTTAGAAAGTGTTACAACCAACTGATTTGGTTTATCTTCATGTGCTGCAACTAGAACGGGAAGGAAATCTTCTCGTTGCAGTTCACTAAACTCTTGAAACCATTGCAGTATGTACCGAAGCTGTGCTTCTGGAGTGTGACCTGATGCAGACATACTGCATACAAAAGGGCAGTGCTCCTCTATAATAAAAAACTAATTTTCAATGATTCTTTTACATTATTTTCAATACTCAAGTTGTATTTGCTTAAACACTCATTTTTAAAATAACTGGAATTCTTCATTCTGACAAATATAGTGTAGGATTCCGCCTGGCTAGATAAAGCAAAAATCTACACAAGGTGACTGGCAGAAACTAGATATTTTTAATGAATATACTTTCCCACTTTTTCTATCTAAAATATAAAATACAAAACTAATCATAATATCTTTTTACGTCTTCAGCTTTTTACGTCTTCAGCTTTTTACGTCTTCAGCTTAAACAAGCATTTCATATACCTAAATAGATAAATTACAGAGAAAGCAAGAAAGGATAGTCACTGCAACATACATTACTAGGATCGATTGATAGACTAATGAAGGATCTATAGATAGACTAAAAGATATATAATATATGGATATAAAACATTTCTATTCGCTCTACCCAAGCAATTTATTCCGAGGGTTAAATGATCCAGTTTCTACTCTCTATTTTGATAAATCATATACCTACGTCACCTTACATTCTGTTCTATAAAAATATCTAAATTTCTATTTGAGAAAATATGTTAATTTATTGAGAAGCAGGTACGATAACGTTTTGCGTTGCAGTTTAGAAAAACACAATCGTAAACAAGTTTTACTTACCAATTTTTAATACTGAAGGAAGTGACAAAATAAATATGTTTTTCTATTACGAAATATATAGTTGTTAATTCAATTAAATGCAACTGTATATAAAATTTATTCCATAAAATAACAGAGTTTAGAAATTAATTAATATGATATCATGAAAGTCTTCGCGTCTAGAACGGATTGAAACAAACGAAAGAAAAGACATAGATTCAACAAACTACAGAGTAAGTAATCGATTACATTAATAGCACGTCCACAGACTATTTTAGGGAAAAAAACTTTAGGAAATAAATAACAACTAACTGACATTACAATTGGGCTATATATAACATAAGTACAACAACAGATTTTTATTTGTATAAGATGTTCCATGTGTAAAAGAAAAATTCTAAACCAATATCTTGCCGTCTGGTTTCTGAGCTATTTTACATATAAGCGCATTTAGTTATGCAATATTTTTACTGCGATAGGGATGGGGCAACTTTTTAAAAAGTATTTAAAATAAATCGTAATGGCTATATATAAGCATAAAAATGTTATTGAACTCAAATAAAACTTGTTATGTACTTAAAACTACATAGTGTGCATAAATGTTATTTGTTTAAAATATGCCGCGTAAACGGCACATATCATCTTAAATCGCATGACGTCATCTGACCCAAAAAACGTGACGCGCCGTAATTGGTGTTTCGTTTAAGATGGCAAATAAATAAGAAATGTAACAATTTATATACTTTATTTCTTTATTTTAAGTTACGAATATTTCTATTTCTCTTAAAAACTCTTTCTTAATAGTCATGTTATTTATAAACATTCTTTCTAACAATATTTTAGATTTTTTTTATCTGATTACTCTTCGATTGCTTAATATATTTTCAGTCACTGTTGCCTTCACTTTTGCGATGTTAACTTCAGTTGCAGACGTTGATGGCCTACCAGAGCGAGGCAGATCTTTAATTACATCTCGACCGCTTTTAAACGCTTTGTACCACTCATAAGCACAAGTTTTTGATAAAGTCGATTCACCGTAAGCCTTCTGTAACATTTTCATTGACCCCGAACACGAAATTCCATTGGCGATGCAAAATTTAAGACAAACTCTTTGTCCATTATAAAATTCGCAATACACACTAGATATGATATAACTCAAAACAGCACTGTATTTAATATAAATAACAGATGCAACTCAAACGCCGCGCCAAAATGGAACAAACAGTTGTGCCAATCTAACAACAACAAAAAAAAACAAAAATTCGAATTTGGAACCATAAACAAATAATCCATTCCCGATACTTTCTTGACTGAATGTATATTTGGGAATCTGCGCAAATCGCAGATTCCATCTGCTTGACGCCGCATCGGAGGTACACATGTGTGTGTGCCGATTTTAATTTCATCATGACGCTACGTTAAACGTGTAGAAGAGGATTGGACCGAAGTAATTATAGTCCCTACTAGTCCCCTAGGCTCTAAGGTCTAGGGGTGAGAACCGACCGGGTACGTGAGGGAATCTCGTGTAAGTAACCGGTGTAAATGTGTTCCCTATTGTACGTGCTCGGCTAGAGCCGGGATGCGTGTGAGTGTTGGTGTCATGGGTAGATCCGAATGACATCGTTTCGTTGGCCGGATCGTGTAAGCCGTTACGCGCGTATCGTCTTTTCAAAGGCGCATTTAAATCAGGCGAATAATTGACCGATTGTACTACCAGTGGGTTCGGATGGGATTTGGATCTTTCGAAGTGTTTCTTCGAGAGTATTTTAAAATGTTATTTGATTCTCGGCATGTTGAGGTCGGAATGGAGGTCGAGATTACGTTGGAACCACCCAGCACCGTTAGCTCGATGAATGAAGCGATTATATATCACTTGAAGTTTATCTATTTTTCTTTTATGCATGTGCACGAAGGCGACACTGGCGTAGGAAAAAATGGCCAGACGCATCATTTGTAAAGAAGCAACTTGTATCTGAAGGACAGTTTGCTGCGGGCGTTAATTAGAGGGTGGAGACAACCTAAGACAACGGCCGCTCTGGGTCGAGCATTTTGGATGTGTTTAGTTGATAAAATTCAGATGATTGTCGACGGTGGCCTAATTATTTTACAGACTTTTTTCACGAAATAGGTCTGCCAAAGGGAGTCGGCGGATGTCTAAAAGGCAGCCGCCACGTTTGTGGGATATATTCCTATTATTAGGACTTTCTATTTCTAAATGAGGAATTCCTATTAGGGACGATAATATATCGTCCCTAATAAGAATTTTTTTTCCTCGGAAAAAAGAATACAGTAAAAAGCTAGAGAGAAAATAAGTATGTAAAATAGTATATAATTGGATTTGTTACCGTTTTACTAAACCAATTATATACTATTAATCAAAACGTAATAATGTGTTGCATTAATAATAAGCCGATAATTTTCAGTTTGATAAAAGTAGCATCTTTTTAAAGAGTTTTACTACGCTTAAGGTAGTTTAGATGTCTTCAACTTTTTTAACAAAGGAAATACAATAAAGGAAAACATAAAATTTTGAATGTTTATTGGTATATTTATAATACAAAAGGCTCAACTATTTAGTACAAAATGCTTAACTGACATTAAAAAGGACTCTGTTGTTACAACTAAAAACAATATAAAAATATATTTAATAATTGAATGACTTAAATAATCCGATTATTTTTCTATACATTATTTATATATCACAGACACTCAAATATTTTGTCATAAATTGATTACATTAACAATAACCAATCAAACTTTAAGACGCTCGATATCGACTGCTTTCGCCTGTGCATAACATTTATTATTATAAGTCATCGAACCCAAGCGTGGAGTCAAACACATTAATTTAGAATACGAGAGATAAGTCTATCTATAAGCGCCCTTACGACACATGTTAACATTAGGACTTTCTGCTGTAAGTTGCAAAAGTTATTTATGTTAAAAGTTGTTTAACGTAAAATGCCGTTATGCTTTTTACTTTCTATTGTTGTAATCTTATATAGGTACTGAACTGACTAGATGATCACAATATTATTATATATGTCAGGTCATAAATATCAGTAATAATATGAAGTTAAAACAAAGTACCACGTGATTTTATAACTCACTCTTTAACTTAGTAAAACGAAGCAAATACTATAAAGAGTGAAGATATAAAATAAGAGGTAAAGAACAATGTTAACGATTACGTGATGGGAGTGTGTGGTGCTATGTTTGTCTAACTTTTGGGCAAGGGACATACACGGGGAAATCAACATTAACCCACCACGCTCCCCAAGGCGGAATGACCTGATATCTCGAATCGGAATAAATATCTGTAGACCATTTCAATATTTATCCCGATGCGGGAATTAAACCCGAGACTGTTGATTCCGAAAGCAGTACCTTCGCCACTGACTCACTGACTTTTTTCTTATTAGAACTATTTCATTGATAAATAAGGAGGATCTTCGCATTCCTTCAGTCAAGATTGGGAAGTCTTATTACACATACATCCCTTTAAAAATTTTAAAACAAAATAAGCCCCGCTATTTAAATTATTAGGGTTTTTCTTAGTCATCGTGCACGTCAGCAGTGAATTACGGAAACGAAGTATAATGCGGTATCGCAAGCACTATTATAAGCTATATGTAAATGCACAATTTATAATAAACGTGGAAAACGAAATATATTTACGAAATAATGAAAACAATAAATGTAAAGTTTCATTACCAAAAGTTAACTAAAGAACTTTACATGTTACAAGAGAAAACCCAACAACAAGTTACAACAGAATTGTTCTCGGCATTATGTCTGTGTACGTATGTATAATAACCTTATACTTGTACATTAACATTAAATAAATAAATATATTTTTCACTTAGTAGGTATTATGAACATTTAATCTTAAGGGTTTATGTAACAAAACATTTCCTCCTGATTTTGTATTTACTGCGGATAATTTAAAAAAATATATTTTAAAAAGTTAGTGTTAAGGAATACAAGATTTAGTCACTATGGGATACATACAGTTGTAATAAAGTTATTCTGTTCTTAAATAAAACTAATTTTTCAAAAGATAATGCTAGGTATTAGCCAGTTGACTGGCAGTCTTATATTTCTATCTACAATAACGTATATTATTTACGGATATCATTTAAAATTGTTATATCTTATATAGCATAACTGATAATTAAATATCAAACAATTTATTTTCAAAAAATGGGTTTCTTTATCATATTTTTCCGTGACGGTGATTGTAGCTTATTCTACTTTTACTGATCATCACAAATCGTTTATCACAAATATGTTCAGCTAAATATCAACGTTTGTTAGCCTTAGTATCTGATATAAGGAACGCACTGGAAGTAATACTTAAACTAACTTAAATTAATCAAATACGTGATTCTTTCTTCAAATTTTTTGATTCACTTGTCATGAGAATGGCCATGGTCATCGTCGTCACCTCCGTGGCTGTGTGAGTGAGGTGCTGTAAAAGATAAAATAAATATTTAAAAAAAATATGATATACTTAAGATTTACTTAAAATTACTATTTTAATCTGTGAGCACATTTCTTTGTTGAATATAGAGATATGTAATTACTACATTTAGTTCACTTTTATAGTGATTTGCCCTAACATACTTGACCATTATCGAAGACGAGTGTTTATCAAGAACCAGACAGATATATATCTGGCATTTCCTTCACGAAGGCGATAAAAATACAAATTATTGTTCTTCGATGGCAATAAAGTATGACTATTATGACACTGTCAAAGTAAAATAATCTTGTAATGTAGATTCAGCTTGTCACGATACATTTTTATAAAATGCTGACCGTTCTACCAAAACTTGCATGGATTTTTGCGGTCAAGTTAAAAAGACTTATATAATTCTGATGGTGAATAGTTCTTAAAATATAACATGAGATGATGAATGTGAAAACATGAAGATGAAAACAAAAATTAACGTCACTGATGTAACTTGCCGGGAGAAGTCAATTTATTATTCACAAAACTTTAAATGATTAAGTTTTGGGCAATGTACACATTTTTGGATGAGTACAGTATTTAATCAAAAATGTGTGGTCGAAGCGGACGCCACTTACAATTTTAAATCCATATTTTAATAATATAATTTTTGTAATTAATCCCTTTAAGGATTAATTACAAAATTATGTTGAAGGGACTCCTAAGTAAAACTTTTAAACCCATTGTTCCTATCTGTTCTTTGTCCATCACCTGCTGACAGACTATTATTATAAAAAATATTTTATGTAATATTTCTACATATCCTTTTATTCTACATATGAAGTATATATGAATATTTCCTATATTAATATAATGTTATAACTACAATATTGAGAGATGTGCAAAATACTTACTCAATAATTGCAATCCAAACATAAGACCGAATCCTACAAGTGAAGCTACATATTGTAGGATACCGGTCCTGTCTCCTTTCCATATTTCAAAGAAGATCACGTAAAGTAGAGTTCCTGACGCCAATCCTTGAAGAACGACAGAGTAAACACCAGCAGCAGTTGCTCCTTCTCCTCCGACTAGTGCAATACCGATGCCAATACCCAAAGGAGAAACTATAGCGAATGTTGTGATGTAGATGATAGATAGACATGTCTTTGTTTTTGTCGCTATTAATTCAACACCGATGCAAAAAGCTATGACCAGTTTATGAGCTGACACAGCGCCTAACATATACCTATAAATAAAATAAAAATAATTAAAATTATTTTATTAAATATATTACAGCGCCATCTAGTAACATTAACTTAAAATATTTAATATTTTTTTTCCACTTAATAACGGCTGTTCTAGAATACTAATGTAAGAAAACTCACCAAACATTCGACGTGCTAGATTCTAGCCCCACAGCCAGACCCTCAAATAATTCATGAATAGAAAGAGCCAAGACAATAAGTAGACCGCGTAGCGCAGAAGTGACATCATCTCCCTGATTCACGGGCATATGACTGTGGTGGTGGGAGTGCCCGTGATTATGGCGTTCCAGATCCTAGAATATAATTTTTATGATTAATTATATTTGAAGTCATTATACGATTTCAATCTGACACTGTATCATTTTAATGAATTACATATTTACATTGTTTATAAACAAGGTTATACAATACTTAGATAACTATCAAAAATCACAATTAAGCAAAAAAACTGGTGGTTTTGATTTTTCTACATTATTGATAATAATTTTCGTTCAAAAGAGGTTTCAATAGCCAAACTATGTTACTGGCACTTAATAAAGAGTCTAGTTATGAAAAAGGAAAATAATTCCAAATTCGACATTTTTGTTTTCTTTTTTAAAAATAACCCCTTTTTGTTTGTGAATTTTTACTTAGTCCTCACGGGTTTGTTGCTGGAAGGTTATCAAGCAACTAAAACTAACGTCTTGTTATTTTTAGAAGAATAATTTATGTTTGTCGCATCATCCTGCCTTATTGAGACTTAAAACAGATATCTTTGTATCTATTGTAATGGCAGAAAAAGCAATAAGAGCTAGTAAAATTATAGCGCTGCTGGAAGAGGGGTGTAGCCAATGTTAAGTCTCAAAGGAGTTAAACGTGAGTCGTTCAACCGTCTAAAGAACCTGGACTCGTTACCATGAGACAGGTTCTGTTCAGAGAAGGTAAGGTTCTGGGAGACAACGTTGCACACAACCACTAGACGACCGCTTTTTAGCGTCTCATGCGCTGAGGAATTATATAGACCTCAAAAGAAACCTTGAAGAGATACGAGGAGCACAAGTAACCTATGGTCTGTGAGGAGGAGGCTTTAAGCGGCTGATATACGCTGTCGGTGATTCACGGATTCCCCAACGTACTGCATAAGCACCGGATTGCTCAATCGAGGGTCGCTAAAATTGTCTATCTTGGATACTAGGTAACTAGAGTAGCGTTCTCCTCTCCGATGAGGCTCGAATTTGTCTGAATGGTGAGGACCGTCGGCGACGTGTCGGCGACGGTCCTCACCATTCAGACAAATTTCTCACCATTCAAACAAAATTCAGACAAAATTCATCGACGTGTCGACGAGTGGTACAAAGACCAGGGGAACTCTATGCTGACGTGTATTTTGAAGAAATCACCCCTATGGTCGGAAATCTTTTATGTTTTGGGCGGGTGTAACTTCCAGCTATTGTACCAATATATTCATTGAAAATGGTTCACTAAATGCGCAAGTGTACATAACAGAAACCCTTTGTCAACATGCAAAACCTGCAATGACTGTAATTGGTGAAGATGTAGATGCTTGTATGTAAGATGTCGCTACTCGTCTTTTGAACTGGGCCAATGAGCCAACCCCAATGAGCACGTCTGAGACATCCTCAAAAGGCGAGTACGATCTGTCCAATCACCTCCACTTTTCTGTCTATACTTATACACCTTTCTGTTTATATTGACTAAAAATCATATACATATGTCTATACATATATAGCGGTCCTTATTTGGGATATGTTCGATTTTTTTTCACGATAGTCCTAAATCGGTTTCAAATTTATAAAAAAAAAATTCATGCCAAATTTTAGCTCTTAATTTTAATATTAACCCGGCCCCCCGATAGCCAAAGTTTTAAATGGAAATAACATAGGAAAAGTTTTGTTATTAGTTTGGATTTTTTTACGTCATGGACTAATGAACCGATCATGTCGATAAATGACAATTTTCGTAGCAAATTTAACGTTCTACAAAAAAGGTCTCTTATGATTTTTGAATGGTTCAAAAGTTATTCGAAGTCAAAATCAACGTTCTAGTCAAATCTATGAGTTTTTCTATTTTTAACGTCAATTAATGATTCAAAAATGGAAGAAGAAATATAAATATTTTAGACGCTTTTTATGACCTTGACGTATGTTTTGAAAGAAAAGTAATAATTAATTGCAAAAATTGATTGTTAAAATTTATTGATTGAAAAAATACCAATATTACCATTTTTATATAATCATAGCTACTTTCATGAAGTTGTTACATTAGTTTCTTTATCGACATTTTATGACTGATCTTTATTAAGATCTATTTATTAGTTTCCTAATACTTTAGAGGATCATCGCCAAATGTATAACGCGCTGAAAAAAAAAATAATGTAACAACTTCATGAAAGTAGCTATGATTAAAAAAAAATGATAATATTGGTACTTTTTTCGATTCATTGAAACTTTAACAATCAATTTAACGAAAAAGTCAGAAAAAGCGTCTAAAATATTTATATTTCTTCTTCCATTTTTGAATGTTGTGTGCAACGTTGTTTTTCCGTCACGTAGAATGCGACTGTGGGAACTAACCAGAGTTTCTAATATAATACCTAATAATAGTTTTTTTTCAACGCTAACTCCTATTTCGCCTAGAAATTGATAAATTAAAATATTATATTTACCAACTATTACTACATTAAAACTTTAAATAACTTACCTTGCCCTTTTTAATAGAGTTGGGGTCAATGAGGTCTGCTGTGGAGTTAGTGACGCTCTTTTCACCGTTGTTGTCGCTTCCACTAGCCTTACTGCGTCTCACACTAAGGTTCCTCACCAATTGTTGTCGCTGTCCGTTATTATTTTCGCGATGGTGAATATATAAGTGTACTAACTCCTCAACGAGATACATTATGAAGAATCCACAGCACATTAGTAGCGCTGCGAGAGAAAATTCAAAGTCTCGCATCGTGCCATCACCTAAAATAAAAAAGTGCATTTAAATTTGTTTGTTAAAAAATGAAAACACTTAAACTTAATATGAAAATTTATGTCTGGTGGTTTTAAGGAAGAAGTTGTTCGCAGTTTGACAAGAAACTTAAAGAAGGTTTGATTGGAAGAAGGGTTTTGTAAAATTTATTTTTAAAAGTATTTTTTAGTTTGAACAAGTCTACGTGGACGAAGTGGCGGGTAAAATCTATATAAGATGATATAAATAGATAAAGATGATGTGAACGTAGTCTTAAAATAATAAAAATATGTTTATGTTACGTTGTATTTGATCTACGTATTATGAACAGTCTAATTAAGAAATGAATAGAAGACACCAATTCCGATGGGATTTGTGGTAAATATCGATGAAATTGGTAGTAAATCCGGTAATTCCGAGAGTCACTACGAGAAATTTATATAGGTATACAGTTGGTTCTGCATCATGCTTAATGTCAGCCCGATCGCGTGGATCAGTGGTCAGTGGATTACAGTCAATGGAGAACTGTGTTGATGATAAACGAACTGTTACAATGACAACTTTAAAATTTTAGTTTTAAATTTTTTTGAAACTCTTGATTCAGAGGTCAGTAACAATACCCAAGCGTTATTTATAGTATTCGTTTGACCGCTTGGTGTAATGTTTAGAATACCTGACTCCTGGGATCAAGGAGATTAGGTTCAAATGTCACCTGTAAACTGAAATTTGTTTTAAAAATACACTTTGTTTTCAATGAGAATGTATTCCAAGTGCCTTAATCGTATAAAATAAAATTATTGTTTTATATAAAGAAGTATTCAGACGAGGCAGAGACTGCCTTCGATGTTTGCACACAGACTTATAATTAAATTCTTTGTTTATGGTGACTATCAGTGAATTCTACCAGTATCAAGTCAAGCATAGGACACACACAGTAAAGTAGGATTCAAAAAAGCACAAAACGGCGTATCGAGTTTTTTTTTTGTTTTCTTATGAGATTTCCCAAAAGAGGTCGCCGTAGAAGAGATCGAATCGGTCAGAATAAAGTCACATAATACCGAAATAAGTAAAAATAAAGAAATTTGAGGGCATTATAGTTACACTATGTAATAAATATTGATCGAAAGTGTATAGATTTTTTTTTAAAAGAAAACTAGCAATGTTTTTGAGCTGAGCTATTTTTATAGCTGCTTGTTTTTAAATCAATATATTTTAAATCAATATAATTATTAATCCGTCTGCGTACGGCGCCCTTTATCAAATAAAACATTCTAAATGAGACACAAGTCTATAACAAAAAGAAAGAAGGGAATCTGGTTGACCTCGGAGCGCGTTTCCACCAATACAAAACGGCCTCGCTTTCTATACATCTTGTAAACTGAGTATTAAATTCAATTGGTTTTCAAATCAATTGAAGTTTATAATCAGAAGGGAAGAACCAAAAATTATAGGGTAATAATTGTTTGAGATTCAATAAATCAATACAGCCGCAATAATCCACTGCTGGACATTGGCCCTCTGAATTGACGGTTTTTGCCATCCCCACGGTAATCTGCCCGGCATTGGAGATATCAGATTGGCTTTTATAAGGGATTAAAGTATGAAATTCATTCGTACGTAAAAATTAAATCTTTTTTGTAGGATAAAATGTATTGGTTATTATAAGACAAAATATTTACACTCGTTGTCTATAAATTTCTAATTGCAAAATTCTTTAAGTTTTTGTGATAGAATTCTGATCATCTAGAAGTATTCAGATGGACGCTGCTACGCGGTCATTGGTATTTTCTTCCATAGTAGCTGCTCTTTTGTCCTTTTCTTCCTGCGAGTAGGAATCTACGGGGAATTTTACCGCCACATGAAATCTGTTCTAATGGTATTGCTGCTATAATCCCATAGACGCCTGTACATATTTAAGTGATATATATGTGCAGTTGAATAAAAATATTTTTGCTGCTATTCTTTCTTATCCAATGGAACGGCTTTTTTAATGAAAATTCGAATATGGTGTCTAAAAATTTTCATTTGTGCAAATTAGATTTAAGATCTGAAATTTTGTATTTTTTTTATAGTGACCCGAATTTGAATCCTTATCTCTAAAGTCTGGTTATCTTACTACTAAGACATATATTACATTATATAATAAGACCTGTTAGATAAATAAGTATACTATACTAGACATGTAGAGTGGGAAAATCGTTGTTATCTAGTGTAGATACATAAGTGTTTTATTACTAATCACAGAACACCATGCATTTAATGCCTAAAGATTCTAATAAAATTAATTTTACATAAATTAAAAATTATCGATCTTAAAAACAAAATTCCATGTGAATACTACAGCTGTGTAAATTCAGCATTATATTATTACCGACCAATTGTCATCAGATAATTTATCACTAGTCGTTTCCGTATCTGTATTAACACTGTTTACACATATCACGACCTGTATTAATTAATTCGTTTTAAAGAAAATTCGCATTCTTTGACGATGAATTTAATAGCACCTGGTGTGACACGATCTTAAGTTAGTCTACAGCTATCGAAAGTTAAAAGTTACGAATCGAATGAAGCCATCTACCTTTTTACATTCTATTTCCGTGGAATTATTATAATTAGTTATATTTAATAAATCAATACAGATTCGTAATAATCCACAGCTGGATATTTGTCTCCCACAAAATGAATATAATAAGCATTGCTGTAATCACTAATCATGGCATGCGGATTGGAGTTTGCAGATTGCTTTTTAATACTCAAGTAGGCGCTGTTGCCAACCTACTGATATATTCTACCCTACTTGTCTTATATAACACCCATGAGAAAGAATATGGTTTCTATTTAATTCCGGCAACCACACAACAAAATTCATGCATACATGCATGTAATAAATAGAAGGTAACAACGCTATTTGGCTTTCGACGTCCATTGAAGGAAGCTTATAAACTCATACGTCAATATTTTGAAAGTATGGTAGTTTCTTTTTAAAGTCGAACCGTTTTTACCCCTCTGATAATTAAGCTGCAAAATGTACACAATCTATGGTGAAGACTTGAAAGAAAGTGCTACAAAATCGTCGAGAAATATTTATTTATTTGCATTTTGTTGATGTTGGATTCATTAAAATAATGAATCCAATAAAAAAAGAGTAATCATAACATTGAACGCTGAACCTTTAAGAGTTATGTGTGTTATAAATACCTACTAGTATATAACATTTACCTTTTAAAAATTCTTGAATGTCTTGTTAATAGTTTTTATTATATACTAGATGACCCGGTGATCTTCGATTCACTTACGATTTATGGGATTATAACTTTTGACCAGCTATTATCAATCATAATCAATCTTCTAATTTCAATTCATCAAGATCACTCTGCTATCTAAATCCACTTTAGTCAAGACTTTTTTTAAAATAAACCTTTTTTCTTTTCCATAAAACCAATATAAAATGCAATAAACGTTTCTAAATCGCACAAGTTTTGTATACACTTGTAAAAAAGTAGTGAAGTACAAAATTGTTAATTTTAAATTTTTCGTTTTTCCAACTTTTAATGGTATTTGTGTTACTTATCACAATGTTATTATAAGATTTTTTCTTTTTTTAATGGAAATTCTAAATATATCATTAAATCTGGCTAAACGTTTTATGTGCACAAAAATATTAAATAACCGCAAAAGCTTTATCTTATTTTGAAATATATGTATATTTCAAATGTAATTCAAATGTAATAAAGATTTGGTGGTCAATAAATTAAACTTTTTAATTAGTTGTAATGAGGATATTGATCTTGAGATCTTTACTGTACTTTTTTCTTTACATCAAATTTTCGACTAAGGATTTTGTCATCGGGTACAATGTTTCTATCTTTTAACTTTTGTAAACATAAAACAAATTAACATATTTTGTGAGGTAATTTTTTCAGAGATACCTCTAACTGTAAAAGGTTTTAGTGTCAATTGATGGAATCATCGGCTGTATGTATCTTCGGAGGAGATTGAGGAGATATTTTTTAAGTCCGTGAATTCTTCATTATATTGACCGCACTACATTGTAAAGATCTTGACGTCACATGTTAATGTTAAAAGCTATGCATGCTAAGCATGCTACGTAAAAAAGGCAAAAAAGGCATGTTAAGTTACGTACGTTATGAGAGCCTAACTAGTTACAATTGTATTGAATTCAAAAGTGGATGCCATTACTCATAGGCATAGTCCATATCGAGCTGAATTATTTATCCTTGACATTTCCGGCGTAACCTCAAAGCGCGGTATGTGGTGTGGAAGTGCGTCGCTGGTTTAATGGATAACGATCTAACATTTAAAACTAAAACAAATCTATCTATTATTGCAACGAAATAACGTTGTTTTTAAACCAAAATAAAGTTTAAAAAAACAGTTTTAAATTGTTACATCATGAACAAGTCCAAATGCGTTAAAAAAGCTTTAGTTATAACATTTTATTTTTAGTTAAATTATAACATTTTCCTTTAGTTAATTTAAAACGTGAATTTAAAAAAAAAATATTTTTTTTAGATTCTTCTTTAATATTAGTGCATAGTATTCGAAAAATGTAACTAACACAGCTACATTGATTTTGCCGCATTAATATACATACAAATAGTTATTTAATCAAAAAATTGTATTAGTTAATTTTTTTTTATATATTATTTTTTTATATTTTAAAATATTAAAAATTGAACACATGTATTGAAATCACCAAGTTGAAATAAACAATTTGCGTAGCACTGCTAGAAAAAGCCGAAAATCGGCAAGATGGCGTACATTGGAGAAGCCTATTCAACAGTGGACTATTGCAGGCTGAGGGCAATGATAATAGGTTTTTGGCGGCAGTTTATTTGTACTATTATTTCAATATATTAAAATTTTACTTTCGATATTGCATGTTTGGTACAGAAATCTTTCGATATTGTATGCGAGCGCAAAATAGAAGGTTTTTCGGTGCACACGGTACGGCCAGTTACGGTAGAAAGTTGACACGTTTGGCAATCCTGCAAATGCAATTCTCCAAAATCTATACGTGCAGACACGTTTTATATGTAGCTTGCGTATGACATTGAAATGCATTTTCACTACTCGACATACGAATACGGATTATGTAGTTTGACATTGATAATCGAAAATATTTAAAAGATAATTTTTCATTGATAACCTAATTGGCTCAGAGGCGAAATTACCGCTTTCAGGGTCAATGGTCGAGAATTCGATTTCAGCATTGTGATAAATATATGTATGGCCAACAGATTTATTTCGAGTCTAAGTGTCACGCCAATCCGCTTTGATCAAGCGTAGTTACCTATCCCTATAAATTAGCAAGCAGGTCACCTCATGATAACTATGGACCTATGGCTCTATAGACATCTGCAACACCAAGGGTGACGCAGGCGCGCTGGCTACCATGTTAGGATATGAATAATGAGCGAGAAAAAAGGAATTAATGGGAGGAGAGATAAAAATAATGGAAGGGGAAGTAAAGGGTGCGGAATGAAGCTTGTCCTCCGGAACATGACTCTCAACGTTTGAAACTCCGTAAGAAATGTTACGACTGAATGCTATTCATGATGAAACATGGTTCTACCACTATAGAGACCAGACTTATTCAATTCCTACTATTACTTCACACTATATATATATATATAATAGATAGATCTCTTATACATATAAGATATTTAGCAGGATATAAATTTAGGAATCAATACCGGCGAAGCGTGTAAATCGCTGGAAAAAAGTAGTATTTGACTTTAAATTATTTTTATATTACTCGTTTTTTTATGAATACATTAATTGGGGTTTGTTGTGATCATTCACAATATCACACCACAAGCCGCAATTCCTCAGAAGTTCCGTCATAGCGTCGCCTGACTAGTCAGCACATTCTAAGCGGCCTACAGTCACGCGGCATGTTGTTATCAATAGTATTATGTTACTTTGTCTTTAACTCACTGTCGGATTATTGAGGTATGTGTTTGAAAACTATATAAATGAAAATTAACGTATCTTTTTTGTCCTTAACGCGTTCCTTCACCATTCATCGATTATGATGAAGCTGGTGAGTTATTCTGCGTACGCATTGCGAAGGTTTCTAGACAAAAAAATTTTGGGTCGTCAGACGGAAAATTGAAAGATATTGTGTATCCAGGAGCACTTCAATAGACCGATTATAAAACCAAGCACTTTCCTCTTTCCGTAGTATTACTACACATCCCGGGTACAGCTTGCAAGATATAAATGTTATTGTAAGAAGATCTTTAAATCCCATAAAGGCATTTTATGTTATTTACACTTAAAATAAAATACAACAGTTTGTTCAAGCGAGTCTATTTTTGGTTTGGAACCGGTTAGTTTCTCTTATTGTAAAAACTAGCTTAATTATTCATGTTGCAATCCATCACGGAAGATTTAAGAAGCAACCGTGCACCGGAATGTCCTTTGATAATGTTTTTACATTCAGTTGTTGCAGCGATGTTCTGAATTTCAAATGACGTATTTTCCTTAGTCCCAAGCATATCAATGTTACATAACTTTCTTTTATTTTTGTTTGTATTTTTTACGACTTAAATACAAGTTGTAACAATGGCTTATTTTGCTTTTCCTGATATTTTCTCCTGATTTATATGTAGTCTACCGATAACTACCGTGAGCGGTCTTTTGACCGCTGGAAAATATATGAAATTTATGAAGTTATCCATTGAAATTTCAAACTTTAAAGTTTTCCAAGAGAATATAATCCGATTATGTTTTCGTACATTTTGTTTTATGTGCTCATATACAGTTTGTTTAGCGACAAAACTTTTATCAAAATGGAATACTTTAGTAGGAGCTATTCGTGCGAACAAAAGGGAATTACGCAAATCTGCAAAACAAAAGAAAGACAATATGCCACGGTTTTTATCTCAGATTTACAAATCAAATAAATTTAGTCTTTTACTACAGTTTATAAAAGCAAACCGAACACAAAAGTTTTCTTATACCCTGTACAAGTTAGCTTGATCTTTTTGACAGATATAAATTTTTCTGATCGACATAACTTTGTAATGACGAACATATTATTTTTTTAATTTAATGATTTTAAAAATTGTAAAAATATTAAAAAAATACATATAACACAAAAGTCCCTAAAGATTCAAGCGTTATCCGAAAATATTAAGACTTTTTATTGCTTCAAAGTAAAATTTAAATAGGAACACGGAAAATAATAGACGCTTGTACAATGTTACATCGGTCGGACGGATGGGACACACGAATAACAGGCAGTATACAGTATAGACCGATGTCTATACTGTATACTGTGGAGAATTGATGGCCGATTTTCGGTAAGTTTTTGGTTTAAGTTCCAAATAAATCCACTTCATACAGCACAAAAAACACACATTATCAATTTTCTGTTATTGTTTTGCTTGTCGCGGATCTTAGCTAAGTAAAACTTTTGACTATCCACATAGCGCCTAACGCACATAACGCCTAACTCCATTAATGATCCCTTTAATAATTAATTACCATTTATCTTCTACATTTGATTACAAGTTGCAAGGCTAGTGGTAGTAATAAAATTTATTTCACTAGTGTTAAATCTAGGTATGTTAAACTATTTCATGCAATTCAATCTAAATAAATAATTTACTGCAATGCCTTAAAACAACAGACAGACACTTGAACAAGTATTTATCAATAGTGATTGATTGTCAATGTATACGGTTACGTCCGCGCTTCAGAGGAGCTGATAAGAATGTTTAAATACGGTATGTTACCTGGTTAGATATCAAGTATGCCCGCTATGTAATGTAATGCATTAACAGAAGTTTTTTAATAGTTTATGTATTATTATTAAATACCTTAATAGTGATGATCGCTTCGAAATATTTCGAGTCGAAGTTTAGAAAAATTTACAAACAGTTGACAATCTTCAGTTTTTTTTTATATTAGTGTTACATTAAAAAATACAATTAAAACTCCTTATAACAAATATAGGTTTTGTGTTATATTTGAAGTAAGAAACTGAATTTGAGTTTGATCGTCACCTTATCATAGGTCACTAGGAATCAAGTTATACAAAATATTGAAAATTCAATCCAATCAGTGTTGTTTTCCATAATATGTAAAAAAATCGTATTACTATACTCTAATAACAAAGAAAGATTAATTAATGGAACATTATTTCTGGACCTTGCAGGAAACTACAGAAGTATCTATTTCTTTTCCTATTTTGTAATTAATTATAATTAAAGAAAAGTAATGTTAATTCACCACTGAATAAAATCATTATTTTTCATGCAAATGTTATTTTAATTCCTATTTTATTTTATAAATTTACAACTCACCTATAAAAAAATTAAACCTAACTCAAATACGAAACACATTAAGTAATAATAAATTACTTAAATATAATCTCTATGCAAAAAAAAATTGTACCATTTTTGCTGTGCAAAAAAATGTATGAGTATATTTGTTGGACAATAACGATATTTGCGTTTGTGCGTAAAAATGTCCATGTGAAAAAGAAAAAGCGTTGTATAGATGTGTGTGTGTGTGTGTGGGTGTGTGTATGTGTTGGTTGTTCTTACCTGAGCTTGTGTGTACGCGTATATGCATGCATATATACTAATAATAAATAATAATAATGAAATATTTCTGTTTCCTTGAAATATTTGTTTTTTAAAAATTGATTTGTGGTTTTATTTAAATTTTAGGTCGGCAAGTTATATCAAATTGTACATGATTACGCGTCCATGAATCCTTATTTGTTGAGAAACAATGTCCGTTATTTTACAACTGGTTTTTACAACTTTGTTTACTATCGGTGTAGAATGTCTGCAGTAATATTACGTTTGTATCCTTATGGGTATGTGATAATGTTTCTAGTTCCAATTATGGTAATGTTTTGCTGGCAGGGTGTTACAATGACATATCTCGCAAAGATTTTGCTCGACTCATTTTGGACATTTCACTGATTTTTTTTTTGTTTGCCTTATATAACTACTAAAGTAAGTATACTAAAAGTATTCTTAACACGTACCTAATAATTATGAGTGCACAAAGACAAAAAAATTAAACAGCTTCTACTTATGTATGGATTTTTTTTCTTTTATCTGATGCGAAAAATACAATACGTATAATTTTAGTATAGGCATGATAATACTTGTGCAACGAACTACATATATCAAGTTTAAATATACGAGTACATATGGTAAGGTGCAATATATACATGTTCAAATATCAACTTATTTGTATAAAAAGAAACTAACATAAAATAAGAAATATTAAATATTATCTTACTATGGGTTAAAACGATTTTTAATTTAGCGCAGGCACAAATTTTTTTTGAAATTGTCTGCCATAAGAAGGCAAATAGATATATTCTTTGTTGTACACCAAAAATAAAGTTATACAATTATTAATTGTAATATTTATATACAAATCGCGGTGTTATCGCTAATAGCGACAGACAACTGTAGGATGGAAACAGGGTAAAAAAGATAATTTGATGTAGGTTGGTGATACGTTATCGTCAAAATGATAGAAAAAAAATATTAATAAACAAATTTAATAGCCATAAGCAAAAATGTTTAATATTAGAAACCTAGGATTTACAAAAAATAAATTAATAAGCAAAGATACCAAAGAAGGCATAGCAAATTAGCAATACAAAGAGTTATTGATTTGTATTGTACTCGTAGTTTATATATCTTTATTGGTTTCCTTTTCGATAGAAGTAATTTGTGGTCTTTATTTAAGAGTTGATTTAAGTCCAAATACTGGGCACGGGCCTTCTCATTTCTGGATAAATGGCCGATTACGTATCACGCTTGTCAAAGACGGAGTGACGGAGCACCCAGACTCGGAATATATATATATATATATATATATATATATATATATATATATATATATATATATATATATATATATATATATATATATATATATATATATATATATATATATATATATATAAAACGGTATCTTCGCCACTGAACCAAGTAGTTCGTAGTACGGTTGGCTTGGCTTTATACATAACTCAATACTCGCTGTGTTTCACGTAACAAAATTACTGACCGATTGAATCAAGCAAAGCATCAATTGCATTAATTATGTATAAATATGTAAATAATAAGGAATTTAGGCCAGCTCATGCATATTTCATATGTTTAATTTTGGAGCGTTGGAGCAAAGAACATGAGTAATGTTAATGTTTTGGTATATGTTAGCTTGTACACGAGTCAGTTGAGAGTTTTACATTGCACATACTTCTGATGAATGGACACTAACCCAATACAGATTATGGGATGTACCAAGAGCAAAATAAATACCTGTAGGTCATAATTATTACGATGTGAGAATCGAAACCACGACCATTAACGACTCAGAAAATGGTTTCGCCACTGAGTCTTTTTAGTCATTTATTTTCAAAAATGATGTATTTATATCACATTTAAATAAAAAACACGAAAATTGTATTATGTTTTTAACACACAATAGAATAAAACATACAAGTAACAATAATAATAATTAAAAACATGAAAAAATAGTTAAAAAAGTTAACTTGTTTTAGTTTTGAGGTTAAAAAGCCCGGGCGCTGATTATCAGCTGAATTGCAATGAAAAGAGAGCAGGTAAAATAAATTCAACAATAAAATAATTATAAATTAATAAATATACAAAGAAGCAATGATAAAATATCTTTAATATTTGTTTGTTTTTCTTTTGTATTTCTTATAAATATCCAGACTGATTAAGTATTGACGGCAGTTAACCAATCAGAATATCAAAATCAATAAAAATTACTGCCCCATTGTAAACGCTGTTCTATTTCAAGGTAAATTTATTTAATTATATTTTATATCAATTTATAATGCAACTGGTAATTGTGGAAAGTAAGCGTGACTTCATGATACGGACGCTTTTTGTTTCAATTTATTTATTTAGGTAACTATAATTTTAGTCATGTTGTCATGACTAAAATTATAGTTACCTAAACACAGCCTTGGTTTAGTAGTTTCACCGGGGCAACTCAAGTTTCTCTGGAACCGTTTCCGCTTCAGCTATTTATATCATATTTTTCTTTAGTTATTTTTACATTTAGACTATTATTTAAATGTTCGTGTTACCTACTTGGTATGTTAAAAGCATTATTAGCGTTTGTGTACTGTATATCTTTATATTACGCGTTTAGAAGGATATTTATACATATTTGTCGACCATAATTGTGTAAAGTTCGATGAGATCTTGGTCATTGACGATTCCAACCACCCGATGTTGTATGCGGTCAAGAAGGAAGAAGATAATACTATTCATATGCGGCGGGGCTTGCCTTATAAAACTGGAGGTGATAAGCCAACAAAATAAATTTACGTTGCAAATGTGGATGGAAGGGTCCGTAGGGGAAGACCACGGAAAACATATCTTGACCAAATTGCTGAAGTTTTTAAGAAAGGCCAGATCAAGAATATCCTTAATCGGCGGGCTTACATGAGGAGAGTAATGAAAAGAGTGTGGAGGAAGCAAGGAAAGTATGCCGAGATCGTAGTAGATGTAGATCTATGGTGAAGTGGAGACAGGCGTGACGATGTGTATATATATGTATGATAAGTCAGGATCAAATTCTGTCTTTGAAATACTACGGAAATGAATCAGTCAGTCAGTCCATACATCGACGCCAAGGATTCCGATACAAGGCTTGTTTTCAAGGGTCTCTTCGAAACGAGGAAACTCGATAAAGCAAATTTTTTGTGGTAAACTCACAAACTTTTTTTTGGGTTTAATTAGACTTAGTTGTGCTAATCTCAAGACTTGACTTAATGAAGTCTGGGTTTCAGACATAAGTTTTCTTCGACACTCTTAGATTGAAGTAAATATAAGGCTGGAGTAATTATAATAAATTGTACCTAAACACTGTTTAAGTCTCACGTGCCCTACTTCGTTGTTGATAATATTTCTTAATTAGTCAGTGTTTACTCTCGTCATGCACGATTTTACAATACATCCATTTAAATTAAATCTTCCCAATACTCGAGCAAACTTTTCTATTTTAAAAACAATACAATGTGAACAGTAAACATACTGAGTAAAGTGTGTCATACATTACATCTAATTTGTAACACTGTTGTCAAAGAGTAGTGATGCACAGAGACTATAATTTTTAGCTTTCATCATCATAATCATTATCCATCGGAAATTCTTTGCTGGAGTTAATCCTCCATGGTCTGCCACCGAGCCCGTTCTTTGATTACACCCATCCATACTTCATCCAGCAGCCCTGCGCAGATCGTCTATCCATCTAGCCAGAGAGCGTCCCACACTATAGTTGCCAAGACGTGGTCTCCACTCGCCACGTGGTCGTAGTGGTAGAGCCATGCTGCAGACGAATACTTTGTCAAGAATGACATATTATTTGTCTGTAGATTTAACGGGCCGGCTCGCCAGGGGAAGTAGCATACTTCCATAGAAAACCTGAGTCTGAGTGCTAACTTAGTTACCGCGCTTTACAGAATAAACTGAACCGCTCACCGGAGCGGTTCAGTTTATTCTGTATTGTTTATTTTTATCGTCGGAAGTCTCATACCGTTAAATGACCCAATATTTATGTTACATACGATGAAAACGGATACAGCACACGGTAGGATTATGAATGACTTGGTTGTACGTTACGCTAACTTCGCGATAGCATATTTTGAAACGTTTTTAATTGTAAAATAGGTTCAGAAAGTTATGTGTATATTTTATCCCTTTCCTCTCTTCCTTTTCCTCAGAAATTTGAATTCAGATGAACTCACGGATGAAGTAGATCAGTTAAACTAAGCTCACTAGCTATTATTGTCTTTGACTGTCCATGAGTGAAAATTGATTAAAAAACATGAATTTAATCTTTGCGTAAATTGCGGTGTGTGTCTCTTCAAAACACAAATTACATTGTATTTCTAAGACACTTTATTTCAATTCTCGTTTATCTATGTACACACATAGGTATACCAAAAATAAAATAGTTCTATTGGATAAAGGACGATTCCTACGAGAGAGTGCTTTCTGTGTTTTCGCACACACTTAAAACACTTAAATATATATGTATATTGCGTAGTTCTGAAGTTTCTCAGTTGAGAAACATAATATTATTTTATATATTAACCATAATTATTTATTATATGTTTTGCTTATACTTATTCACTACTCTTTTCTGATAGTTAATGGTAGATATTTTGTATAACAATTAAAACTAAATAAGTGAACATAAAAAAAAGCGCTAAAATATACTATTAAATACGTAATACATAAAATTGACTATCTAATAGCAACAATAATTATCCAGAAAAAGGTCATTAGCGCAGCAAAAGATTGTTATGACTGCAATGAATATTTATCAGTTATTGAATAAAATATTGTTGTGTAACAAACATGAAAAATCATTTTCTTTTATGAAACGATTAAAAAAAACTTCAGCAAGCCTAAAGCAAGTCAATACAAGTTTTAAAAATAAATTGACAAGACCGTCATCTTCATCTGTCGTCAATCAATGTGTGACAAGAACAGTCAATAAAAAATAGCTGCGCGCGGGAAAGAGGCAGGACGATGTCTAGAAAAGACTACACAATAAAAAACGTTACAGCGTTTTTGAATTTTGGAATGCTAGAACTTTTGATCGTTTTACCTATATATTAACCACTTAATAATTACTTCCTTTTTCCCCTACTATTATTCACATTCACAGCGCATCTGTAGTGACCTCAGTATTGCGGATATCTATGGACATAGCTGGTTGCTTACCATCAAGTGATTTGACTGCTCGTTTGCCTATATATTACATAAAGATACGTAAGCCATCGTTTTGATTTAATCATTGTATATAAGTTAGTTGCATAACAGTTGTAACACACCACACAGTAGGTCAATACATTGTATTGTATTTGCATAGTCTTAATTAAACATTTAAATTTGAATTCTCGGTAGCACGTGCGTAAAATACAAATGTCATCCGGCTATCATGTTCGATTACTATATATAGATTGTAATAAATAAATAAAGCCTTTATTACTGTCTATCATTAATTATCATTAAATAATTAGTTAAATTTAATTTGTAGAATCGTCAACTTGTCCTTCGACAAAGGAAAGATTTCCATGGCGCTCTATCTCTTGCTAATCTTATCCATGTTTTTGCCAGCAACTATTGAGGTCATTTTCTCAGCGCTTTGTCTGTCGCCCTTTCCTCTTTTTTCCATCCCTTGGATACCACCTCAGACTATTTTTGTGCATTTCTCTTCTCTTTCCCTTATCATACGTCATTGTCATTTTAATAAGTTACATACTTTTATTGCGTCTATTAATTTTGTTAGACTTTTTATTTCTTTTAATCTCACTATGTCTTGATTTTTACCCCAATTGTATTTCTCTCTATACTGTTTTGATGTATATATATTTTTTTGTTTGTTAGTTGGTCCATTAATGCCCATGTTTGGCAATCATATGTTAAACATGGCAAGATGCATACGTTGTAAACTTATATATATATATATATATATATATATATATATATATATATATATATATGTGTGTGTGTGTATATATATATACGTCTGTGGACCATTACTCATTATTTTAGTTTTACTTGTATTCATCGAAAGCCCGGCTTTCGCACTTTGATCTGCTAATTGTTGTAGTAAAAATTCTCCATATCTTCTCATTTTAAGTATTCCTATTCCGTCCCGTTTTATTTCGGTTATAGCTAGTTCAAATTCGAGTTGCTTTTCAGGAGTTCATAGTGATCTTACATTAATAGTTGCCAATATCCAAGGAATAACCGACTATCTTTGGAGGGTCATGGTCTTTTTCCCCCATGAGGACCAGTCGGCTTGGGGGAGAGATTATTTATATAAAAATATATAAATAATATAATATACTCTTATAAGTAATATTATATAGATATATATACATATATATTTAAAGAATGAATAAGCGATAACATATATTCGAGCACGTTCCGATAATTTATTTTAAAGAAGTTTTTTTTTAATAATACTACTAGTTAACCATTCCAACTAAGCTAAAATAATAATGCGTGTGTTAGGAAACGCTTTTTCTGTGGGATAGGAAAGCAAACGAGTAAACTTTTATAAACTATATGTTTATATAATTTTACTCGTTTTCATACAATAAATGTTTTTTATGTTCACTTCTTTTTAATGTTTCTAACCAGGATACAACGGTTTCTGAATATAGTCAGAATAACATAAATACATATTTATAGCTGATACATAATTATTTATTTTTCCTTGTACATAAAAACCACAATGTCCCGTCTGTTAATCACCCGATCAATCAGTTGGGCGAGTGCAAATTTTGTGAACTTTTTCTCAGCAAATCTCCGCTTCGTGTTTATAATGGGAAGTCCGGTTTGCACCCAGATATGTAACCATCTTTTCCTATAGAAAAACTTGAATTATAATCGTTGTTGTTGTGTAACTTGATGGCCAACTGTGCCTTCGATTAAAATGGCCATTTATTGCTTTTTATTAAAGACTTGTTTCATTTTTGTGAATCGTGTGTCGGAGGGTTTTATTGCGAATTAATGCTCGTCTACTGGTCGACATTCAACCGTAATTAATACATTTTTTTTGATTTTATTTTATAAATTAAAAAATACATTTTTTAACTTTTATTTTATTTATACTCCTGCACCCCTCCACATTAACGTTTACCCATACGCACCTTTTTATACATAGGCACTCAACATGTTTAAAAAGGTTTTTCTTTACGTATTACTGTATGTATGTACATGTATTTATTGTACATTCAGTGTTCAATTAATGTATTTTAATTGTATATCGTAAAAAATTAACAAAAAAGTTCATTATACAAATTTTTTTATCTCAACGCAGAACCGAGTTATTGTGAAAAAACTGAATTTAACCCTTTTTTCAAGATGGCGGAAAATGCACATAAAACATCTTGGTCGACAATTTGAAGTTAAGCTTTTCTTGCCCAACGTATCCAAAATTTAGCCTTCTCGGTTCACATGCCTATATATTTATGCTATGCCAATATTTTACTGGAAGCAGTTCAATAGCTAAACTACTATACAGAACTACAATACAGAAAAGCTAGCAGAATTCGATCTTTTGCGAAAAAGTATTTTTCTCTCACCTTCTGATTCGTTTAACGACAAACAAAATTAATCAGAGTTATGTTTACATTTTGAAAGTCGTCACTACAGATAGGTTTTGTTGCTCTAATCAGAATGTTTAATTCGACAACTTAAAAATTTTCTGTCAAATATCACATTTCAGGTTGAGATCCAAAATTAATATATGAACACAACTTACTTTTTTTACAAGTCCTTTACTTCCCACTGTTGGACATGGGGCCTTCTACTTCTGAAGGAACGAATATTTACTCACCATGCTTGTCAAAGGCGAATTGACGAAAAATACTATGTATACATAGATAAATCATATTTAATTTTTAATTCATTTGTAAAAGTAAGACATGTTATGAGATTTGAATTAATTTCTAAGCTTAGGTAAATATGGGTACGAAAGACTTAAGATCAAAAGTTTGCTATATATCACCACTGCTGGATAAAACCTTCTAATTTATGCCTTAAATCACTACACCGATATATCTTCAGTTAAATGTTGTGTCTATGAAACTTCTCTAGATGAAAACAAAATCAACATTATGGTAAAAAAAATTAACTTGCTGTCAGTTTTAGTTAAACCTTCTTAATCTGACCGTTATACTTTCATTAAGGAAAATACTATTTTAATCTGTTTGTTGACAGCATAAATACGAGCTCAAGTTCAGAACTGGAATAGTGAAACAGTCACGCACCGTGCCGGGAAATTTACTCAGTGCCCTCAGACACGGACCCGCTTATTTATTTGATTTCATTGGGAATAGCAGAACAAAGGGACGTAGTTATTGACGATAATTGCGTGTTCTCCATAAACTTACTATGTACAATGGACAGCACATTATTTCGTGTCGACGTTTTTTGCCTGTCTTTCAACACGTTATATAAATATAAAAATTTGACAAATATATACTATTATATATGTATTTGTGTATCAAATATTGAGTATTTTATGGAAAAGGATGTATCATCACCTTCAACAACAGCAGCCTTTGTCAGACCACCACTGGTCATAGACCACCCCCAAGATACTATAAAATAGATAAGATACAGTTCGTTCTTTGGCTTCAAGCATCAAGCATCGACAAAATATATAGAAACTAGATAACTTCTACATGTTTTGTAATTTTTTTTATTCGATTATAAAATCTACATTTTGAACTACACCTAACAAGAATCGATTTCGGTTCCAAGAATTCTAAATGGAGTTCGCGCTGATTACTTTTCCGTTATATCTCATATGGGAAATAATGAGTGTAATAAAATGATTGGAATTTAAATCAAACATGTTAACTCCAGTCTTACTATTGTAATACCTTTAAATACCGACTGACATTTACAACACAAGTAAATCATTGTATTCTTTGATGGCAGTCAGTTATAACTATTATGGTTGTTTTAAGTAAAATATAATAGTAACAAATATCTTGGAATGTACTAATTTGCTTGTCACGTTACGTCGTGATAAAATGGTGGCTATTTTACCAAAACTTTCTATGGATTTTTTTAGTCATGATACACGCATTTATTACATATAATTTCACTTAATCGAAATATATTGCATAATATGACACCACAATTAAACAAAATAACTGATAATTATATAAGATTATAAAAATGTAATAAAAACACAACTTGTAAGTTCACTCATGTAAGTTGGTGGGACAAGACCAACTAGATCTTAATATCTAAATATCGTTTTAATATTTCTGCCATCGTATTCAGTCGTCGAGTCCGATTGATGACTTGATTCATTTTTGTAGTCCAGTATCGCTAATCGGATTCGCGCTTCGAAACAAATATTTATATAAGCAAATAGATGATACCCACGATTATGTTTACAATCGCACAAATACATTTCCCTTCAAAATAATTTTCGACTATTGATTGGTAGTATAGATAAAAATATCAAATGATAAATAAATATTTATAAAAAGAAAATAATGGGCTTTCTGCACAGTATTAAAGGGCCAGACAACTCGGTTTACTTTTTGCTCCATGAGCAAAAAACAATATAATAAAGATATCTACAAATTTTTATTTCTAATCTGTATTCATGTTATTTGAATGGAATAAAAGCACATCGAGAGTGACAAACGTAATCATGATATGATGTAATGATTACAGCGTAGTTTTTTATTTGTTTTATATATACATATAGATTTTTATTTTTTGATACTGGTACTTAACTTCATATTTACCAATCGATACAATAGAAATCCGAATTTTTTAAAAAAATATCACACATGTTTTCTATTTTATTGTGTTTTATAGTAAATACTAACAATCTCGTGTTCTTATAAACAATGACGTACATAACACGCGAAAGTTTTATGTTATCGCTCTTACGACTACTCAATGAGTTCTAAGAACAGTGACTTTCTTTACGATGCCACTGGTAAATCCAAGTGGCCATCTTTTCTAACTTAATCCGTTATTTATGTTATTACTATATGAGTACTAGATATAGTCACCATGCCAGGAAGCCATTCATCACAAATTAATTTCTTAGTCAGGACTTTACATTGATTTCATAAAAGATTAATATGAATAAATGTTATTCAAAGATTGTTTTAAAAATAAATAATATTGCTGTTTTCTTTGGAGCAATAGACAAACAATATTTATTTGCGAAAGATCATTTTGAACGATAATAATAAAATCCCATGCATAATTTTATATAATACACGTGGCTAAAATTTATTTTGTTTTTTAATTAGTTTATTAACATACTTGTATAAAAATGAAAATTTAACAATTGATTGTAGTTATACTCCAAAAAGTAGGAACTTTAAAATGTTGGGTTATATTGTTTATATATTAGTAAAATATTGTCAATAGTATCGTTATAGTTTTTTTTAACTTAACCCAACACACATTTCCAAGATGGATATACACATGAAAATAAAAATAAACATCACAGTATTGTTCTATTAACAATTAAAATTAGAAGCCGAAACGAAGTTTTAAAAGTATAAAAAAAATTAAAAATGCTTTTGATGAAAAAAGATATGTTTAATTTTTAAAAATGATAGATCCAAGTAGCACCTAGAATCATAAGCTACTAATGCTTTGTAAATCATTTATTAGAAACTCTGTTTAAGTTATTGACTTATTGTTCTTGTTGTGTGTTATAAATTTCTCGCACTTGACCGCTAAGTGTTCATTCTTTGTTTGTGAGAATATTTACATCATGACCATAAACTTTATTATTACAATATATTAGGTGTACAAATAAGTTTCCGCGGTTTGTCAAAAGATGGCCCCACCAGAAGGTTATGGAGAAATTGTCAGATGTGAAACGTAATATCCCAAGTTTAGTCATCTGGCAACACCATAACCTTAAAGTACTAGTGATTCCGTATCAGCATCACGTAATTTTTTTCGTGCAAAAATGTCAAGTTTTATTCCGAATAAGCATCATTTGCGGGAACTTTTGATTTACTTCTTTAATGTGAAAAAATCTGCAGCTGAGGCGCATCGATTGCTTCTAGAAGCATATGGTGAAGCTGCTTTAAGTGAGAGAAGTTGTCAGGAATGGTTTCAAAAGTTTAAGAACGGTGAGTTTGACGTTAAAGACAAAGAACGCAGTGGAAGGCCGAAAGTGTACGAAGACATGGAATTAGAAGTACTATTGGAGGAAGATTCGTCCCAAACGCAAAAAGAACTTGCACTTACTCTACAAGTGACTCAACAAGCAATTTCACATCGTTTAAAATCGTTAGGAATGATTCAAAAACAAGGAAATTGGGTTCCATATGAACTAAAGCCGAGAGACGTTGAACGCCGATTATGCATGAGTGAAATGCTGCTTGCTAGGAATAAAAAAAAGAGTTTTTTGCATCGTATAGTCACTGGTGACGAAAAATGGATTCACTACGATAATCCAAAGAAGAGAAAGTCATGGGTTAAGCCCGGCGAACCATCAACATCGACAGCTAAGCCGAATATTCATGGAAAAAAACTCATGCTGTGTATTTGGTGGGATCAGCTTGGTGTCGTGTATTATGAATTGCTGAAACCAAGCGAAACCATTACTGGAGCTCTCTACCGAACACAATTGATGAGATTGAGTCGGGCACTTAAGGAAAAACGCGCCCATTACTACTCCAGACACGACAAAATTATTCTTTTACACGATAATGCTCGTCCACATGTTGCGGCGCCGGTAAAAACATACTTGGAAACACTCAACTGGGAAGTTTTACCCCACCCGCCGTATTCACCAGACTTAGCCCCTTCTGATTATCACCTGTTCCGGTCGATGGCACATGGTCTGTCTGAGCAGCGCTTCACATCATATGAAGACACCAAAAATTGGGTAGATTTGTGGATAGCGTCAAAAGATGAAGAGTTTTTTCGACGGGGTATCCGAATGTTGCCAGAAAGATGGGGAAAAGTAGTGGCAAATGATGGAAAATACTTTGAATGAAACGTAATGTACTTTTCCTTTACAATAAATTCCTAATTTTTTATAAAAAACTGCGGAAACTTATTTGTACACCTAATATAATTGTAAACAATAATAAATTTCTTGAGAAATTCAAAGACATGGTTCGGGAGTAAAATCACGTGTCACTTACTTAATGTACACGATATATTATTAGTGATTGTTGTGTGAGTGTTGGGCCTCTGGGCCTCGGCCGCTCACCGTACGAAGCGCGGTAGGTAAGCTACCACTCAGACGTCGATGCTGAGTGGTTTCCTGCATAGGATAGGACCAATATATTTTTTCGTAGGTGTCGAACGAAGCGATTACGACTGCAATCATTAGTAGATAAGTAGCAGCGTCTACCTGAATAATAAAACCAATCTGCGATCCCAATTCGCCCCTCAAGTGAATAAGTTACTGTTTAATTACTACAAACATTTAAGTATGGTGCTTAAAATTTTGGGCCCAATATTATTCGTCTTTTTTAAACTTGCGTCAGCGCACGCGACGTCCTTGGGCACGAGTCGCCCCCTCGCCCTACCCATAATGCCGACGCTGATTATGTTTAAACCCTCCTATTTTGAGGGAAATTGTTGTCACACGTACCCCTACACTAGATTTCCGTGTCGTGGATTCCATTTAAAACACACAAATGGCAAGATAAAATAAAAATAACTGAGGCAATATAAATATTTATCTTGATATCTATATATTAGGAATCGAACCAACTATCCTTGGTTCAGAAAGCGAAAATTTCGCCAGTGCGTCATTTGAATGGCTAATCTATCATGGGCAAACAATATAGATACATTCATTAAGCATTCACATTATTCAACGCCTAAATTGAATAATTCTGATATGTATCTTAATACGTGAATAGCATGAACAACAACGTATGTATGTATGTATTTCCGCTTACCTACTTTTTAAAGGAAATGAAACTGCATGGCTTTGGATAATTAAGCCCTGGTCGTCATACGAGGGCAGTGTACCTAACTGCAAACCTTGTCAATTAACGCAAAATGAACAAAGAATTGTATTGTATATAACAATAGTTGAGTTGGTATAAGGATCTGACGTTAGGAGTTTGTCTTCTCCATTGAACTATTTATAAGAAAAAATTTTTAGCATTATTATTTTAGTTTAAAATGGTTAACAAGATTTCTAATAAAACTTTTGCGCATATAATGGAGAAAGAAAAAGGTAGAGGATCGATAAAATCATGATCATAGTCAGACGGGAGTTGCATTTTCAACTTACTCCTTATATAGGTAAAGTGCTGTATCTAACTCTTAATTTAAATCTTTATAAAATGGCTACAACATGGGTTAACCCGAAGAAGAAAAAATGTGTAAGTGTATTAGTATTTATATAGGAAATTTGCGCAAGTTTCTGAACTGACTGATTAAAAAGAACCTTCATATTATGAGTGACCGACACAAGGCATACATATTTCTGGAGATATGTACATTTACCCACCACGCTTGTCTTAAGCAGATTAGCGGTCCGCCCAGACTTGGAATAAATACCCGTAAGACATACATATATTAAATCCATTGAGAGAATCAAATTTGCAGTCAAAGACTCCAAAAACGGTCATCACGCCTTATAATGACACACAAATGACTTGGATTATAATGACACACAAAGACTTGGACAAACACCCAAAATCAGAATAAATACAAATATTTATCCTAATAAGGGAATCGAAGTTGCGATATTTAGTTAAATCAATATTGGTTAAAAATACTTCCTTGGTTCGTCACAAGGGTCACTCACCGGAGATAAGATTATACGGTTTGTGAAACGTTCCTGGCATTATTATGTACGACCTTAATAAAATGCCGTACAACGTTCGGTCCACAGGTAATTTCCCAGGCTTTTACATTTGAGTCAACACGCACTTAGTTACTTAAGAAGTCGTAAGACGCGAACACTTTTTGCATAAACAATTGTTAATAGGGAAAACCTATTAGCAAATAAAAACAAATATGATTTTTTTTAATTATTATAACTATAATTCAAGAAGTGGAGTTTGACAAATTCATAAAACGATATAAAAACCTGTTCTAATATACGGATGCTTGAAACTTAAGTACCGGTAAGGGAATATGATGGAGTATACCGCTTCGCCGTAATATAATTGGCAGATTGGCACTGTTATCACTTCTAAAGTCAGTGGTCGGCAGTTCAATTCCCGTATTGCGATAAAATGGCCTACAGATATTTAATCCGAGTCCAGATATTTCGCCAATCCGATTTTGACATGCGTGGTTGCTTCATGTCTATTCCTTAAGAAATAGGTAGGCCCCTTACCCAGCAGTTGGACATATATAGGCTGTACAAAAAAATAAACGCTTTACACTCAATGCCCCGAAATAGGATTCCCTGTATCGCGTGTACCATAATCACATAAATAACATCGACAAACACCCAGACTCAAAATAAATATCTGTAGACCGAACCCACAGACCATGCCTAAGCAACAATTCGCCACGTCGTCATTTAGGCCATAGGCAAGACTTTAAGAAAAACTTTCTTTCCAAATATCTAAAATGTAATTAATATTAACATTGAATCGGTATATCAATATAATATAAATAATTAATCCGAGATAAGAGTTACAATGCAGTGCGCGTACAATTCTGTTTCTGTGTTTCCCTTCATTGAATTGGTAATAAGTTAATTGTTGCTCACGTCCCATACGTCAGGAAATCACTCACGCACCGACAATCGTAGACAGCATTTGATCCTTACATAAGGAACTTTTTAATCAAGGGAGCTTTAGTCTATACAAATAGACAAATATCGTCAAATAAACGTATTTTTCCTAAATGTGTTTTTTTAACAGCACATCCCAGCCAATCCGCATAGAGCGAGCGTGGTGAGTTAATCTGTATTTTTGTTATAACCGTTTCGCCAGAAATGGGAAGGCCCGTGCCCAGCAGTGGCACATATAGGGGCTTAAAAAAAGTATATGTGATGCGTATGAAGTCTCCATTTCTGGGGTGTTGATCGGACGGCGCAATATGACTTAACTTCCCATTTGAGCGTTTCCATGTAGGTTTTAACAGGTTTGGCAACATGAGGCCGAGCGTTGCCATGCAGTAGAATAACTTTTTCGTGCCTCTGCTCGCATTGTGGCTGTTATTCGCGCAGCGCTCGGCTCAGTCGCATCAATTGAAGTCGATACCGATCCTAGCATATAGCATAACCTTCGCAGCGTGTATATTTGGCTGAGCCGATGTCTTAGAAGCATGACCGAGCAGTCCCCATGACTTTCTTTGGATTGCTGTAATAAATCCATTTTTCATCACCCGTCACAATGCGATGAAGGAAACCCTTCCATTTTTGCCGCTGGCTTCAAATCATAAGGAACCCAAGCTCATTGCTTTTGAATCATTCCCAATGCATGCAATCGCTTAGAAATGGCTTGTTAATTAGGAGTCCCCCAATACTGAAGCAAGCCGCCGTTTTCTTTGAATGAAATAAGAAAAGTAACACTCCCCGCAAATGACGATTATTTGGCACAAAATCAAACACTTTCACACATCTAAAAGTATATGATGCCACAATAAAATCACTAACGTGTCAGAGCGGTTTGTTTACCATATGTCTAATCTTGGTTAATGACGTTTTGGATATGTCAAACTCGACCAACACTTACTGCTGGAGCTATGTAATGACATACAGCGAGAACCTAGTTGCACACCTATTACAAATATACGTATTAAAAAAAATCCAATACATATAATTTTAATTTTTAAACGTCGAAGTAAGGCAAAAATAAATAAAATGTTTAAAATATTTTTAGTTTCATATGTTGGATAAAATATTTTTATGTAAACGTAATCAATATAACTAAATTAAACATTATTTCAGTTCCTGTAAAAAGAAAAAGAAAGAATAAAGATTTATGTTATCGATTTTACGTTGACGTAACTAGTGATATAATACGTTCAGAACCGTTACTGTTTAAAAAGCTATCTAGCTTCGTTTGAACAGTCAATAAGAGCTATTTTTGTTTTTGGAAATTTTACTTTTTATTTTTTTTACAAAGGCTTTTGCAATTACTTGACTCATTCTAAGTCTTATTATGCTTGTCTATTATCAGTGTGTATTACACATAGATAGTAATGTACTATTAAAAATTGTACCGTATTTACTATTTAATAAATGATTTTGAAGGTTTAGATTCATCATTATATCAAAGGCCTAAGGCAGTCCACTGCTGGATATAGGCTCCCTCTGATGCCAACCACCTGCGTAGATCAAAGTGTCTTCGCTAAATATCATATATTTATTATGATAAAATTAATAAATAATGTAAATTTATTTATAAGTACTACAAAAAAGTGCATTTTGCAAACTACAAATATTTTATTGCGACCTTAAAAAATTATTACAATAATCGTAGTCATGTATTCGAAACATGTTATAATTATATAATTTAACTGAATTCAGGTATTTATGATTATGATTCTGATTCATACTAAGGTATTGATACATTTGCGAAATTTGGAATAGTAAAATGCGATCTATGTTTATGGCTAACTTTGAAAAAGGCTAAACTGATATAAAAAGAACATTCATACGAAAATATCTGACAACATAAAAAATATTTAAGGCAAATATAAAAAAAAAATTTAAAATTTAAGACGAAGAGTTTACTTTTAATTTTAGCAATTAACCTGAGTAATAGGGGCCTGAGGCACTGGCCATTGGCACACATATCCAGTCACAATGAACTATTACGCATTGCCTATTACATAATGTCATCACAAAGACCCCGCAGGCACATTCTAATAAGAACGTTTGTATCATTTTTGGTCATTTCCTAGTTATTTTTTCAATAGCTATCATATCGTTTATATCACTGACCGCCAACATCAGTATTGATTTTTTATACTCATTTCTGCTTGCTCAGTTTGGTAACGGTGTATGTACCGATGACTATGTATGGGATAATTGACTTTTAAAGAGCATACTTGTAAAATGTTTTGTTATACAGTAATACTCGTAAATAATAAACGTTTGATTAAAACGTTACGAATTCTCTGTCAGCAATGTAACACTATCTTTGTTTTAAGAAATGGTCATGCATTTTTAATTGAAATCAAAAGCGTTATTAGTTATGAGTTATGCCAAGTTAATTTTTCTTGTATACATACTATAAAATAAGTATACATTATAAAACAGTGGTGTGTATATATATATATATATATATATATATATATATATATATATATATATATATATATATATATATATATATATATATATATATATATATATATATATATATATATATATATATATATATATATATATATATATATATATATATATATATATACATAGTAAAGGGATTTAAGTAATTTCATTATTAATTGTAATGAATAAAGAAATGGTTTAATATATCTACGAGTACATATAAGATGGATCCTCATGCTTCTTTTTATGACGTGAATCTTACGACGTCGGATCTGGTTTAACGGGACCTAAAATACGTAGTTTTCTAGTAATTAGTATAAAATATAATGAGCGTTTTATGTATTTCTTGTAGTTTATATTGTCTACGTTAATTTCAGTAAATTTTGGATCAATCGGCAAAGAAACCGTTCAGGAAAAAATTACATTTTTGTTGCTTTTATGTAGGGTTAATATGAAGAAACATTAAATTAAATTATTATTGGTTGAATACCCGATAACCAAAGTATGATATAAGGAAAAATAACCATAGAATTAACTTCGTCTTTTATTATGGTAATGAGTTAGCCCATTATAAGCTATTTTACTTTATTTTAACATTTATCCACTCCAAAATAATTTGTTTATTTTATAATATATACGAATTTTCTCTTATAAGGCTTTTGTATTTAAAAAAAGTTATGATTAAAATTATCCGCAGGTAAATTTTATTGCGTCCTCGTGATTACATAAAATAATAAACGGTTTGTTTCAAAAACATGATATTGTCATATTGCAACAATCCGTTAAAATATAAACATGTTTTTAATGTAATATTTTCTTTACGACAATGCTTGTCATTTATAATTCTCAACAGATTTAAAAGAAGTTTTGTAAAAACATAACTCTGAGTCTGGAGAAGGATTTAGGGAATTTTTCGTTTCGACATTGGAATGGAGGAGTACTGGGCGATAATTTATTGTTATACTCTTAATATCAGCATACGGAAATTTATAGATCAATCTATTTCGTAAATATTGTGAGTATAATGTTCACCAAGGTTATTAGTATAAGCTAATGTGAGACACAATATCGGTAATTAATACACTGAAATATGATAGCTACTGTAATATATTTCCTAATAATATCATATTTGTTTTCTGCAATTCGTAACATGAACGCTTAAAAGTAATATGGCTATACATGTAATTGCGTTTTTTTTTATAGTTTACACAAATATATCGATATCGACACCCCACACTACAATTTCCAAGACGCGGGATCGTTTTGGAAATTGTAGTGTGGGGTGCTTGAAGTGACGATTTTTGCAGGGTAACTCATAGATACAGAATGATTATAGTCGATAAACCAATCTATTCTCATGAATGTAATTACATTAAATTCATAATACTCACGTTGTAAATGTTGGATGTTATGTTCGACCTCAGGCAGCAGGTGAAGGAAGGTCGTGGACAGAAGAACACCTCCACCGAAAGAGAGCAGTGTCATTACCACTCGATTCGTAGATTTCAAATTCTCCGCTTCATTTGGCGAGATCCATTTGAATTTTTTCGCAAGTAGCAAAGGTGCCAATCCACATATCATGGAAGCAATGAAAAGCACCACCATGGAAACTCCCTTTGCCAAAACAACACCGTCAGTGTCATCATCATGGCTGTGGCTGTGTCTTAGAAAACTTCTATCCATGTTTGTTTGGTACTTTATTAAGATACGAGTCAAGTGAGTTTGTCCAAGGGCGCGAGCCCTTTTATACTGGATTACGGTATCAGCTAGTTGCGCGTGCGCCGTCAAGTAACGACGCGTCGATACTATGCGCGCCGTAAGCCTCGACCGCACTCGGCCGCCAGTCCTCTCCAACGCGGCAAAGCCTGCGCGTTGGAAACCTCTTAATTCATGCGATTATTGCGCTTAGAAATTTTGCGAGTACAATTAGTTCGTTCCGTTCGCTTAGATTTTGTGAAAGCCGTTGTAGTTATTAATGCCATTAAGCGATTAACTTAATGGTAACTGCTTATTCATACACATAACATTTACGAAATAAAAAGTATTCGTTATTAAAATAAAAATTATTTTAGAATTAGTTTTGTCCTGTATCTATATTTCTTCTTTTATCTTTTATAAACGTGAAGGCAAACGAGGAAAGATGTCATCTGGTGGAAAGTATTAAAAGCAGCCTGTAGACATATAAAACGGACGGTAGACCTTTCTTCTATTTGCCTTTTTGTCAGCGCGATCTTCTCTTATTTTGTCTTGATTTTCGAGCTCATAAAGTGTATGTGCTTTAGTCTTTTCGATTATGTTACTGTGCTTAGGTCACGAGTTTTTGAGTTTAACATTCTACAGGAATCTCAACTTTATAATCAATGAACCACAAGTTTTGAGGCAATTCTGTTGGTAATATACAAGTTGCCGAATAAGTTAAACAATTGTTCAGGAGATGAACTGATGTTGCCGCCACTTACGCAACAATGTATTTAAGGCATTCGCGTATAGCGCTGTGATGAAACCAGCTAAATACTTGACACACATACTTCTTTATAATAAACACGATAGGTATCTGTCATAATACAATATCAAAGTCTGTTTGTTTTTAATTACAATCACTGTCAACTCAAGTTACTTTGAAAAATTAATTGTGTCTTTTTAAAAAATAAATCATTTATGTTGAGCTCAAAATCACTCAAAAATATTGATAGAACTATGCTCGAAGTTTCTGTGATGGACATGATTCGGAATGAAGAAATCCGTCGCAAAACTAGAGCCACCGACAGGGCCTTTCGACTTAGTAAACTAAATTTCTTCTTCAAGTTGGCAATGGGCTAAACGCGTCAGTCAAAAGCAGCAAATTGGTTGGCATCGAATTGAATTAATTGCTTGGCAGCTAAATTAAGTGACGATTTTTGCCGGGTAGCTCATAAATACAGGATGCATATAGTCGAAAATTGGGGTAGATGGCACGCCTTGGAAGAAGATTATACCCGGCATTGGACTGCCGTAGACTGACAATTATGATAATGCTTTTAATAATATTTAAATAAAACTACAATTAAGTAACCTTTTATGTTTAAGGATACTTGATCTTTGAAGAGAAGAACTCTAAATGTTAATTTATTAAAATTATCAAACTTGATTTATTTTAAAGTCATGCATTAACGCTTTCTAAAACTGCAGCACACATATCTACGTACGAGTATATCTTTGATAATAAGTGAATCGCTATCTATACTTATGTTTAAAATTAAAACATATCATAGGATTTATTCAAGGCTAAATATAATAAACAGATAGGTTAATACTAAGTATATAATAATAAAATCCAATATTAATTTATGTATAAATACAATTATAAGGGTCAGGGAGTGTCTTTACCTAACCGCCTGTCCGGTAGTTATGGTATGGATACACGGGTACGCGACCCCGGCCCCCCGAGCTACTACCGTACCACTCCTTGTCTTCCGTTGCGGTAGTATCTTATCCCTATCATCCTGTCTAAATCCACCTTTCCTTTCCAATGCCCCTTTCCTTTCTTCTTTAACCTTTTCCCATCCTCTCCGCCAATCCAAGGTCTGCCTACGATAGAGTGATAAGGAATGAACTGTGGTCGGCGCTATCCACGTTTGGGGTGGGTAGGAAGATGATTCATGCGCTGAAGTCTCTCTACGAGAAGTCCAGTGCGTGTATCAGAATAAACGGGGCTTACACAGACTGGTTTAATATCTATAAAGGTGTTAGACAGGGATGTGTAGCATCACCGTGGCTTTTCAACCTTTTCATGGATAGTTGCCTGACAGACCTGAAAGAGAGTCAGTGTGGCTTAAGAATGAATGGAGTACTCATCAAATGCCTCTTATATGCTGACAATCAGGTGCTGCTAGCTTCGTCGGAAAAAGAGTTGCAGGAGATGATGAACATAATGCATGGAGCGTTAGAAAGGAAAGGAATGAAGATGAATGTTAGCAAGACGAAAGTGATGGTTTTTGAAAGGGAGGACACTTCGACGCAGTGTGAGGTGCTGATTGCAGGAGAAAAAGTTGAGCAAGTGAATGAGTTTATATATTTGGGGTCACTGTTTACAAGAGATGGAAAATGTGAAGGAGATATTGAAAGACGAGTGAAAGTTGGTAATCAGGTTAACGGAGCCCTGCACTCCTTTATGAAAAGTCAGAATGTGTCAAAAACGGCCCGACTGGTGGTTCATCAGGGGGTGCTTGTTCCGACGCTTATATACGGTAGTGAAAGTTGGGTTTGGCAGAAGAAGCATGAAAGCAGACTGAATGCGGTGGAAATGAGAGCATTAAGAAATATGTGTGGTGTAACCCTGAATGATAGAATAAGAAATAAAGATATAAGAGAGCGATGTGGAGTAAAAGAAGGTGTTGTGACAAAAGTAGAAAAAGGGATGCTTAGATGGTTTGGACATATAGAGAGGATGGATGAAAGACGACTGGCAAAAGAAATTTACCTTGCGAATGTGGATGGAAGGGCCGGAAGAGGAAGACCACGAAAAACGTACCTTGACCAGATTGCTGAACTTTTTAAGAAAGGCCAGGTCAAGAGTACCCTCAACCGGCGGGCTTGCATGAGGAGAATAATGAGTGTGGAGGAAGCAAGGGAAGTATGCCGAGATCGTAGCAGATGGAGATCTGTGGTCTCTGCCTACCCTTACGGGAGACGGGCGTGACGATATGTATGTATGTATGTATGTAAATACAATTATCGCTTATAGCCTTTGTCTTTTCATCAGGTTTGAGTTATACATTATCAATGAAAAATTTCTTTTAATTATTATATTATATTTCTGTTCTATATTCATATATTTAACATGTATTAGCAGCAGATTACCTGACTTCTCAGTCCAGGATTCTGGGTTTAGAACTTGATCGAAACATTCTGTCATCTGTCTATCATTCGAGATTCTGTGTGTAATTTTTATGTGTCTATTGTGTCTCGAAGACATTCTTGATCGATATGAAGTTCTCCTCCAATTATATCGAAAGCCTGTTTCCAGTGGATAAGGGAGAATTCAGACGAGATAGTGTCTTCTGCCTTTGCGTACACACCTAAATCACTTAAATACATTATGATATGTACACTTGACTCCTCTGAAGTTTTTTCCAAATAAATAGCTGTGGCAAAATCTGCGGTTATCCTAGCAGATTTTTATCATCATATTTCTGTCTGATCCGTTAAACAATATAAATTTATAAATTAATTAATTTAGCAATAAATATCTATGAGATAAAATATTCATAACCCATACAAATATTTCCACAGATTCACAAAACGAACCCTTAAAGTTGCTTTAAGGACTAGGAGCGTTAGAATTTCTATTAATATACGTATCTTTTTCTAATTCTCATCAACATTCCGTAAATTTTAAAATGGCGGCCATTTCTAGGTAATAGATGATTAAGAGATAGACAATCTAGCAAACGGGACACTTAAATCCCGGGTAATCAATCGCCGCCACGCATGGACATCTGCAACACCAGTGATACTGCAAATGCATTGCCTACTTTAAGGTTAAGGATTTATTGGGTGGGAATGAAGAAAATAGCAAGACAAGTAAGCGGAAGTACAGGAAAGGGAAATGAAATTGGTACTCCAGATCCCTGTACTCGTCGTACAGTTATTATACACGGAGAGTTTTAACACGGAAAAATGCTACTATTTAGCGACGATATTTTGTGAGTGTGGTACTTTCTGATTGAACCGGCACATTCATGCATGGACAAGGTAAACATTATCACAAATTTAATAATGACACCTATTACATTTTTGATACTGGTCACCTTTAACAGGCGATATGAAAGGTACCGAACGTGAAAAGTTTGTCTCTGTAATAATTCTATATAGTACCTATGCCACATGTATAAAACTGAAACAAAATCAATGAAAAACTAAAAATATTATGGTCCGTTATTTTGATAGTTGTTTCAAAATGAAGCACTCCTCTAGAGAATTACGGTGACTGAACTGAAGTAACAATGTGTTAAAAATATCTATCGACGAACTGATAAATGTTAAAAGTGCGCACGTAGGTGTATATTATAGAAACAACGATACTGAATATGAATCGATAGATCGAGTTTCGTTAGTAATATAGCGTGCCAGCCGTACTGCTTACGATGACACTCGGGATCTTTATTCTTCAAATAAAATTCTTCAAACTGATATTAATTTATTCTTGCGTTTTATTGTACATTTATATCCTATTCATACTTTATCACACGTTACATCATCATATATATATATATATATATATATATATATATATATATATATATATATATATATATATATATATATATATATATATATATAATATATATATGTATATATATATATATATATCCTATATATTTTACCTATATATACCAAAAGACAAACTAATGCCTTTTGTTTTATAAAAATTTATTTCTTTTCCGTTTTAAATTTGAATATTACTAATGTAAAAAAAAGTAATATAATATAAAAGGTTTTAATGCATTAGTGATACATTTATGAATGTATCACTACAGTACACTGCAGATCTAATCAAGTTGGCCACCGCTGTGCTAGCCAACTTCACATATGGTGACTTGTCCTGGAAAATCCTAGAATTGTTACCGCGTGTACACACATTTTATAGCTGCGCAGGTTTTATATTTAACTAACTGCGCGCTTTGCGTGCGTCTTATTTAGAAATCTATATGGTCTTATTTATAAAATTACGTGCTTCCTGTAAGAAATATATGGATTAAAATCATCGGAAACGAAAAATATCAAGAAAAATAGAACTATTATGCGCGCGCCCATTTTGATTGTTGGCAACTGATACCAACAATCAAACTGGACGCGTGAATTTGGCAACCGTCGTTGCCAAAAGAGAACACTAAGTGTCTTCGGTGTGTAAGCAACCACAGAAGGTACTCTGTTAGCCGAATCTTCTTTTATCCATTGGAACAATTTTTCCAATACGATTAGAGGCGAGTTCGGATGCAATATCTTTAAAATAATTAAGACTAAATCTCGAAAACTAAATTTATTCTTGGTAGAAAAAATTTCCATTACGATCTAGATTTGAATCCATAATTCATGGCTCAGAAGTTTAGTATTCTAAACACTCTCATTTGCCTTTAGAGAATAGTAATTTATGAAGGCGTTACTACGACTAAGTAAACTTGTATCTATCCGTTTTTAAGCCGTATTTTAAAACGGCAAAACTTAAGAAACTTGAAATATTATCAATAGACGTATGATTAATATAAACACCACGACCAATTGGCTTATTGGCGGTTGTCGCATACGAAGTCAATGTATGTATGGCGTACAAAAACTTATTTCCAGATCGGTTTCCCCGCCTATCCGCATTGGACAAGCACAGAGGGTTAATAAGTGTCCGTTCCTCCAGAAATAGGGAGCCAGTCCCCTTCATAGCAGGGAGACATCAACAAAAATATAAATAATTTAAGTCATCTAGTCCCATAGGTCAGTTCATATAATACTAGCCTGCTTCTAACTACTTACAGTAAGATCAATAAGTATTGCAGTTCACATTGCCAAGTTTTGTTTAAGTCTATAAAATAATTGTGCCAAGGGGCTCTAGCTGGAGCTCTACAACAACCTATTTTTAAATGGGCCATACATTTTTAAAGTAAAGCATCTTATTTATCTCGGGTCTTTACGTCTTTCATAAATTCATATTTGTGTATATTTTCCCAGTATCATTATATGGAAATTTGAATTTATATAATATATTAAGTACCTAATCAATGATTAAGTAGATATGTAAAGTGCAATAAAACTTGGTGACTCTATTGCCCGCTACACAACATACACTGACGATTATGTACTTTTATACGTTAGTCAAGAGTTAAGCGAAGTATCAAATTTATTGTGAATCGTATTTATCATTAATGAACATCTAATACAGATGTAACCCAGGCTAGATAGGCGGGGATTGGGGATTCACATCCCTTGAAATGTCTTACCCAACCCACCATTTTATGTACATATATGATTTTCTTGTTCTTTCCATATATTTATCTATTATCCCTATTATCACTACTTTTTTCCTCCGTATGATATTGATTTACAAGTCTTTACGAGCCGGATACATTGAGCCCTAAGATGGAAAATACTTTAATCTACTTAAAAAGATGAAAAACATAAAACAACATCTAAAAGTAATAAACTGAGAACATTTTTTTTCGTTCTTTTATATATGTTAAAGTATTGTAAATATTAAGTGTAATACTGTAGTAGTAAACTGTGTAGTACTAAACCAATTCTTATGAAACTTTGCACTGACATTAAGTTCCCGTGGAAAAACAAGTTTATGATTATTTTAACTGGTAGCCAAGGTCTGTTAGGAGGTGGACAATGGAACTCTTTACATTTTTTTACACGTCCATTTATGAAGGGATTCTTTCTTCTTTTCCATAGGTATCATTTAATGTAGCATGTTTCGAATATGGGTTTAAAGTTAACAATGCCACTGGAAAAATGCACAGTTTTCTTCTGACTTACTTTTGAGCTGAGAACATTGTAATGCTCAGATAGTAAACGTATTCCAACTTTAATCGAAGTTTGAGGCAGCTGCGAGGCCCATTATTTCGATTTAATATAGGATAAGATGTCTTACAGAGTCGGTACCTACATATAAGGTACAAGTGTATTAAACAAATGTATTTTTTGTCTGCGTGTTTCTCCTTTTTGCATTACACACCATTCATCCGATCACTATTAAACTTTGGAAAGTTGTTGAGTACATTCCCGCGAAAGTTTCTGGAATAGTACATCACCCCATTATATGGATGGAGTACATTTGTTTATTTATTATTTTTTATCGGATAGCACGGCAAACGAGAAAGTATGTCGTTTGATGGAAAGCAATCAACGTCGCTCATAGACATCCGTAACACCATAGGTATTACGGAAGCGTTGCCGGCCTTTAATGTACGTGTAGTCTTGTTTTATGAAAGATGCCAATGTCGTACCATATCACTCAAACAACGTTACTTCTATTCATGGGTGATATAAGTAGTGTCTGATTTCGCAGTAAAGCGCGACGAGTATGTTAGTACATTAACAAAGATAACCGACATAGATCTCCGAGTCAGAAAATCGAAGGGGCAATGGGGCAAAAGGCGCAATATATCCAGCTGTGAACTGCCGCAATCTGCTGATGCTGACACGTATAAAAACAATTTATTTGTTTAATTTTAATTAAGCAATATAGTACAAATTAGTCCGGTTTTTCCCATCAAGGTAAGCGGATGATATCATTTGCATGTGTATTGTATCTATCCGACATGTTGAAGGTCATATTACGGCCGTGACCAGTTCTTGAAGAATAGAATTATGGATATTAATTACAAGGAATCGTGATAACACATAAGTAATCGCACTTTTTTATTTTTTCCCTACGACAATGATTGAAGTACGAATCTATTTAATCAGGCACTGAATATATTTCTTTTTCTTTTTGGTCCTATGTCCCCGAGGTGGGGCAAAGGGCATCCCCAGTGCTTCTTAATTGCGATCAGTCTTGAGCGACGCCCTTCATTTCAGGCCACTTCAACCAGATGGATTTCATCTCTGCCGCGCTTCCAGGTGTGTTTGGGTCGGCCTCGCTTCCTTTTTTTTAAGGAGTCCAATCCAGCGCCAGTCTGGGTATGTGATCGGGGTTCCTACGGAGAGTATGGCCTATCCAAGTCCACTTGCGGCTCAAGATTTGAAGTCCAATCGGCGGTTCGTGACAAAGATCCAGTAGGCTGAATATATTTCAACTGTTCTATATTAAAACATATGGACATTTTTAAATCGATATTTGAGTAACAATATACATATATATACATATATAACGACAATTGTATGTATATTACTTACCTGTATTTAGCAATGAAAACAAAGCGCAAAAATAGCCGCAATTATAATAAATCTTAAATACAACTAGGGATCTAATAACCTCAAAAATTAATAAATGTTACCACTTACACAAATTTGATTCTTCAGGCAGTGTTTTTGCGTTCTCCTATAAAAATTATAATCAAGTCCTTACTCGGTTTTGAAACGAAGCAATCGTTTCACCTGCAATACATTTATTTTATTTTCGGTGTGTATTATCAATTCAAAATACGTGTTCTATTGTCTTGCATAAAAACGTAATATAAATACGCAATATAAACGGTGATCGTACATCAAACAGTAGCGGACTACGCCGAAATACAAAGGGAATACCCTGCATTTTGAAGTTGCAAATAGATTCTTTCCTGAAACGTGATCCAACTGCATAATACATTGGAATGGCACAAAAGATACTATCGCCTTTTTAAAGTTTATAATTCGCAAAAATTTAGCTCTATGGCGAAGCTAACGCTTACGGAGTCAATGGTCGTGGGTTCGATTCCCGCATCGGGATAAAGATTTCTATTAGTGTTTCTTTAGCGAGAAAAGGGATTATTTAAAAAAAGCAAAAGTTTCGAATTTGGAATTTTTTTTCATACCCAGACTATTAAATGCTAGTAACATAGTTTGGCTATTAAAACCTCTTTAGAACTAAATTATTACCAATAATCTAAAAAAATCAAACCGCCCGTTTTTTTGCAAAGGAGTGTATATTCGTAAACATCGCACTTGTATCCTTAATCCTTCATCCAGATATTCGATAGTTTGTTTTTTAAAAACGCAGGTTTCCTCACCAACCACCATTAGACGATTAAGTAGTAATAGATTAGATGCAGGCTGTATTAAAACGTCTTACATAAATATTCTGTCCTTTGTTCATTAGCCTGCTTATTGATTGTAAATTTGATTATAAAATAATCTTATCTATACTAAAATGTAAAAGTTGAAAAGCTTAAAATTTTATCAATTTTAATCTCAGTCGCTTCGATTAATTTCGCGTAATTAAGTTTATATTATATTATAGTGTTATCCCACATAAATAATAAACTTATATGAAAGTAATCTACAAAAAAAAGATTATAAGTATACATAATCATAGCAACCGCTGTTTTAGTTAAACGAGCCTTATGGTATGTAAGGTAGAAAATAAATTTAACGCAAATATATGTTTAAATACAAAATATAACCTGAAAAACTTCGACAAAAATTTGTAAACAATTATTCCATATAGACTTCATAGCTAAACGATGTAATTTTATTGAAAAGGAAAATGCATATCTACATAAAATTGAATCGACTTATCATGATCGCTAACACTTGAGAATTACGATAATTGAGCGTTATATAAATACCGTGTAATAAACAAATCAATTGTATTATTATTGTTTATATGGTCACAAATTATTACTGCAATAAAGATATTAAAAGTATAGGCCGTTTTTATAAAAAGCATTATGGTATTATTTCAACGATATATTTTAATAGACGTTAACTTTTTTTAACGAAGGTCGGACTAGGTGGCGCGTATTGGGGAAGGTCTTTGTCCATTTGTATGTATTGTCAATACAATAACAAAACAATGAATTAGGTATGACATATTTTAGACTACTGAATTTGGATTTGTATAAGTATAATTATTAATGTAACAGACGTTTTTTTTTATTATTTATTTTGTTGTAACCATATTTTTGTTGTAGTGGGAGAGCCACGCTGCAGACGAATTTTTTGTCAAGAATGGCATATTATTTGTCTGTAGCATGAATGGGCCGGCCCGCCCGGGGAAGTACCACACTCCCCAAGAAAACTGGCGTCTGAGTGATAGCTTAGCTACCTCGCTTCGTTCGGTGAGCGGTTGAGTCTATTCTGTATTGTTTATTTTATCGCCAAAAGTCTCATCCCATTAAATGACCCAATATTTATGTTACATACGACGAAGATGGATACAACACGCTATAGGATTATGAATGACTTGGTATAACCAATTCATTCATAATCATACCGCGTCAATTCGCGACAGCATTATATATATATATATATATATATATATATATATATATATATATATATATATATATATATATATATATATATATATATATATATATATATATATATGACATTATGTAACGCTTCTGCACTGCTTATGGCACTGTGGGTGTGTATAGGCGGCGTTGCTAGCTTTCCATTCCTCTAGACACTCCTGCTCGTGTGTCTTCCATCCCTTCATAAAAAAAAATTATATGTATTATTATAACCTTAATACTCTGATTATGTACAATCAAAAGAAAACGAAATGAGACAGCATTAAATCACTTAAAAGACATCACTATTTTTCAAAAATATGATGATCCTTTCAATTTTTTAACAGAGAAACTGTTTCTCAAATTGTTTTTTGAAGATTCCAATTTTAAATTTGTACACATATTTGTCGATGGCCAGTAAAGTTTTTGAAATACCGCCGGTGTTGCAGTCGATTATCTACCACCATTAAGTATTTACACAAAAATAAAACCAATTTGTCACACAACAAAAAAAAAATCGTTTTATCTATAATACAATTTTGTTTATTACACTAGCACAAAAAAGTGTAATTACAATATGCTATTGTAATAAAACCTAACACATGTTATGTAGAAAATACATAGACTAGGAAATAGAAAAAAATATTCATGACACCATTTTTACAATAATTAAAATGAAAACTGTATTAATATTGTAATATACAAATAAACAAACCAAAAAGAAAATAATTTTAATCGAACGAGTTTCATAAAATGGTTTTCGCTCTGCCTATGCCATGTGTTTTATTGGTGCACCTGGCGCTGGTTTTCAGCAAGAACCAACGTGGTCAGATCGCGGACCACAGTTACATGCGTCCAAACGCGAGATAAAATAGGTTGGCTGTTTCTTCCTATGATTCCTTGACGTCCACTTGACGTCGATATTTTGTTTGAATGTGATACTTCCCCGGCCGAGGCGATCCATTTGTGGTCCCACGGCTTGACTATTTCTCATTCGTCATTATTATTATTATTCGTCGTACTTATATTCCTTATTTTTTAAAAAGTCATTCTTCATATTTACTGACGATTGCGTACGATAAATTAGTTAAAATCGAATGCGCGATAACAAATATTGATAAAAATCGTTATGTAAATCGAAGGTAACGGCCGCTACGGAGTAAATATCGTTAGCGTTAGGCCAATGCCGTTATCGCACGTCGTTATCCGTTAGTAACTATAAATGGAAAGCGATAACATAAGTCCTACCATAATGATATGTCTGAGTGATAACAATGCCGCATATTTCTTATCATTAACAGCCTAATTCTTCCATCGGTTTCTTTCTCGAAATCGTCTTCACTGAATCACATAATCTTTTAATACCAATTAACATGTAAGAAAGAATAAATATATTATAGGCTACATATACTTAACATGAATAAAAACTTCTATTTATACTATATACTTCTATTAAACCACATTGCGCGCACAGAGGGGTATGTGATTTGGCATAATTCAAATTCATATGGATATATATATATATATATATATATATATATATATATATATATATATATATATATATATATATATATCCATATGAATTTGAATTATATATAGACTTGTCTGTTTGAAGTGTCTCATGTCGTTAAATTTTAATTTATTTTATAAAAATTAAAATTTAATTTTTTACACTACTTTTTTAATACAGTACAATCTGACTTTTTTAACCGAAAATCTTAAAAATTCTAAAAACACTTAAAATTTATCTCAACTCGTGAAATGCATCGAGTTCAACATCTCATGATCCATAAATCAATTATATTTGTATTTGAATTTAACATTTAATATGTTATCCTATAATACATTTTCAAGCAGTAATAATCCAATTAATGTGTTGCTTTTGCAATCTGAAGGCTAATCTTTTTTTAAATAACTAAAAATAAATATCACTATGTCACGTCTTCAATAATGTTGTTAAAAATAACATAAAATTTTAAAATTATAATAATTTAGGCGTAAAGTATATTTTTTTAAGGAAAATATCTTGAGAGATAGTTTCTTGAGAGTTAGTCCAAAATATGTAAAGATAAGATCGGATAAGATAAAACTATGATGCTTTTTAGAAACATATGAACTAACAGACAAACTCTTGAAATATGTACATATATTGCGACATGTTCACTATCAGGGGAATTGTAGGTACGTCTTTTTATATTTACAAAAATACACTCAAAACTTACTTTAAAAGACGATCGATACTGATGACAATCTAATGTAATATTTAAATTTATTGCTGTTTAATTATCGACATAGAATATTTGATCGATAGAATAGATGTACGAATTGTCGCCTTATACGTAATAAGGCGATAATTCGTACAAATAAATAACAGTAAATGGGAATCAGCGTCTACCAGAGAAAAATCTTAGGTTTGCGACAAAACCACTGACTTATGGGGGAAATCAAAGACCAGCTGTAGACTACTGGTACGACTGTATTGATGATGACTCATTACAAAAAATACATATAGTGTCAGGCCTAACAGAAATTCTTCTACCCTTTCCAGATCATAAGCCTGTATATGATGATGAATACGCCATTTGATAGCAACCAACGAAAAAACGCTTAAATGGATAAATAATGTAAGTTCTATATGCGCAATAATTTATTCATTAACGTCATTGTAAAAAAAACTCTATGAAGTGTGACGTTGAAATTGACACGCATAGATCGATTAGGACATAAAGCTTAAAATATAGAAGATCACAGAGATTGAACCATATATGATACAAAGTGGAAAAAACAAGTATTCGAATTCAAATTCTTTATGTTTTGACATAAGAGATAATATTTCATCATTTCATTTTAAAAGGCAGACCGCCATCAATTAAGCTTTTGGCACTATTTCGTAATTAATTTTTTTTTTGTGTATTATGACTGCCTTATCACAGATAGTGCCTTGCTCCCATTATGTCCCTGGAGCACTTGACACTATGGGGTTGAGATGGGCCTTGATATGAAAATAAAATGATGGAAACCACAGAGCAAAGCGAAAGCGACATCACTTACATGACTAAGGCCGGCAACGCTTCCGCGACTCCTGCGGTGTCGCGGTTGTCTGTGGGCGGCGTTGATTGCTTTCTATCAGGCGACACGCTTGCTCGTTTGCCCCCCTATCCCATAAAAAAAATATTATGTAAACCGTCATTCATTATTTTTTTTATGGGATAGGAAGGAAAACGAGCAGGCGTATCACCTAATGGAAAGCAATCAGTGTCACCCAGAGACATCCGCAGTGCCATAGGCAGTGTGAAAGCGTTGCCGACCTTAAAGGAAAGTGCCATTATGGGAGTGGAAATAGGAGAGGGAGGGGTAGTGGGACCGTATGAAGCGTGGTAGGTGAGCAACCACTCAGACGCCGGTTTTCTGCGGAAATGTGGCACTTTCACGGGCATTCAGCCTATTCATGCTACAGACAAATATTATGCTATTCTTGATAAAGCATTCTCTAGTAGGCTTGTTTTTTGAAGGTTTCAATGGCGTGTCGGTTCGAAAACACCGCTGGTCGGAGAAGAAGAGGCAAAAGAAACTCCACAGTTATCCTTATTTGTGCCTTTTTGCCTTCTTTGTATATCTAGATAGTCTCATAGATAATCAGGAAAACATTTAGTTATGTATAATATAACAAGAATAATAATAATTCAAAATAATCCCAGGCAGACCAGCCACAACAAATCACGCGAGGACATTATGTACTGTAAACTGAAGTCACCTCAGCTGTTATAAAATATAATAAATGTATACAATAATGCAATTAGGTACAATAATAGAAATATATTGTACTTATTTTATCTAATCATAAGTTATCACTTTTAGGCCACGCTAATACTTTGTTACGTGGGTAGGTACTACACGTGTAACGATTGCCTGCAAGTTATAACGGCGTTGATAACGAATTCGATTTCAAGCTCTATCTGCCCGTTACAAGGACTTATGAGCGAAAGATACATACGTCTTTCCTTGTATACCTACTTAAATATATCTGAAAATTAGAAATAAGTAATAATTTGCTTTTTAAATATAAATACAAGTAATCATTATCAACAACACCTTTAACAGTTTATTTTTATTTGGAAAAGGTAGCCAAATGAATAAGGGCGTTCCAAATGGCGGACTAAGCCCTTCAAAGACCAAAGGAAGACCAAAGAAAACATACCTTGACCAAACTGCCGAAGTTTTTTGAAAAGGGCAGATCAAGAGTACCCTTAATCGGCGGGTTTGCATGAGGAGAGTGATGAATGTTGAGGAAGCAAGGAAAGTATGCCGAGATGGTAGCAGATGGAGATCTGTGGTCTCTGCCTACCCCTACAGGAAATAGGAGAGACGATTTGTATGTATGTTGTGCAACATACATTAAAGTGAAACTAGAACTAAACGAAAATTGTTAGCAGAACAAGTAATTTTAGTTTAAAAATTGTAAAACATCAGTACAGGTTGTACTTATTCGTATCTACGGAACTTCCAACTCCAAACTACCTCTTAGGTAGGTACGAAGCATATTTTAAAGCCTTGTGTAGAATTTAATCAAGAAAATTTTTACATATTTGGAAGCCCTAATCAGAGGTCCTTCCGCTGTTAATCATCTTTTATTGTTAAAATATTATACGCAATCGTTATTGGTTTAATAACAATGGTTAACAAGAAGTAGTTAATGTTGCGAGACACGTAAAAAGATTTGCTACTCTTCTTTTTGACAAATAAAAATAGGTAATAAACGTTTTAAGTTAAACAGTTTTATTAATACACTAAAATAAAATAGTAGGGTGTGTAAGAATCTGAATTAAATATACTGTACAAATTCTTATTTGCCCTACTTTTTTGTGTTATTAACAAAGTTTAATTAAAAGGTTTTTATCTGTTTTTATTTACTAGTTGTTAGTATTTTTTTCACCATAATACTTATATATGGAACTCGTCAAAACCAATCAAATGAGCCCAAACTTGAAGGAATCACAAGTAACGATAGAAGAGTTCCACAGTTCACCTTCTGACAGACCCACACATACAAGTTGAAACAATCATTATGTTGTATCGTCATGGAAATTGCAGCCTTGCAACAAACGTTACATTAAGAAACAGTCTTATTTCCGGGAATTTTTATCATGACCTATGATAACTGATTTATAGGTAATAATACATTTGATATACCTACCTTATCGATTGGTAATACAAGGACAACAAGAAAAATCAATGATAAAAATAAGAAAAATTACGTAATTGTTTTTTTTTTCGGATTTAGATTGTCATTAAATAAATTGCACCTTGAATTATATTCAATTTCCTTCTTTGCATTACAGTTATATTATCTGTGATCAAAGATAATTAGATAAATATGTGATTGCTTTATTTCTTTAAATGTTTTTATATAAAATGCATATAATATATATGAATTTCTTTTTATACCACAGGGATGGAAATAAGCAAACGATTTCTCTTGACGGTAAATAATCAATGGACACTGAATATTTACCATTCCTTTCATGCCATTTATTTCATGGTGCCCATTTCATCAATCAGCCATTTGTTATTTATTAAGATGCACTACGTACTGCGTAGTTGTCGGTTAAGGCGACATGACAATACTGTCCACGGCAGGTCATACGTAGGAACCTACTCATAATTAGGAAACAAAATAGAGGGTTTATTGTCAATAAACTCTTAACACGAAGTATTTTAGGCAAATTGATTTTATTTGCTATGGAATTTAAATGAGAAGAAATTTTATATTATAAAAACGAATTTAAAAGGAAAAGCCTAAAGATCTAAAATAAATTAAATCAATAAAATAAATAACTCATCGCTACAGAAACTGCAAGAGATGCTGAACATCCTAAATGAATCCACTAGACGTGTCGGTTTGACCATGAACTTCGAAAAAACCAAAGTCATGGTCAACGATTATTTAGACCCACAACCGACCATCGTCAATGGTAAAACTCTCGAAGTTGTCCAGGAGTATATCTACCTCGCAGGTCATGCGATTGGGTGGAGACAACTTCGAGAAAGAAGCCTATAGAAAGATTCAACATTTAGAAAACATCGTCAAGTCTTCTCGTCGCCCATACCGCAGAGCCTGAAGACAAAAGTCTTCGACCAGTGTGTCCTACCTATACTCTCTTACGGTGCCTAAACCTGACAGTCCGTCTGATTCACAAACTCACAGTCGCTCAGAGAGCTATGGAGAGAGTTATGCTCGGAGTGTCTCTGATAGATATGATTCGAAATGAAGAAATCCGCCAGAGAACTGAAGTCACCGACATAATCTCGGTAACACTTTAGTTTGCTAATTCGAAAAATTCGAATTAGCAATCTAAAGTGTTCGTTTGAAATCGTTGGAGCACATGAGTGCTGAAATGGAAACCGCGTCTTAACAAATCTAATCAAATGGATGTCGAAAAAAATGTCTATTATCAAACTTGTAGAGCGTGTTCAGACCTAAATTTTTGGATGTTATGTGTTAAAATTTAGCCTTCTAGGTTCACATGCTTTTCTAAATGCATATAATGACTGGACTATAACGGTTAGAATGAATAAAATCTTTGGATAAAATCTTTATATAGAAATAGTTATCAGCGTCGTTATTACGCCCGTTATTGACTCTTGCGTGCGCAAGTAACGAGGTATTAGTGGGAAGATTAGATAAAAAAATTGTTAACAAAATATTGGATACGCCACGACATATTTTTTACAGGCCAGGTATTTATTCTGAGTCAGGGTGTCCATTTTGTTTTGGTTTAATGACTATATCCTAAAATAATATATAATCGTTTGGTCCCGAGTCCAATAAGAAGGCATATATAGGCACTACAATAATCTTTTACATAATCTTTCCTTTTAATTCTTGTATATCGTATTTTATGTGTACAATAAAGTATTAAAAAAAAACACCTACATATGTATAAATCAGGTATACTGTGTTCGTAAACGCTAATCACCAAAACCACAAATAGTCCAATCATTAGATTTATTCCAGTCATTAATGCATATTCTGCTCCCTATAAATAATGTCATACAGTTATCAGAGCTGACGTCAGACATAAATATTTCATATTCCGTAAGGTGAATAATTAAAAATATAATATTAAAACCGCAAATAGTCCAGTCATTAGATATAGGCGCGATAGAAGTCGTAATTTTTGATAAAAATAAAAATATTAAATTGTTAGTCTGAATACGGCCTAAAAGTTTGATATTCGACATTTGTCGATATCTGTCATGAGAAGAAAGAAAATAACCTTTTTCACAATCGAAACTTTTGGCACTACCTTTTGGTACTACCTTTTCAAATTATGCTGGAGTACTGGCAAAGTACCGGACGATTGGTGTAAAACCGTTATAGTACCGATGTATAAAGGAAAAATGTCGCAGCAAGATTGTAAAAATTACCTGGGCATCAGCCTACTAAGTGTCGTCGGAAAATTGTATGCCAAAGTGTCGATTGAACGTATTATGAAAGAGACGGAAAGCAGGATATGGGATGTGCAAGCAGGGTTTTGAAAGGGAATGGGATGTACGGATCAGGTCTTTTCCTTAAGGTGCATAACTGAGAAATTTCTGACGAAAAACCAGAAGGCATACTGCGCCTTCATAGACTTGGAAAAGGCCTACGATAGAGTGATAAGGAGTGAACTGTGGTCGGCACTATCCACGTTTGGGGTGGGTAGAAAGATGATTCATGCGCTGAAATCTCTCTACGAGAAGTCCAGTGCGTGTATCAGAATAAACGGGGCGTCCATAGACTGGTTTGATATCTATAAAGGTGTTAGACAGGGATGTGTAGCGTCACCGTGGATTTTCAACGTTTTCATGGATAATTGCCTGACAGACCTGTGGCATGGAGCGTTAGAAATGAAAGGAATGAAGATGAATGTTAGTAAGACGAAAGTGATGGTTTTTGAAAGGGAGGACACTACGACGCAGTGTGAGGTGCTGATTGCAGGAGAAAAAGTTGAGCAAGTGAATGAGTTTATATATTTGGGGTCACTGTTTACAAGAGATGGAAAATGTGAAGAAGACATTGAAAAACGAGTGAAAGTTGGTAATCAGGTTAATGGAGCCCTGCACTCCTTTATGAAAAGTCAGAATGTGTCTAAAACGGTCTGACTGGCGGTTCATCAGGGGGTGCTTGTTCCGACGCTAATATACGGTAGTGAAAGTTGGGTTTGGCAGAAGAAGCATGAAAACAGACTGAATGCGGTGGAAATGAGAGCATTAAGAAGTATGTGCGGTGTAACCTTGAATGATAGAATAAGAAATGAAAATATAAGAGAGCAATGTGGAGTAAAAGAAGGTGTTGTGACAAAAGTAGAAAAAGGGATGCTTAGATGGTTTGGGCATATAGAGAGGATGGATGAAAGACGACTGGCGAAAGAAATTTACCTTGCGAATGTGGATAGAAGCGCCGGAAGAGGAAGACCACGAAAAACATACCTTGACCAAATTGGTGAACTTTTTAAGAAAGGCCAGGTCAAGAGTACCCTCAACCGGCGGGCTTGCTTGAGGAGAATAATGAGTGTGGAGGAAGCAAGGGAAGTATGCCGAGATCGTAGCAGATGGAGATCTGTGGTCTCTGCCTACCCCTACAGGAGACAGGCGTGACGATGTATATGTATGTATGAAACTTTAGGCTTTTTCGATCGATGTCTCAATAATGATGAACTTAATGACTGGACTAAAAACCGATTTTAATATTATTTTAGCTGTGTGTATGGTCAGTTCTAGCTTGAAAGACAATTATAATGCGATAGGTGGGGCTGTTGTCGAAATCTAAACATTTGTATATAAAAAATATGGCTTACATACTATGCAATTACAGGCAGGACGTCTATTCGGGCTCACTAAATTTTAATAAAAAATATTTGTAACTTAGTAGTCCGCACATTAATATCACATTGCAATATAAATGCATAGCTCTACCAGTCCGCAAATTAAAGTAGCAATGGGCTAGTACCAGAGAACTAACAAAGCTTGTAGTGGAGACACGTCTTACCAAACATAGTTTGAGATACCCTCCGTGTTAGCTCAGGGAGATTGTCAAAAACTGGAAGTCGGCCTAAATAGTTTACCTTAGGGGAAAAATTATCCAGCAGTGCACTAATGCCCTAGGCTGATCGTGATTATAATATTAATGCATTGGCTATAGATCTTCATGAAGAAATATTTTAAAACCTTAACGAATCACTACTGCATTAGTCTATTAATATTACAGTGCACATATGTCCTACTCCTAGGCATGAGTTTCCCTATTACTGGTGGAGTGGATACTAACCCACCACATTTGTGTACCACCAGGTAGATTGGTCGGGAACCCGAAAAAATATATGGCTTAAAGTTATCCATACATATAGTTATACAGCCGCCGAAACCGAACCTGCGACCACTGAACTCGAAAGCAGTAGCTGAGACAACTAGGTTATTAAATAAATTTAATTTGAAAGTAAATTTTCGAATTTCAAATATTTAATACATATAATTACTATAATAATGATTATTCCAATTGAAATTTCATTCATAATTCTAGTACCCAATCTAAATCACTTTATTTACAAGTTTATCATTAAATTTTTAATGAATCTCTGCAAAGAAACGTTCGAATATCTCTGAATTAATGTCTAATTATGGGTGTGAATGATTCGAAATAAAAACACGGGGTAAGAGATAAGTATAAAAAAAATTGTCTCGTCTCTACTTATTGTAACGCAGCGATAGCGTTACCTAAAATTAAATTAGAATATTTGAAGATAAAATTAATCTTTTGAAAACAAACAACAACAATCGGGGACGTCCACACCCCGCGCAGAGGTGTGGGATCGAGCCTCGGGGATGAACCCCACTGCTCGTGCAGCAACTCAATGGGGCAACCGCCCCCCGGTCTTAGGTGCCGCTATTCCTAGCGGCTTTTGGGCGTCCTTTAACGACTTCGCGTCGTCGAGATATGGCTGAAACTATTCCTACGTTGGGTCCGTCGCTGGCCCTCTTCCCTCGCGGGAGGAGGCGACAGGAGGATTTCGCGTGGGAGTGGACGTCCCTCAGGTGGGCGAGCGTGAAGGGGAGCAAAATTATTAAGGTGTGGGTGTGGTCCATTGTCGGCTCGGTCGAACATCTTCCGAGCCAACCGGACCACAAACTCATGGATGCTCTCCACCTTGAGGTCCCTCGCTATAACGTCGTTACGCACATAGCGAGCCGCCCCCACGATGGCGCGCAGAGACAGATTCTGCTGGATCTGAACGCGTTTGCGCTGGGTTGCTGATATCAAAGACCACCAGGCCGGCGCAGCATAGGTCAGTCGGGAGCGAATTGAAAACAAATTTTAATATTGTTTTAATATATTATGAGGACATCGCCATCTATTTAATAAATATATTCACTACTTTGTTCTTATAAAATAACTCTATGCTTATAAACTTATTGCTTATACTACTAAACGACAGATGTCTCTGCTAAAGAAATCAATTGATAATTCCGTTACTAAGAAAAATAATTATTTATAAAACTATAACATAAATATTTCTTATATAGCATAACTAAATGTACGAAAGCAGCTGCTAAGAAACCATTTAAAGTTACTAAAATTACGCGCATGACAATAACAACAATAACGAATGCGCATAGTCAAAACATTGCGCATTTCAAGAGCTAACCTTACTATGTCGATCGACCGCTTACTTGTGTCAGTGTGAAAGTCTTTCATTACTTTCATCGTTCTTCTGTATTTTGGTGCCTAGTGGGTGTGCATACTAGTGACTTCGACTGCTTTTGTTCGAAATAAGTGTTTAATAACCTATTCAGGTAAGTTCTATAAAAATAATTCTAGACTTCTAAGCTTCATACGTCTTTAATACACCATTTTTGATTAAAAGTAGATATTTTTTTTCTAATCGTGGTTATAAAATAATTTATAATAGTATTTAATATTTATTAAGTAATATTGCATATTCTGCTCCCTATAAATGATGTCATACAATTATCAGAGCTGACGTCAGACATAAATATTTCATATTCTGTAAGGTGAATAATAAAAAAATATTATTATCTGTTCAATATAGTCAACGAAGAACATAATATTAAAGACATTACACAATTAATCTCAATAAATGTAATTTATAATAATTTGACCATGTACACTTTCATATAAATCCTGTTATCATATTTATAACCCAACAATACTATTTTAAAACCAATAATAAATACCTTTATCTTTTTTTGTGTCATAACGTCTAATATATATTTTAATCAAACAACTTGTAAAGATACCTCAACCATAGAATCATCATCAGTAAAATCATTAATAAAAATATTTAAGACTCCCTTCACCTTCCTCTATTATTGATGAAATTGATTTTTCTTTTTAACGAAGGGTTATATTCAAATAAACAATAATCTTTTACAAGCAGTAATAATAATGGAATTGCATAAAATATTTAAAAAAAAATAGCTATATTTAATCAAAGTTTAAGTTTTTCTTTATTTTGAATATAAGGTGTACTATGATCTACTGCAAGAACATTCTTGAACTTCAAAAAATTAAAGCTATTTTTAGATTGGGTTCAAACAAAATTAATTCCCATTTTAATTTTGAATGTTGAAGACCTGGTTAAGTTAATATATAATACCAAAAAATAGCTACAATCAGCCAACAGATTGAATTATTAGCAGTGAAAGTTCTACATTTCGCTTAGCTTTTTTAAACATAGCCTGTTTTAGTGTTGCTGTCAATAAAACTTTAACTCTAAGCTCTAAATCTACTTTTTTTCTTTTACGTAATATTTAAAATATTAATTCATGATTTTGGCGTTTTGTCACACATAGAGTGTTGAATTTTGAGTTTTAACATACATACATACATATTGTCATGCCTGTCTCCCGTAAGGTTAGGCAGAGACCATAGATCTCCGTCTACTACGATCTTGGCATACCTCCCTTGCTTCCTCCACACTCATTATTTCTCATATAAGCCTGCCGGTTAAGGGTACTCTTGACCTGGACTTTCTTAAAAACTTCAGCAATTTGGTCAATGTATGTTTTCCGTGGTCTTCCTCTACTGACCCTTCCATCCACATTCACAAGGTAAATTTTTTTTGCCAGTTGTCTTTCATCCATCCTCTCTATATGCCCAAACCATCTAAGCATCCCTTTTTCAACTTTTGTCTCAACACCTTTTACTCCACATTGCTCTCTTATATCTTCATTTTTTATTCTATCATTCAAAGTTACACCACATATTCTTCTTAATGCGCTCATTTCCACCGCATTCATTCTGCTTTCATGACTCAATGTATATTAGAGTCAGAACAAGCACCCCCTGATGAACTGCCAGTTGGGCCATTTTAGACACATTATGACTTTTCATAAAGGAGTGCAAGCATCCATTAGTTATAACACTTTAAATTTATGCATGTCATGCCACAAAGGATAAGACTCATTCTTTCCTTGTCAAATTGTCAAACATTGTTGATCCCCTCATATCTCTGAACAATTTAAATAATTTATAGATGACAACTTATCACCTTGTACACATATGGAAAGAAATGGGGTCCACCCTATTCTATGCTAGGAACCACACAACAAAACAAAATTAAATTTTTCATCATATTATTTTTAATTAAACAGAAAATGAACGCCTCTCTAGATTTGTTAATTTAAAGTAATATAAGCAGTGTTCAATTGTTTAATTATAAATATGCTATAATGTATACAAATAAAATCCTTATGTTCTATCAGTGCCAAGTTTCTAGAATCATGCCAGTCCTAGCCTTTATACAGTGCCAATAAATGTTCTTAAGTGCCAATAAATGTCCATAATTAACCCATGAGTTATCCCATATTTTTATCTATTGATTTCATATTTATACTATCAACATAAAATATTATGTGGTGAACATTTTATCAGAAAGTGTATATTTAATAATTCTATAATACATTATAATTTTGGATAATAGCCATACATTAATGAGCTTCCTCAACCAGGAAGGTACCTAACAGAATATTGACAATAATAAGACAGTAGTATATTTTGTGTTACTGCATTTTGTACTATCTAACAGTGTCACACTTCTAACGCCTTTCGCCATCCCTTATTTCCTTCTCCCCAAGTTTAAGATGTCTAATCTTATGTCTAATGAAAATGGTAACCTCCAGGTATTTTCCATGTATTTCCAACTTGGAAATGACCTGTGTAATAAAAATGTTGATAATAATCATGATTAACATAACTTGGAATAAAATTCTAATTAAAACCTTGTTCAGTGTGTTAAATAGGAAGTCTATATTTAGAACTGATTCAAATCTTTATATACAGTGACTCACTATGAACGTGAAGTTCTCACATAGAATAATTAGCCTTATTATGCTTTAGAATAATTAATTGATGCAGTTTTAATACTTTATGTTAAATTAACTATAAAATACTACCAATGTTCATGACATGCATACAGAAATATATTTAAATTATTTCTATGGAAATGGTAGGCAAATGAGCAAACCAATCTCACTTGACGGTAAGTATTCACCATCAATTTGAATGCAGATGTGTTCCTAAACTTATTTACATAGAAAAAAACATTATTTGAAAACAATTGGTAAGATAAGCAAAGGTCTCGATTTAATATCCTAGGTGTATCACCCTTAATATAACTTAATTTGCTCATTGGCTCAGGGGCTCAGTGGTATCAGGGTTTGGTTTTCTGCATTGTGATAAATATATGTATGGTTTACCTTAGGGTTATTATTCTAAGTACGTTAGGGTATTTATTCCGAATCTTGTTGTCTCGCCAATCCGCATCGGGTAATAATGATGATGTGTTAATGTCCATTCCTCCAGAAAGTGAAAGACCCATGCCCGTGTATAAAAGGAATAAAGCAATATTTATTCATAAACATTTTATACCATAGACTAAACCAATTAATGGGCTTAACGAAGCCATAAACGCTTTATGTCTATTACCATATAAACGCAGTTTGTAATATTATACGTTTAATAATCTTGATACATATATTTACACCGATGCGGGAATCTAACCCTTGACTTTTAATTCCGTAAGCGGCAACCCCGTTAGAGAACCATTAAACCCTGCTAATCCCTTCCCCGCCCTGGACAAGCGTGATGAGTTAACGTTCCTTTCTCCAGAATTGGGGAAGCCCGTGCTTAATGAGGGATAGATGGAGTAGGATATAAGGGCTGGGAAAAACTCTTGATACAAAGCAAATAATAGAATGTCTATTGTTTACAAACATTGATCTAGAAATGGTGCTTTTTACAATTCTTAGGTATGAAACATAAGTATTGTCGTTTGACCTCATTTATTACCTTTCACGCCGTTTATTTCATGACCTTACCGTCAAGAAATTTTTATATTATAATTCCGCTTTTATATTATAAATGGTGGTCGTCCAGTTGTCAAAATTGAACTGTAGCTAATTGAATTTTTCATCTTTTTAATGTTTATCTTTCTGCACTCCTCCATATGAACTTTAACTACGTCAAATCTGACATTCCTCCGTGCGCATTTCAATCATTTTTAATAAAATAATCAATATCGGCCTCGAGAAGAAAAGTAATAACACCACGATGCACGGCAACCGTCAGACAGATCTATTACAGAACAAGTAGATGGTATACCGTCATAGAATAAAATTTTATTCTATATTAATTACATATAACATATAACCATTCTATATAACTATTTCAGTCCGCTGAAACTATCTTTTGTCGAGTTTTTGCTCATCACTCTAGCGTTTACAGAGCGTCGGCACCAACCCGCATATAGCAGAGAGTATAACAAGCAACTTTTAAATTCTTTTGCAATGAAATTAGAATATTAATAAAGTTTTCCAAATTTATTTTGAATCAGATCTTTCACACGGAGAATAATTCATCATCGCAAACGCAACGATATATTGATGTCCGTCACTTAAAAGATTTGAATGGACGTAATCCGAAATGGTAGTTATCCTATAAAATTTATCTTCGCAACTATCACCACTATCACTATTGAATCACTAAAAGGTCATTTTCAGCAGGTTCAACTTAAATACGGACAAGATTGTTCTAGAACACATTGTACATCATAATTTAGGCTTCAACTCACTAGCAAGAAACTTTGCCAGTTCATTAGAAAGTTTTAATTGAGTTTATTGAACCCAACAAATTACGTGATAACGTCTACGCACTTTGGAAATAATATTCTCCTAGGACCGCTTATTGTATAAAAACATACTTATTAAGGTGAGCCTGTAATAATTTCTGACGGACATATAATTCTTTATAAACGACGACAACCGTCTCAATGGCGGGGCTGCCGACTACGGAGTAAATGGTAGCAGGCTCGATTTCCGCACGGGATAAATATATGTATGTATGACCTACAGATATTTAATCCGATTCTGGTTATCCCGCCAAACCGCAATAACCATAAACCAACCCACCACGAATTAATGTCCATTCCTCCAGAAATGGTGGGTCTCGTATCAAGCTGTGGTACCGACATACATGGGTTGTGTTTTTTTTAATATATAATCTTTGCTGTTGTGCGGTTGCCGACATAGAAAAGGGCCACCACATGTTTACGCTCGGCGTCCAAGGAGTAAATATGGTACAAATACCAGTAGATAGATAATAGCATTGATCTGAGAAAAGAAAACAAATTTGAAACGATTTGCTCGGGAAGTGGGATTTTGGTAACACCTCTCAATTTTGAAGTACCTTGGATGCAACCCTCGGGAAAAATGTCATGGCTTTATTTATGTAATACTATGTCGAAAACAATCGCAATGATAAATAAACCAGAATATTTTTTTAAGATTACCAGTACATAATTCTAGTTATTCATTCTAACTACGCTAATAGTGCTTGTGCTAAGAACAACCAATTAAAGTATCACTTCTTAGATTTTTAATAATTTTAAATTTAAAATTTTCTTACGCTCACTTCATCATCATCAACAGCCTGTGGCTGGTCCACTGCTGAACATAGGGACCCCCCCATGAAGCGCTACCTAGCTCGGACTTAGGCTTCACGCATCCAGTTTCTGCCAGCCGAACTGCGCAGATCGTCGCATCATCTAGCCGGGAGGCGTCCCACACCCACACGTTTACCGAGACTTGGTTTCCACTCCAGCACTCGTTTGCTACAACGATTGTCGGATCTCCGACAAACGTGACCAGGCCATTGCCATTTCAGTTTGCTAATTCGAAAGGCTATGTCGGTGACTTTAGTTCTCTGGCGGATTTGCCACTCGGAGTGTAGCTCTCTGAGTGACTTTGACCTTGTGAAGCAGACGGACTGTCAGCGTCCACGTTTCGGCTCAACTTAACTAACTCACTTAAAAATATGATATTAACAATTTATTATATATTTACAGTTCCCACATACAAACATCAGAGTGACCTGATTGTATATATTGATTATATTGTATGTATATATAATTTATTTCGAAATACAATCAAAAATAATAAATTATTTTTACCACAGAATAGATTTATCCCGGGATTCCCACAATAATTGTTGATTAAAGTGTCGGCCCGGAGGAAGAATATAAGTATACCTGAATCTTCGAAAATTTTGTAAATTATTATATAACACCGATAACTATGTTTTCACGCTGTACACGTAAAGTTGATTGTGTGTGAATAATAAAACAAAAAGCCTTTAAAAACATTCCTCGTGGACCCTAAAAACCATTTATTCCACAGTTTTAGATTTAAAAATGTACATGCAACACTAGCGATTCTCTACAGCGTACCATTATATTATATTAATATATTCATTAATTATTATATATTATATATATATTATTATATATTATATATTATAATAATATTTAATATTGAACTGTACTCCACATTTCGTTAGGAGTTTGTAACGCCCTCTTAACTCGACATACTTTCGGGGTTTTTTGCAATGCATTCGGAAAATATAATTTATTAGATTCGAGCAAACATAAAGGCGTAATTAAGACTTGGCCACGTATGACCTCATTTATTTACTTGTTAAATATCGATAAAGATATTTAAAAAGTAAATAAATGATGTAAAGCGCAACCATCAAAGCGCACCACAAAATGACGAAATTCGTTAGAGGACAAGTCACCGACTTAGCTCCTAGAATTAGCAAACTGATTGGGCGATTCATTTTCTTACCTTTGTCAGAACGACAACCGTTGGAGTAAACGAATGCTAAGGTGAATATCGCATCTTACCAAGCGTAGTGTGAAACGCCTCCATTTAAATATACTGGGTGTCCCAGAAAGAATGGTTTATCTTGAAGCGCCTAATAGTACGGCTATCAGGGGCTCTAATAAAAATACACAATAAAATATTTCAAGTGGTGCCAAAAATATGAGGTTTTTTAAAAAAATAAGTTTATCAACCTTACTGTACTTTCATGTACACCAAGGCAGCAATTAATAAAATTTGTTGTGTTTTTAGTGTTATGTTTTTCCTCAGGAATTTCTATTCATTCTGGGACACCCTGTATAGGATAAATGGAGTGAAGATCTGCGCAGGGTGAGTAGCAGAAACTGAGAATAGGTATAGCCAAAGATTGAACTTGGTGACGCACCTTGGAGGCTGATGATGATATAAAATAATTGCTACAAAGCACAAAATAATATTATTATACAATTAAATGATTATTATTGCAGACATATTATCCATGTCGACTTCGTTTATCTAACACTGATAACTTTAATAGAATGGTTTGCTAAATAAGTCAGAGATAAATGGCAAATCACAAATAGCAAGTCAGTTTATCGTTTTAATATACAGATAAACAATTTTATAAAAAAAGCAATTTTATAAAAAAAGTACTTTGTTGTTTTCATCATGCTCTAGGGTTATTATATAATAGATTTATAATCTAGAATATCCACTCTTTATATATAAACAATATTTAACACAAATTGAACCTGAATATTTTTATTTTCTATCTCTTGCTATTTATTATAAATAAACTTGCCGACCTTTAAAGTTAGAATAAAAAGCAGACGCGTGCAAAGGTCATGTGTTCATAAAGAGTACGCGAGCTATTGTAGTTAGTGTCTAAAGGTTACACATGCAATATTTACTTACTAAAAATGAGAAATAAACGGGGACTGTTTATGAATAACTATTTGCACACTTAAACGTACTAATTAAGTTAAACTAAATCAAATGTCACTTAATGTACAACATAGTTAAATCATATATCACGATAATAAAATCTAAAAAATAAATGAATAATATAAATTTAGAAAAATAAATTAAACTTATACGTAAAAAAACTGTTTTTAAACTGTTTTAGACGATTTGTCACATAACATCGGAAATTGCAGATAGAATTTAATACAATTACAGAAAATATATTAATATCAGCTAAAATAAATCCTATATTTTCTCAAAGGTAAGCAACGCTTCAACAATACCTTTGGTGTTGCAGATGTCTATGTGCGGCGTTGATTGCTTTTCATCAGACGATACACTAGCTCGATCGCCATCTTATCTCTTAAAAATAGACTATAAAAGGTGCATATTAAACAGATCATAAATTTGATTCCCAATATTAACGCGTATGCGATGAAATACATCGTATTCATTTATACACCATACTATAAGAATGATTTTATAAAAAAATTCTCAAATTATGAAAATGAATCAGTTCTTTCTTATTCCTGTAAAATGAACTCATATGGACTTACGAATTCGATATGATATGAAAATAATATGTAATGTATATTTAACAACCTTTTAAGTTAATAAAATACAATCGTTTATAACAAGCCTGACTACTTGCCGTACCAGGTAAATCATCCTAGACAAACACAAAAGATGTTTGGGATGATGATTTGTCTAGTACGTTAGTTGCTAACTAGCCATTGAGTCACTCGTTGCTTATTTGTTTAGCTCCTTATCACATCACGTACAACGTACCTGCACCAGCCTTAGTACCACAAATCACATATTACAAACAAATAAAATATGTTAGTGTTTTATTACTTAACATTGTCAGAACCTTAGATGATTAATGGAGTCAGGCGTTACTTTGCGGAAATCTATTACTATGTGGACAGTTAGAACTTTTACTTAACTAAGATCCGCAACAAACAAACAAAAACAGAATAATAATAATGTGTGTTTTTCTACAAAAAGAAGTGGATTTACGGGGAACTTTTTTGTTTCTGTTTTTGTTTGCTTGTCGCGGATCTTAGCTGAGTTAAAGTTCTAACTGTCCATAGATGTCTCTCAGGTATATTAGGACAACTACTAGCAAACGGTTCATACAATGGTAAGCAAGCGTCACCATCCATGGAGATCCGCAAAATACGGATGCTGTAGATACCTTAGGGTAAGGATGTAAATTAAGGGAAGCGAACAAGGAAATAAATACATCCTTCGGATCCCAGCATCGGCTGTTCCTAAAGCGATAACGCATTAAAACCCTACCGTTAAACCCTGATATTCTGTATAGACATGGTATTTCTGCGGTTGAGCCTGAGCATTCGTGCTAGCATGGCTCTACTTCACAAAATGTAAGATCATCCCTTATTTTGAAAAGCTCTTGTTCTTATATAACATCACTAGTATCTTTCTATAACACTGTTAGACGATAAAAGTACAAATATTATACTAAATATAAAAGAAATTAGCGTGTGCTTCAATCTCTTAAAATGGACACCCACGTAACATGTTATACAAGCACCGAAACGATTCCTGAATACCTAAGGGCACTCAAATCTACTGAATTGCAAAGTTTAAGTACAGCTTTACCTCTAGTTCGTCTGTATAGCGAAACACCTCAACCGTTTCTCATGCAAAATTTTGCTGGTATTGTTTGCTTTGTTAATTTTTGTATTTGTGTATATCATACGTATGTATCTATCATTTTAAGCGCTCTGCTCATAGTAAAGTGACACTTTTTAGAAATATACATTTTGAACGCTTTTTAACGTTACGCCTACTAACATTATCGTGAAAGACTGGCTCTTTCGCTAATATTATTTATGATAATAAATGTGCATGTGTAAGAGTTACTGATTATCATTGGTTCATCAAATTAGTTGTATGAAAAGAAAAGAAAAGTATCCCTTTTGATTCGTCTCATTTTACACGTCAATGATTTATTATACATGCAAAAGCTGTAATCGCAAAAAGTATCGTCTTTGGCCTACGCATCTATAACAGACATTTTTCGAAGCAATGTCTTCGAGGTAACGTCTTTCGTGGCTGTGTATTCCGATACATGAGCTCAGCAAGAAATTGTCACGGAGGCTAAAACAGAGAATGCATCATGCTGAAAATAATCCTGATCAAATTTCGTCTTGAATTAGGTCCATATCATTTAAACAACGCTACAAATCTACTGTATTGTGTAATTAAATATGACGTAATACAAGCAGTTCCTAATAAATATTGAATAACAACTACAGCGATTTTGCATGAGGGAAATATATTATACACATGCAAATTAATTCAATATTTTCGTGTGAAACCCTTGTGCATAAACAAATTTCGTCCACGTAAGCGTATCATAGCCTGATACCGGGAGCGCATAACGACTTGTATTCGACACTAAACAAGTTAAAGTTGTGGCAATGGCCGGGGGAAGGTGGTGGGAGAAGCCGCAGGCTCGTGCGCGCGTCTATTGATTTTCCCTCGAGCCATTGCCAGAACATCGTCATGCTACTATCTCCTCAAATGCCAAGATAATGATTATCCAACTTAAGATGCTTAAATTAAATAAAGATGAGTAAAGGAATTAATTTCTAATGATATTTCGATTTCTGAAATACAGCATTCATGTTATTACTAGCGTAGCATGTATAAAGTATATCTATGTAAGCTTTTAAAATATTATTTATAGAGAAAGCAAAGGAAGATGCAGTCTTGCACCCTTATTGCTAACCAAAAGACATCACTTTTTAAAATAAAAGGAAGGGTGTAAGTCAGGGGGTTAGCAATCACCGTTTCTCATTAAAACCCGTAAAACCAGAGGCACTATAGTGACATGATGGATGTTCGTTTCTTGAAGACCTTAATACGGTTTGAAAATACCGCTTAATGAAGCTGATTTCACAGATTTGATGTAGGTTAAAAAGAAAAGTTCGCTTTTACAGCCTTTGTATTAAATGAAGATTAAATTATTATTTATCAGATAAGAACCTTAATGTCTACATAACGCGATTTTACTGAAAATTAAACTGTAACTAGCACAAATTATAAAACCATAACAGTTTGCATTACCGAGATGAATTTCTTATAACGTTTACGTATATTATTCAAGATTTTTCAATATTTGTTTATGTAATATGTTATGATAACATATTACATATTTGAAAGTAGCATTAGAGTTATTATAAAAAAATTGGTCGGAAGGGTTTTGTTATAATAATTAGGTTTTAGAGTTTTAATGTTTGTACTTGTTTTGCACTTTTCTCGTTTTCCGAAACTTCTTTAGTACCGTTTCAATTATTTATGTCCGGAGCACGAATGCATTCGTAAGGTTGTTAATAGTTAAAAAGAGAGAAAATATTAACCGAGGTTTGGTACCCCCTAGGTCATATGATTTCTTTAACAGTTTTTATAAATTGTTAAGTAAAACGTACAGAGTTCTAACGTAACTTTATGAATCTTTCACCTAGATCTATCGTGCGAACTGGTCAGCTATGTACTAATTAATACCCTTATCATGATCAGCTTCTCATTACTTGCCCTATTCATAACTCGCCTTAAAAAAAACGTTTCATCCTCACCATCTAGATGAGTGGCGATCTACTACGGTGCGTTTTTCTCGAAATTTCTTTTCTTCAAGCGGTCTTTCAGAATCGATACAACATTGGCACCTTCAAAATACAAGCCCACACATAACTAAAATGCCGGCAACGCTTCCGCGACTCCTGCAGTGTCGCGGTTGCCTATGGGCGGCGTTGATTGCTTTCCATCAGGCGACACGCTTGCTCGTTTGCCTTCCTATCCCATAAAACAATACGTATCTAGTTTCTTCCAACCAGATTTTCTTTCGTGCGCAGATTTTTGCTCCATCTAGTCGGAAAGCGTCACATTATATTTTCCAAGACACCATCTCCACTCCACTTGTCATTTACAGTTATCGGTTGACAATTCCCTAACAAACGTATCCACGAGTGACTGTACTTCTTATGCGAAAATGTACAAAATTATAAACATACATACATACAGTTTATGGTCATGCCTAATAAACAGTTATACAAAAATCTACATTTTACATTTCTTGTGACGCAATAATTGGTCCCAGTCAATAAAATGAGAGGAAGCCTCTATCGTCAAATTAGGTTAGCTCACAGCTCAGTAACAGCTCACCCGGCTTGTGTCCGGATTTCCCTATTCGATAAGCCCGATACCTCATACCATGTTTGGATCTGTTTAGCGCTCAGTGGTTGCAATCTAGTTATGTCAATAACTGTGATGTTTCGATATTATTGATGTATAATGTTAACCGTGGCATTTTAAAAGCTTTATAATGTTTTTATTAACTATACCTGTATAAAATAAGTTCACCAGTAAGGGATAATGTAGCAAACATATATTTTATTATATATTCATTAAGTATTCTTTGATTATTACTATCAAAGAATACTTAATGAATGTAATTATATATATATATATATATATATATATATATATATATATATATATATATATATATATATATATATATATATATATATATATATATATATATATATATATATATATATATATATATATATATATATATATATATATATATATATATCATTTATTTCCAAGTCATTACCAATTGAAATTTTTTAAATGTCATTTTTAAAAACTATTTTTATAGAATAGGAGAGTGCATTATGTATCACTGCACTGATAATTGATACATAATAACCGGCCTCGTCAGCACCCGTCATAACTCTATCAACACTATAACGATCTTCTTTAAAACTGCAATATATACTGCCATACACCTAATAACGCAAACAAGCAAGCGAGTCGCTTACTACACCGCAAGCTTTGTAGAAGCATTGCAGGCCTTTGAGAAATGTGTAGGCTTGTTTTTGAAGGTTCCAATGTCGAATCCCAATGAGTGTAATTTTGAATGACGTTAAAATGTATTTGATCCAAATATATCAAATGATATTTGGCTTCGAAAGCAAATGTGATGTCAGGAACAAAATAGAAGTAGGGCATTAAAATTGAAAATAAGTCAAAATGTTTAGCGGTCATGCAATATCGTGCCGTGAGCAACTCAACCATTGAATTTTAATGGCTTGTTTAAATTGGTTGTAAAAAGTTTCGTTTTTAACAACATTGATAACTTTATTTATAATTTAATATAACTTAGTGAATCTACGATTAATGTATACGAATATGTTTTGTTAGTTTTCCATGTTAGTAAATTGAAGCAATGGGCTGGTCACGTTTTTTGGAGAACGTAGAACCGCTGGAGTACACGAGTACTAAAGTGGAGACCGCATTTTTCCAAACGTAATGGCAAACGGATCCACTAGCACTAACTGGACGAATGAAGCCGAAGATCGGGCTAGACGGCGCGTCGAAATAATGGTATCGTCAATAGTCCAGCGATAGATAGAATGTAACCTACGATCTTGTGATTGTAAACACTAACCCATTAGGCTATTGCCGCTTAAATTAGTTATTTTTATATAAATAAGTTAATCGTTAATTTTCCGTGACGAATGTATAGCTAGCTACAATTTTAAATTCCTTATCCTAAAATTAATAGATCAATTAAATAACAACCTAATTTGTTGAAAAATGACGGCGACAGCGAGAAGCGACTAATGGAGAGCCATTTCGCTGCGATGAATGTGAGAGGAAGAATGGATGAGTGTGGAGGTGTGCCGGGAGCGTAGCGGATAGAGGTCTGTGGTCTCTGCCAACCCCTGCGGGAGATAGGCGAAAATATATATCATAAAAAAATAACAACATTATTAAGTTTGCTCTATTTTCGTCTTTTATGCAGTAGTCCTGCAAAATAGCATTAACTTTGTGTAGTGTTAATCGTTTTAGACAGCTAAAACCCAAAGTTTGATTATAAACAAAATGAATCGCATATACTTACGACTTATTTTTAATACAAAGCATTTTTGTTTTCTTTTACAAAGTTATTTCTACTGAAATGCAAGCACAAAATTTTACGAGCCATTTTTATTTTAGACCATCGTTGTTGAATATATTGTCAATATCGTCCCTCCATTTACATTTTCCCTGTCAACTAACTAAACATGAGACGAACAATTCCATTTTATTTGTCTGGCCGCTTAAGTGACTTCAAGAATATTGGACAAATTGCATTGGCTTTCGTACGATGACTGCGTTGAGACATTTGGTGTACCAAATAATTATTTTTAAACTTAGCTCCATGAATATTTTATTAGTTCTTATATTCCCGTGGGCATTTTAATAAAATACATTTTTAAGTGCCCGCAATCTGAATATATTTATGATTTAGAAATTTTTAGATATTAACAATATTTTTTTTTGTACAATATAAATATAATAAAAGGATCCTAACATACATAACATTTTTATTTACCAAAACTAGAAATTTGGGAGATCCGTGCCCAAAAGTAGGTAGGTAGAAGGGGGAGGGGTCCGGTAAAGAAGCGCAGTAAACAAGCTACCAACGCAAATAACAAAGTATTCGTGTGCAGCGTGGCTCTACCACTACTAACGATATAGTGTTTTAAATAAAAATGTTGCGCTTTATTTCAATAAAAGTGATGTCAATTTTGTTTATTTTAATTAAAATTACGACTAGTATTTCCATATTTCATATACTGCTTCGTGATCAAACAACATTACTAACAAAGTAAGCTTTTCGTCCTTAAAAAGCACTTGTTTTATTATATGAAAGGCAAACAATCAAGAGTACCTAATGTAAAGCATTTTTTACCACTCATAAACATCTGTAACACCAGAGACTACAGAAACAAGTAATTCAAAAATAATAAAAAATGGAACTATAAAAATGTTCCTGGCCTCGTTTTCTACAATTGTATTGTTTTGATGGATGAAGTTCTTTAAGCACTGACAGATGTAGGGTCACCAGTACATACTTTGTTTTCCTGCGATGTACCAAGTTGAAGAACAGCGCAAATTATTCAAGTTTGCACTTTTTTGATTGAAATCATTTTTTATTGCGCATTACATTTCATTTCGTGCTGAATATAATGGAAAAAATATTGTTCAACAATAACATTACAAGAAATAACACTTTTTTGATTGCAATAATTGAAATAAACCTATTTGGCTCAGTGGCGATGCTACCACTCTCGCAGTCAGTGGTTTATATATTTATATATATACACACACACACACACACATATGTGTATATATATATATGCACCACCACCATATGCCCACCAGTCAGCCTTAGACAAGGTTAATGACCATTAACATAGAAATGAGGAGGCATGTGTTCAATAGTCCAATATACGAGTATAAGGCCTATAAAAAAATTACGTATATTTTTATTATTTTTCGTAATAAATTAAAATGTTAATTCATATCAACTTTGGTCACAAATAGACAAGTTATATGATGCGTTGTTTTACTGTGAGTATGTAAATAATCCTGCCACGTAGACCAGGGAGTTGCGAACCGCCACCCTTCTTTGTTCCAGTGCTCAAGGCCGCACCACCCCACGCCGCATCATGCATACATCCACTCCACTTACGTAACTAATAGCATTGTTTAAAATTCTACCAACGATACCGTTTAATAAAATTTGTTTAGGTTAAAAATATCTAAAGTACAAATTAATTTACTGAGCAGCCGTCATAAACAGAGTTATTAATTATTTAAAATAATGTTTGAAAATGACATCAGTAAAAAGATATTCTTTGGTCTGTATATTCGTTACCTTAAATCAAAACGAACACTTTTCTTTAATCAAAGCTCAATCGTTTCTCTTAAATTAAGGCTAAATTAAACCTAAAATCAAAGCCAATCATAAACTGTTTCCTACTAGAATACAATAGTAATAGAAAACAGCGTTACTATCGCAAAATACTTGGTACTGAACTCGTTAAGAGGCAAATATCAGGCACATTGGATAGCTTCTGCGGTGGGATTCTGGGATGCACAATAATACCTTGTTGGCTCAACTGTAAATCTTACACGCATGCGGTGTATCTTGCAACTAGACTACTAGAGAACTAGGTGCTGGTGATCCGACTATGTCTGAATAACATGCGCAAAAAAAAAAATTAAAATCGGTCAATGACGAGTTGCGAGCAGACTTGCTGGTGTGCATTTTTCTGCGGTCTAGCTCTGCAGCCGGTGTTCGACGACTATAGGCAAGCCCTGTATAGAGGCACCTTATGGTAGGCCTTTGTTCAACTGTGGACTGCCCCAGGTTGTTGATGATTAATGATATTGAATGTTGATGAACAGTGATAGTTATGTAAATAGACCCTTAACTATAAATCAACTCTTAACCATTAGTTAGACGTTCTATTTATTAGACATTCAACATTTTACGACACATACACTTGATTAATATACCGATTAATCGAATTATTATGCTCAGGCCACTGTAAAATATAACATTGACGTCTTATAGAACGATTATTATGTTAATGATCTATAATAATTTGTATCGCTACTGTAGTACTGTTGACAGACAGTATTCGATAGTATATTTCGACTTGAAGAATTTTTTTCCTTATTCATACTTATATAAATGATAAATAATAACTCATTTAAATTTGTATTGAGAATAAATAATAAATGAAAATGCACTCATTTTAAGTAATTATTTCGTATCGGATTATGATCAACAACCTGCAGCCGACCACTGCTTAACATAGGCCTCCCCTAAGGAACGTCATCTAGCCCGATCTTCAGTTTCTACCAATCGCCTAGCGTAGATCGTTGCACTGTCTAGCCGGAAGCGTCCCACTCTACGTCATATATCATTTCGGATATTAAATAATAATTACTACCTTTCAAGACTAATAATACTGTGGTTCCCGTCATAGGACATGACCATTATATTTTTTACCGTGGATACCATGCGAGGCGACTATAAAAGAAATTTCATTAGATAAGCTACAACGTCTGTCAAAATAATAAAAATCTCTCTCAACTTTTTTTAATAGGAGCCCCAAATACGTGTTAGTCGAGGTGTCGCGGGCCGCAAAAAAAAAGTATGGCAATGTTTTCTTAGGTTTTGACACAATTATATCATGTAAATTAATTCAAAACACGTCACAACCAGCAAACAAAGCAACATGTACATGGAAGTTATTAAGCGGTGGAAGCCGAGGAAAGGGGGTTGCTGCGGTCTCACGCGCTCGTTACGGAAGTCAAAACGCCCAATGCCAACACTTGATTTGTCGTATTTACGACAATTTTCAAATAATGTGTTGTGATATTAGACGCCTGCTGTAAATTGAAAAATAAATTGATATGTATTAAAGCAAATTACCATATAAATAATAGCACTGCACACCGGGACGCAGTAGTGTTATGTAGAACCTATTACTCATCGCGCTCTTATTTTTTCTTATGAGCGCAAAATTTAATATAAAGTAACACCAGGGGGGCCAACCACAGGACCCCGGCGGGCCGCAGGTTGAGTATAGCTCGATTATAGCAATACCCCTGTTTATGAGGAAGACCGAAGTCCCTACATATTTTTATGTTATGTTAATAACGCTTCTCTTAAATGCATCTTAATCCTCTTCAGCTTCCACTTGAATAAACTGAAACGGCTACGTAGTAATGATTTATTAAAAAAGTTAATCCACTCGTTGGCACTCGTTAGCTTCGTCGTCGAAAAGTTCACATTTATTAAAACTCGTGCAGTTCTGGATAGAAGTTGAATGTAGTGTGAGAGTAGAACCTGTTCTATTTACACAACTGAGTTTGATTCTAATCTATCATTGGACTATTGACGTGAACTATATTTCCGAAATGAACAAATATTCAGCTTAGTTGAAGTTTTAATAAAATGTTTACGCTTGTTTTCCTTAGGGGTCGGCAGAGATCACAGATCTCCATCTGCTACGATCTCGCCATATTTTCCTTGTTTCCTCCACACTCATCACTCTCTTTATGCAAGCTCGGCGATTAAGGGTAATCTTGACCTGGCTTTTCCTACAAATTTGGCAATTTGGTCAAGATATGTTTTCCTTGGGCTTCCCTTACCATCCACATCCGCAACTTAAATTTTCTTTTACCAGTCGTCTTTCGTCCATCCTCTCTATGATTGTACATTTACAGATACGAGTAAATAACAACTCAAACATATTGTCTAGAACTTATCACGGTCATTAGAAACAAAATGTCTAATGTTACCGTTAACCGTGTTCCAGGATGCCAACAGCAGTGCCCGCAGAAAATGGCGCGCCTCGTAGTGAGCTTGAACAGCTGCAAATGCGCGCCGGGCAGGTTACCGATGAGGTCAGAACATTTATCCGTATTAAAATATTTAAATATTTTTAATAATATACATAAAATATAAATTTTATGCGTTATAAATAAATATATGTTTTAATAATTATATCATATATAAGATATATATATATATATATATATGTAAATAGTTTAACACGTTGAATGGTACGGGGGTCACTCAACTTGTCAGTGATGCCATGGGGGCTACTTGTGACCGGCGCGCCCAGATTGATTTGATTTACTACAGCTTGTTTATTGAGATCATTTTTCAAAGGTGTTTTCAAATTTCAGACCTCAAGGTTTCCACCAACAAGAAGTTAGTGTTGAAAATTGTATTTTATCTTATATTTTGTATGTATTTTCTATCTGTTATAATCTTAAAATTTATCTATTCATTCCAAATATATTATAAACATAAATTCACACAATGTAGAAATTGTGAGAAGTGTTAATACTGCAAAAAAGGAATCATTTAAATGGACAATTTATAATATTTTTAAAGATTAATTAAGTTTTCCTTGTTGTCTATGAGACTTTTCAGAAAAAAAATGTTGTATATTAATTATTAAAGTGTCTCTAGAAAAGAGAAAGTTATCTCTTTTCTTTTCCAGTAATAAAAGGATATCTGCGAAATTTCTTTTGCAATTTTGTGTTCGCTCATAAGAATTTCATTACAAAGCTGTGGAAGATGCTTTATAGTTATGAAACTGACCTTTTACAAATGGAATATAATTTCTTATATCTTACGTTACTGAGCCCCATGATGGCCTAGTTTGGGATCCAGCAGCAGCTAATTCGATTCAACTAATTCGATAAACTATTCAGCCAATAAATATTGCATGTTTCCAAAATTGTTTTATACAGGAATATACCGTTACACTTGTTCCATTTTAAACTTCTATTGTATTCCTTTTCATCCATTCAGAAGTTGCCTTTTGCAAAAGAAATTACATCAATACAAATTTTATTCAATTATATTTTGTGATTGTAACAGGTTTGACAGATTTAAAATCACTTTAATAAACAAAAAAAAAATATTTACAACATTTCAGTCACTGGAGTCCACCCGGCGTATGATGCAACTATGTGAAGAGGTGAGTTAACTTTAGTAATTCAATTCATCTTATATAACCAAAAAAGGTGTAATTGATTGATAAATTATATTAATTATGTTTGAATATTAAGTTACAGCCAATTGTTTTGTAAACATATTTAATTAAGGCCTTTGAGATTCAAACAATAATTTTATCAATACTATTTTAGATAATATCTAAAGAATTTTGATATGTTTAGAAATTTGAAAAATTAGAAATATGTATTATATTTGTAATACCGTTATCATTAAATTTTTTGAACATTTTTGTTTAAAAATAAAATCAACAATTGAATTCTATTTTGGTGTCTTAACAAAATATATCAGTGTTAAAGAACATATGATTTACATAGTTATAATGTTGTTTCCTATTTAGCTATCTATGTTAATTCCGAGATATTTTTGAGGAATAGAATCTAGAAAGCTGACAAGTATTTGCAAATTAATTTTAATACAAAAATTTAACGTTCGTGTTTGCTCTGTGAGTATATTTTTCAAGCATTTGTTCTAAGAGGCTGGAGAGAAAGCCCAAACCGTTTGCTACTGAATAAACTAATGTTCACGTTACATACGTGCGTGCAGGCACGTATTATGTGGCGTTATTTCAATTTCACTAATTTTATGTTCTACAACTATATTTTAAGTATTTTTACATTGAGTTGTTCCATTGATAATATGATAATTTGTGAGAGAGGTGTTCTCGATGCGAGGGAGTGAGGGGTATAGCGGAAGTGTCCTGGATAGCCCCAAACTCGGTTAGATTTCCGATGCCCATCCCCGTACCCCCTAGGGCGCAGCCTCTGCTATCCCTGGCTGTTGTGTATCGATGTCGCTAAATATAACATTGTTATTTATTATTCATTGTGTACCTATTTTTTTGTAGTTGTCCAATTACGTCAATCCTATGAAACATTTTTGTTTGTGTCCTATTGCGTTATGTATTATATATGTATTTATTTTAACCATACGTTAATGGGTGTTGCATGATCCGTGCCTTGATGTATCCAAAAATGTTAGAGGTCTCTCTAGCCCTTGTGTTGTTCGTAGTAATGTATGTTAACTGTGAGCATTCCATGTTCCTGGGCCAAACGGCCCTAGGCGTTGACAGTTAATTCTAGAGATATCTCCTAACACATTTCTTGGCGGAATGCAAATGTGGCTTTAGTTATTCAGTTAACTGTCAACTCCAAATCGATTTCGTCCAAATAAGCTATTAATTTCATAGCATGAAGCCCATAATGATAGACAATACAACAAATCCTTCAAATAATTTCACATACTTCTCTAATGTTAGCATCCCCTTTAGTTTAAATATTGACCTGAAAATGTACGCTTTTCTTTCTCAATAGTATTATTTGATTATGCTTGGGCTTGCTTTCTGAAAGAATCCTTTTACTGACTGAAATTAAATTTTTTTAAGTTACAGATCTGGCTCGATCGCCGACTTACTTCCGTTTGATGCACTCTCATCTATCTATCTTCTTTCTTTTTCAAACAACTTCTTGACAATACGTCAGTTTTATCTTTATCTCCTTGTCTGTCGAAAAAAAAATTATAATATTAATTTACTTCATTAACGAATAACTCGACGTTAACTGTTCAAGTAGAATTTTTTTCTTGACCAGTTTAAGTTCGTGCTATCCTGTTTTAGTTGTCTCTGTATTGTGTAGGTCTCTGTGTAGTGCCTGCTCTCTGTTGTTAACTGTTAACTATTATGTTATATGATTTTCATGCCTTCTCGAACATTCACAATACTACAAATATGTGGGCGAGTACACACCCCTGACCTGCCACTTGACTCCAATCATTACATCGAGCTACACCTTAAATTAACTCTCACACCAAATACAAATCAATAATTATTCATATGTTTACAAAATCATTATTTTCCCTCAATCTATACTTTGAGTTTAATGTAGAACAATATTTATTTTTGTGCCCTACTATTAAGTATTAAAAACATTTTGCTTTTTACTATACATAGTTATTATTTCTTTACTAATTTTAATATGTTTCTACTGAACAATGTATCCAATATTATGTGATATAACAAAAAATTATTGCATACATCCAAACAACACTGTTCAGGTACGAGGGGGATATCCTCAGTTCATATTCTTAATAAACTAAGCATATAATTGACTAAACATTGAGGATATTTTCCACTGCGCGACACTAAGCTAAGACTAAGCTATACAAAACATACTTGAGACACTCGAGCTGAATGCTCGCACCGGCCAGGTGTGCGACACACGGCTCTCACCCACCGTCCACTCACTCCACTGTACCCCTCACAACTAACATGCTCTGTGACTTTTTGTTTCTGCGGCTGGTCTAGAGCAAGGAGGCCGGCATACGTACTCTGGTCGCTCTAGACGACCAGGGAGGTGAGTGATCTGCAAAATTTGCAACACTAAATTACTTACAATTTTATCTATTTTAACTTTTTTCGCTAATCTTGTTCGAGCGCTGTAGGGTTTTCAGCCGACCCGAAGGCGGACTCCCCGATATCGACGAGCCTAAGGGGGTAACGCATCGACTGTTTTAACTAACGTCACCATAGAACAAAAATGCAAAGGTGGGGGCTTCATCCCAGCTTCCAGTGAAATCAATTAATTGAACACTCACAGCTTGCCACGGAAATCCCACATCTTTGTATGCCTGTTTGTTATGTAGATAAATACACCACTTTGCACAACTAACAACGAGCGCTATTTCCAACGTCGACGGGCGGCCGGACCGACAAATCGACCGACATCATACAGAAATAGTGAATCCAATCGTACGATACATTATTTACATTGTGCATTTCAGATGTTCGTACTCGACTCTTATTCGACAACTTTACCTAATTCACATGAACCGTATTAAACGTTTTAAACGAGCGAAGTAAATTCGAAACGCTTCTCCTCAACGCACGACTCTAAACATCACACAGAATTATCATGAATCATATGAAACTGCGCACAGATAAAACTGAGTCTGGTTTTACTTGCAAGCTTCACTGCATGCATGTTGTTGGTCGAGTAGTGTGTGCTAGCGCCGGGCGGGCACGTCGCACGCCGCACGCCCGCGCCCCGCCACGTTGCCCACTGCCCGCTGCCTACTGCTCGTTGCCCGTTGCCCGCTGCCCGCTGCCCGCCGCACGCCCGCCCGCGCGCGTCGAGCGGGCCCTGTCACCCACACACCCCGATACTCTCTCCTACGATGTATTATTTTGATTTGTATTTTATGTATAGAGCGAGGACGCCGGGGGGCAAGCGCTTCATATGTTGAGTCACCAGGGCGGTAAGAGTTAAACTGAACACATGGGTAGTCCAAACGTGAGAACGTCTGTGTTGAATGTGCAGTAAAATAAATTAATCCTTTGTTTTTCTTTGACGTTTCTCTTGAATAACGACTTATCTCAGATCGATGTTGCGTGTGTTTTCTGTTTTGATGGGGATGACTTTAACTGTAAATAGATGAGCCCGATGGCCGTTCGTTGCTAATTGTCGCAAAAGACTGTATACCTCTCTATCCTTTGCTGAAAATTTAATTTGTATGAGCTGCGCAATCTGTTTAGTTCTTCCGTTGAATTTTTTATTGATCGGAACGCTTTTTATAGGTATGTTTATTTCTCTTTCCGAATCTACTGTTCTCTTCTCTTAATAATACTGCGGTACTGAAATGAATGCGCGTTTACCGAGTGTATCTGTTGACTTATAGTTTATATGGCATACGCCTTCATCTCCATGGCTAAAGCGTACTCAGTGTTAGCGCAGTAGGTCTGTAACTGTTAGCTCGATGCGTTCTGTGTCCGGCTGCGAGGCCGCCGCTCGCTCCTCCACATCACACGGTAGATGGTTCATTAGTCTTCTTGAACTGAAATAACTTTGCTGTATTCACCGTTCATTTAGAATGGCTTTTATATAAATACGCTCATTTGCTAAGTTAATTTATTTTGTCACGCAAGCACGGGAGGAGTGTCCGCCAGTGGCGGCGGGCTCACGCGCCCATGTTCATGTATTTTGATTTACTTTTTAGTTGTCAGTTTGTGTATGAGTTGTATGAGTTGTCCCGGCGCGGCGCACGGGCGTGCACGCAGCGCGCGCGCGCCGTCCCGGCCAGCGCATCCGTTTGGCGAGCTATAGTGACATCATTATTGTGTTGTAGAGTCACGAGGTGGGCATGAAAACCCTGGTCATGCTGGATGAACAGGGCGGTAAGCATCCAGTAGAATTACTTTACATCACCCATATCTACTAGTAAGGCTTGTGTCTGAGATGCCACTTAAGATTACCTCAACGAGTCCATTGAATAGCGATGACTTGATTTTAAACGATTGAATTGTAACAGTTAAAAGTATTGGATAATAAATGAAGGTAAACGTTATGCACCATCTCAATGTAAACATTAGCGAATGAACAGCACCGAACAGTCCCCAGTCCAACGGCCGTCTCGCTGCGGCGGCTACGTTGAGACCATATCAGTCATCTAAGTAAATCAGACAGTATGAATTGTTTTCTTTAGTTTTTCACACGCATCTAGCTATGCACGTCTACTTATAATATCGCTGTTTTTTGCATGATTTAGTTTTTATGAAGTTTCTATTCCTATATGTTAGTCATTACGAATTTAGTGTTTATTATCACTTAGTATCAGCACATACATCATTTTAAGCCAAAAGTTAAATTGATTTTAGTACAATTCAGCTGGAACCGGATCAAGTGTGAGACAATAGTACGTACGAACATCAATCCGACAACAGATTGAAGGAAACAACACAATATAAACTAACTGTGTTCGCTTTGGATCTAATAGATTTGCTTCGTTGTCTTATTATTCAGCATGAATAGTTCTTACATCACATAAACATAAATACTTACAGAATTCTTGTCTTGCACTTAATTCTGGTTATTGTCGAGAGCGTTGAGAATTTACAAAAAAAAATAATAGAAACATTACAATTAAATTTTTGGAAACAGTTAAATTAATCGCGTAGTAATCAAAGGGTTAGGTGCTTTTACACATTTGTCCGGAGTCCTCAAAGAGCAGTTTTAAAATAATCATATGTGTGTGTGAACAGAACAATTGGATAGGATTGAAGAGGGGATGGATCAGATCAACGCGGACATGCGAGAAGCTGAGAAGAACTTGTCGGGGATGGAGAAATGTTGCGGCATCTGTGTCTTGCCATGCAATAAGTACGTTTATTTTTTATCTCATCATGTAACTTTGTAACTGCTTGACTCAGTGGTTAGAATATCTAACTTCTAAGCCAAAGGTTCTAGATTTAAACCTATTTCGAAGTTCCGAATGCTCTTATGATTGTATCGAAAATAAAATCGTTTTACTGGATGAGGGAGAATTCGAACGAGATAGTGTCTCCTTTGTTTGAGTACACACTGAAATCAGTTAAGAAATAACCGCCGCCCATTGCAACACTAAGGTGCATGACCTACCTTGATGCAATGATGTGGGAAATAGAAATAACGGAAGTGGAAAAGCATGACTCTTGTTTTGTTATACTTATACATTGTTTTAAATCCAAAAATTAAAAAATATTATATAAAAATTTAATTGCATTATCAGCGTATACTCTAGTCAAACATACTGAACTTATCAATAAAACTAAAAGAAAGTTAGTCAGTCAAGACATCGCTGAAAAATGTCGAGCTTTTATTTTTACGTATAGAGAGATAGAGGTGCCGGTAGCCACATTTCTTGTGGATGTCCTACGAAACCACTGTAGGAGTAAATACCAATGAAGCAGTAATAATAGCTCAATTGATAAGCATCAAGATAACGATCTAAAACGTGAGTGAGTATTGCTGGGATACATTGATAAATGTATCACTAATGTATAGAAACTTTTTATATGAATATAATAAAACCTTTTTTATTATTTTCCATTTTTACTTTCTAAATTTTTTAATTCAAAACGAAAAGAAGTAAATTGTTTTTCACATTAATTTTGATTAGATCGACTGATGTCTCTCGTATAACATATTGCCCTTGCCAAGTAAATAATGTGATAGTGTGAAATATAAGTGTAATACAGTGAATAGAAAAATAAATAAGTGCGCATCGTCCCTAGACCAATGGAGGATGCGCACTTCCTAGCACAAGCATTATTATCTTAGTTAAAATGGTTAACAAGAATCCTAGTAATATTGAAAACATTGCTAGTCTTCTTTATATAAAAGACTGATAGGTAAGCAGAGTCTACCCAAGTAATAAAAACCAATCTGCTATTCCCGAACCGCTCGCCAAGCTTTGAGATTATAGCAACACCCCTCATTGTCAGGGAAACCAACGTCCAATAGTAAACAAAATTACCGCAGCATTGATTGCTTTGCATATTTTTAATTTTGAAGTTACCCCTCTAGTATCGTGACATTTCTTTTGTTTTAACTAAAATTTGTAATTAAAATAACTCTTTTACTAATAATTATGTCAAACTCCTTTACAGGGGAGCGTCATTCAAGGAAGATGACGGTACATGGAAGGGCAACGATGACGGCAAAGTAGTGAACAATCAACCACAGAGAGTAATGGACGAGCGGAACGGCATAGGCCCACAAGCTGGTTACATAGGCAGGTTAGTGTACACTAGGGTAAAGTAAATTACATCCTTTACAGCCCTACTGAGTGGTTTAACATTTATTTATATAAATAAAAATGAATCGCCGTAATGTATGTAAGCGCATAACTTCAGAACGACTGCACCGAATTAGATAATTCTTTTTTGATATAATTTTTATTATCAGGACAAAGTTATAGCAATATACCAAGACTCGGTCTCCACTGCAACGGTTGTCGATACTCCGACAGCCGTAACCAGCCCATTATCACTTTGCTAACTTGTACACCTGACACTGATTTTGGTTCTCCGGGTTTCTCCTTTTCGAAGTTCGTACTATATTCTAAAATCATTACACAAAATCTCGCACACTTGGATTAACTGGCATGGAATTTCTAAAAGTCTTATAGTTTGAAGATAATGCAAAAGATAATAAATTATAATACCTAGGGGTGTCAAATAACATCTATCTTTAAATCTTACGCCTTAACTTGCTGTTAAGATTTGGAATGACATTCCTGAGGACGTTAAAAAGTTTTAAAATAAATGCATTTATAAAGTCATGGTCTGACATTTTTTTAAATCCCGTTCATTAGGATGAGAGTACTTGCTATACAATATGAATATTTCTTTTTCAAATTTTTTATTTCATTTTTTTCGTATGTTTGTGGGCACGTTTGTATATGTATATACGTTTGTACATACATACATATCGTCACGTCTGTCTCCCGTAGGCGTAGGCAGAGACCACAGATTACTATATTACTATATTCCACACTCATTACTCTCCTCATGCAAGCCCGCCGGTTAACGGTACTCTTGACCTGGCCTTTCTTATATGAAAGTATATACGTATTGTATGTATACGTTAATAATACATACAATACGTATATACTTTCATATACACGTAAGTGTATACGTATTGTATGTATTTATATTTATAAAATTAGTTATTATTTTTTTCTTTAGTACAAGCTGCAATCACCTCCAAATCAATTTTCTCAGTTTCTCCCGCCTGTTGTACATTTTGTGCAAAAAAGTTTAAATAAATAAAATAATAATACAGCTGTAATATAATAACTATTGAAAGTTGCTTATCTGGAAAAACTTAGGGGTAGAGCCCGCACGTTTTGCTCTATGAATAGCAGATTCTTTTTATCCATAGAAACCTGCAGCGCATGAAAACGTAATGATAAAATCTGGATATGACACCATGAAGTTGACTCACTCTATGCCTCTGATAAGTAAAAAACCATTTTACAGGATAACGAACGATGCCCGCGAGGATGAAATGGAAGAGAACATGGGTCAGGTAAACACCATGATTGGCAATTTGCGCAACATGGCCCTGGACATGGGCTCTGAACTTGAAAACCAGAACCGCCAAATCGACCGCATCAACCGCAAGGTAACACTTTTATACTTTACCGATTTCGCTCCATGTGAACACATACGAAGTATTTATTTATCTTGGACTGAAATGCCAGGCGATTATTATATTGAGATAGTAGGCTTAGTAAAATCCATTGTTAATTCAAAATATTATACTAAGATTATTCTGAAATACATTATTACAAGTATCCACCTATATCCAATATAATAATTATTATAATGATAAATTTTGTTGCACCTATAATAATATTAAGTGTCTTGACTGTCAATTAATTCCATGGATCCATCCATCCAATACAATAACATGAGAATAATGATAGACTTTCCAATGATATCCTTACCATATCAGCGATTCGAGCCCGCCACCCTGGACTGCCGAGACAGTCCACTAATGTGCCTTTTGCGCCGTAAAATAGTACAACGGCGAATATGCTATTCTATAAATTCTCGTCCTTTAAATTTTAATTCTCTCGTTAATCATAATCGCCTGGTATCTCAATGAAACCTTTGTAAACTATATTTCAAATTACGTATTTGCTCAACTTTTCTTTAAAAATCTATTTTATTTCAATTCGTTTAATTTAGTTTTACAAAGGTTAATATATAAATGTGTTTATTTTTCAAAATCATCATAAATATTTCTTTTTATCAGATTTTGCAATGTACATTGCATAAATCTTCTGTTTATTACTAACATGAATTTTGTCATCTGCTTCATCTCAATAACCATTTAAAATTTTCAGGATAATATTTAAATATGATAGGAATATTGAATACCACAGTACACACAACTTCTATCAGTTGACCTTACTTGTTTCTTTATTGAATATTTACGGTGGGCGGAGGAATCCGCAAGCACAATTTCTTTCCATTTTCCTTTATTCCCTTCGCAATTTTCCCTTGTCAACTTTACTTCAATTATTACATACATATACAGGTTGTGCATATTCGACGAAAAGATGTTGTTTTTTGTTTAATCATGGGAAAAAATACATTCCTCACTGTTCACTTTAAAAGTTATTTAATTGGATTCACAGAGATTTGCTTACATCAGTTTTGAATACGATATCTCTTAAACGACCATCTTGAGCCTTTATGGCGAATAGTGCCCGTTTTGCAGCATTTTCCATCGTATCCTTCAATGTTTCGACCAATACGACTATTTTCTGTCGGATGTTGGCCCTAAGTGCATCTAGAGTCCTTCCTTGGCTTGTTAATATAAAGCTTCGATTTCAATTAGCCCCACAAAAAGAAGTCTGGAGGGGTTAAATCTGGTGAACGCGGTGGTCAGTGAAAATCACCATTTTTCGACGTCAAACGTACAACAATTGTTTCAAAATATCGATAGTGTTTCAAGTTGAAACTAGAAGTGCTCCATACCATTATCGTGAACAATTGGCGTCAAAAAATTGGTTATCATACGGTTCCGGTTAACGTGCAACGAGCTTCATCGCTCATGATGATTTTTTGCCAAAAATGCAAATTTACAGTTCCGGTTAACGTGAAATGAGCTTCATCGCTCATGATTATTTTTTGCCAAAAATGCAAATTTACAGTTCCGGTTAACGTGAAACGAGCTTCAACGCTCATGATAATTTTTTGCCAAAAATGCAAATTTACAGTTCCGGTTAACGTGAAATGAACTTCATCACTCATCATGATTTTCGCCAAAAATGCAAATTTACAGTTCCGGTAAACGTGAAACTAGCTTCAACGCTCATGATGATTTTTTGCCAAAAATGCAAATTTACTGTTCTGGTTAACGTGAAACGAGCTTCAACGCTCATGATGATTTTTTGCCAAAAATGAAAATTTACAGTTGCGGTTAACGTGAAATGAGCTTCATCGCTCATGATGATTTTTTGCCAAAAATGCAAATTTACAGTTCCGGTTAACGTGAAACGAACTTCATCGCTCATGATGATTTTTTGCCAAAAATGAAAATTTACAGTTGCGGTTAACGTGAAATGAGCTTCATCGCTCATGATGATTTTTTGCCAAAAATGCAAATTTACAGTTCCGGTTAACGTGAAACGAACTTCATCGCTCATGATGATTTTTTGCCAAAAATGCAAATTTACAGTTCCGGTTAACGTGAAACGAGCTTCAACGCTCATGATGGTTCTTTGCCAAAAATGCAAATTTACAGTTCCGGTTAACTTGAAATGAGCTTCACCGCTCATGATGATTTTTTGCCAAAAATGAAAATTTACAGTTCCGATTAACGTGAAACGAGCCTCAACGCTCATAATGATTTTTTGCTAAAAATGTTCATCACATTCGGCCATTTCGATGACTCTTTGAGCCCATTCCGATCGACATGGCTTACCGGTAGGTAACAGCTTTTCCCTCAGTTGAATCTTGTACCGGAACAAATGCAAATCGTGGCGCAAAATGCGATGTAAAGTGGTTTGTTTTATGCGCAAATGCGCAGATATACGTGTTAAAGATGTTTTCGGAGACCTCTGAACACTGGCCTGTACTAGTGCTATATTATCATCCAATCGCTTTGGTCACTTTTTATAATATTTGGACGCTTGGGATTAGTAAGTGATAAAATGATACAATGTGGTCGAAGACGGCGAAATTTTCACTTTATTTATTTTTCTAAATGCACGTCGAGTTTTCACGATTGTTTTCTTGAATGTAAATTTCAACAATCTGAGAGCGTTCCCGAGGCATGTACTGCTCCGTGGCAAAAATCTCCTTAGACTGACGCTTCAAACGCGCTACGTGAATAGTCGATTTAACATCTCTGTCAAAAATTAAAATGATGTCAGATAATTTATTCGAATATGGACAACCCTGTATATTACAACATTACTTCCTTATTTTCATCTCCGTATTCACATCTTTACTCTTAGTTAGGTAACGGCAGCGCTCTTAGTCCTGACCTTAGACGTCTAAAGACTTCTTATATGTTCTTTATAAAAAAAGTTTATATGCTTCTATTATTACAATGTATTGATAAACTGCAGAGCGAAGACAGTATGCTCCATACAATCACCTTATTGCGTTATATAAATAATGATATTATTATATTATTGATTTACAATAATTAAATTAATTGACATAACTGTCCATAAGGCGCTGTATCTACCCAAATAATAAACTGTTGATAGTCACAAATTACTACTTAATTGGCTCGTGGTGAAGTTACGGTTATCAAAGTCAACGGTCGCTTTCGATTCAATTCCTACATCTGTATACCTATGTATACAGACAGGCATTTATTATAAGTCGAAGATAATAACGTGCTGGGTTAATGTCTAGCCCACCAGTAACGGGGAAGTACTATGTCAAACAAAATTGTCTTTGTCTGCGATGCAGATAGTACTGAGAACAAATCGTGGTTTCTTTACTCTAACCAGTTCTCAAGTGTATATCATGTTGAGAGTACCCACTTCGTTTTTTTCCTGGTTTTTTTCCCTACGTTCCTTTTTCATCTAGTTTTTAAAATAAAAAACAATTGCAAGAGATTTAAAAAAAGTAAATATACATTTAATTCGTAATTTGTTTTCAATAAAGGCGTGATTTTTTTTTATATTGCAATTGTATAATTATACTGTATCAATATTAGAAATAATTTGAAAGTAAACAATGAAAAAAAAGTAGCATAGACGGGCCTTGAACCAGGTCTGTCTGGACCGTACTCTCGCTCGCTTGCCACTGGGCCGCCGAGGTCGTTGTACAATTCTTACACTTCAGAATGTATAAACTGTTTCCCAACTTTAAGGGGCAATATCTTGAAAACAAAGCCGAGTTGGCACCTACAGTTTTGTGGTTTGCTTACTACCTACCCACACAATAACCACGCAAAGTGGGTGCTCTCAATTCGATGCACACTTGAGACCGTCGCCTCCTACGAACGACGATATTAGTTCTCAGATTAGTTCCTTAGCCTAGATTTCAGTTCAGAAAGTGCGCATATCAAGCATTCTTGGATGACTTCGTATCATCTCTAAATATGGTCATGGTATTATCTTTAAAGCTTGGCGGTAATCAATTCTGGAATATAATACTTATATAATTCAACGACTAACTGGCTCAGTGGCGAGGTCCTCTGCCCGAGGAGTCAATGGTCGGGTTCGATCCTTGATATTCCGGGTCTAATAACCCCGCCAATCCGTATTGGACAAGCGTGGTGGGTTAAAGTCCGTTCTTCCAGAAATGGAGAGAGCCGTACTCAGCAGTGGGACATATATGGACTGTTACAAAAAAACTTGACTTTCGAACGAGTTTTTCTATTCTATAGTATAGAATCTCCGAATCAGTATTTATTTGGAAGTTGCGTGTACTGTGGTTTCATCTTAATTACATAGAAAATACAGTTTCTGTTTCAAATTGCCTAACAATCTATTTTGATCTGTCGCTTATTGGTCTTCAATGATTGGCAAATTTCGTGAATTAGTTTAGTTGGCAGAATAAGTCACTAGTCTGTCCTGTTCACTCGAAGCATGCCGTCTCTTACATACTACCTAGTAGTGAATGCGTTTAGAAATAATTGTATGTTGTGAAGACATTGTCCCGTACTCTAAAACCATGAACCTAATGAACACAAACATCAGAGAACTCAACTGTTGTAGGAACCATTAAAGTAAATGTTTGCCTTATCAAACTAGTTTTATGTTATATTCATTAATACCAACTCCACTGATCATATTGATTTTTAAAAATAGTTCATGAACTGAATAACACTTTCAAATCATTAGCAAAATTTAGATTTCTAATAAACAATTAGGTAATATCGCCCTTTTACACACTAAGATATAACGTGAGTGATATGACAATTTTAATTGTAGTTAAGTTTAATATTATTGAAAATTTTGATAGAACCGGGGAAAACCTATCACGAGAAGGGAGACGGGATTCATAGTCTCAATTATCATTTTTACAAATTCTAAAACAATATTTAATTCTAAAACAATATTAAATAAACAAATTCTAAGACAATATACATAAATCAGTTCCCTTCAAGGGAAACAGTTTCCTATGCCAACTCTTCTTTGGTAAGCTAATGTTGAATTATTTTATTAAGTCAATTGAAAGTAATTAATTCTATAAAAACCTACTCGTTAAATATTTTACTAAAACGTATGCAATTTACAAAATTACCGGTAGAGTAATGTTTTAGTAAAATTCAAATTTCGCAGATTTTTTTCTGCTGTATGTAATATTATATATACATTTATAACAAAGTTGTTGCCATTTCTAGATGTATTATATATTTCTTTAACTTTTATTTCAAACTTTTAACACTGCTTTTTATTATAGTGTGCAATGGTTACAAATAATATCATTTTAATGATCGATTAAGTCAATGTTTGGTAACACTATCTTATAAAAAATATAATATAACTGTCAAAAATACATTTATAAACCTAGCATTGAATTTATGATGAACTTATATTAATAATACAAAAACAATAAAAAAAAGTTTTCTTTTCCATATTGTCAAAGATCATTTATTCCAATTAAATTAAAAGTTATATACTGATTGTGTAATAACTATGTTATTTCCAAGTTTGATACTGGACATGGATTTCTTTCATTGATGGATTTCATTTCATTTTCATTGATCTCATTGTTCAAATTAAACATTTTGCTATATATTAGAAACGATTCAGTATCTAAAAAAAATTAAAAAATAAATCCCCAAGTCCACTTTATATATAGAAGCTTTGTAAATTGACAAAAACGTTATGTGTAAAAGGGCGAATATAAACCGATATATTGACTGAGAGGCGACACAAAAAACTTGTTCTATATCGTAGGCTGATTCGAACGATGAAAGGATAAAGGTGGCGAATCAACGCGCGCATGAGCTGCTCAAGTAAACGACGGCACACCACACACACGGACACACACAGACATACACACTCGTGGTCTCATCCGATTGCAGACGACATACAGTTGCCATGTAAATAAAGCTCCGTTTAGTCCTACAAGTTATTGTATTTTTATATTAAAATAATAATTTGATTTCTTGCGTTCATTTTAAGTTAAATAGACTTTTTTATTTTTATATTAATTTAGTGATTTAAAATCGTTTACAAACAATAATGATTACACGGAATACCATAAGGAAACTATACTAGTAATATTTAGAATTATGGCTCAAAAATTTGTTTATCACAATTCACTTACGGGCCATCCGTTAATTACATCACATTAATTCCATGATTTTTAGAACCAAGTGTGACAAAGATGGGGGGGGGGCTTGGTCACATCCATTATACCCCCATTCCTGTGGTGTGACGGCACATATTTTGCACTTTTACATTTAGAAATTTTAAATAGCGCTTCTGAAATTATTTATATATTTTCTTAAATATTGATGGAATTGGTAATATTTGCAAAATATTCGTTTAGAGTTAAAACTCTAAACTTCAATTTCAACGTAAATTTAATTAAAACTTTATATTAAAAAATGTGACGTCACTAAGCTTTGTTGATCCCCTTTAACTTGTGATGTAATTTATGGTATGGCGCCTTGTTAGAGAAATACAAGGTAACCTAATAAAGTAGAATGCAATACGAGTGAAGAATAGGCGACTAAATAAAAATATTAGAGGTAGATGTGAATAAAAAGCAAATGCTTTTTATGTATAGAAATACATATAATGGCTAGATGATAGTATTAAAATTATCAGAAAACTCTGGCTCAAAAAGTGGAAATCATTACTACTAGTAATACTACATATTACTATTGTATTACTTTGAGGTGAAATACGAAAATAATAAAATTATTACATACTACAACAAAACGTTTTCACGTGATCGCTTATCGCATGATTTACTCTTATAAGCTTTTGATCGAAGCATGTCTGTCCCTTGGGTTGCCCTTCATAACTTCTACTTGTTACTAATACCAAAACTTCATATCTTACCCACGACTCCATTACCTTACCTGTTTGCATAGCAGAATAAAGGGTTGACTAACATGTGACATTTTTTGTAAACGTACTAATAAATTATCTATCTACTTGAATGACTAATAATTATTAAGGATCGTGTATTACATATTCAATCAACTTTGAAAATATAAATATTATTTCTAATAAATTAAGGTCTATCCAAATCATAACTTCATGAAATTTTGCTAAAATAGAAATTAAAAAGACACAAAACCTAATATGTAAAAATATATTAATTAAATAAAAAGTAAAAATTATAATATGTTACTTTTATTTTCAATGTAAAATTAATTTTAACTTTTTTATGGTCTTTTAAATATCTTTTTCATTTGTAGTGTAATAAAAAAGATTTAAAACCATCGTCGTAACTCCAAACTTAACAACATTAGCAAAACCGTTGCGAAATCATCGCAAAACCTGTCCATAAGATGCTAGAGAAGTGAGTAGTCCATGAGATGCTAAGGTGAAGAAACGTTGATTACTTATCATCAGGTGATTCGCTTGCTCTTTTGCCTACCTCTTCAATAAAAAAAATTTGGACGTGATTTGTAAAAAAACGAAACATGATTTAAAAATATAGTTATTAATGTGGGAATAATATTTTCATTAGAATATTTCTGAAGAAATTAAATTCACAATTTACATACAATATTTATTTATTTTATTTTATGAAATTTTTAACGTAATCTGGTTTGGATAGACCTTAATAACCTTATAAAAACTACAAGACAAACACAATGTGATGTTTTATATCGTAGGGCGAATCAAACGAAACGAGGATAGCTATGGCGAATGATCGCGCGCATGAGCTGCTTAAATAAAGTGGAAGGGGCAACTCAGATGACACAATGCTACGTATCGCTTCAGTTTAAATTCAAATTTTGTTACACGTACGAGAATAATAGTATTACAAAATGATTTAAAAAAGACAAGTGTTAACACATTGAAGACGGCAGACGGAAATTCCCGTCTTTTATTTTTCAACTGTTGGCGACGGAGCACAGAAATTCATGTTTTTTGAAATCTGATGCAATATTGTGTAATTGCAAATAAAGACATGAAAAAAATGATAGTTGTAATGATAATAATAAAAAATGTGCGGGAACTGACGCTAGACACTTTTCAGCGCATACCGTCTTCAATGTGTTAATTAGTAAACAGTAAATGACACTATTATTTATTTAGGTTTCCTCATTTTTATATAACCAATGAGAGAAACTCCTTTCTATTATTGCACAAAAATATGTTAAAAATTTGTTTGTAATTATAATACACTGTTGTTCTATCTTACATGAATACACTTCAGTTGTCCTTCCCCTATATTGTTTTTTTCGATTAATGTTATAAGTGTTAAATAAAGTTTAGATATTTTTATCTGGTAACTAAATATCTTTTGAGACGTCATTATTGATACCTAAGTCACATTGTATTAAGGAAAATATATCGTGAGTTTAAAAAAATTAAGTAAATAATAATCTCTTAACTTCTAACAAAAAAAAACATATAATTACATTGACTTTGTGTTCGTTATATTATATTTATGTCAGATATTAATTTTTATATTATTTGCTCCACTGGCTTAACGACCCAAAGCGCGTCTTGGTCTTCGATAAATCTCGCCACTAGTAACGGTCTTGTGCGGTTTTCCGTCAGTTGTTATCTTAAAATTAGTTCAATACCGCGATCACCTCATCACACCAACGATGCATGAGGCGACCGAGAGGATGTTGATCGGGTGGTAATTTTTAAGGGCGGCAGGGCCCTTTTGGCACCGATCTTATCCCACCCTCTCTAAGAGCCGGAGCCATCGGAGTCTATGTACGTTTCTTTTATAGGTTTCGTAACAGTTGTTTTTTTTTTTACTTTTGTAACTAAATGGTTTAATTTGAATAAATAACGTTATTGTTTGTAACGGTTTTATTCCTTTATATATTTTTTTACTATTCATGTATAACTTCAACATATCTTCTAGTCATACCAATACAATACAAATAAAGTACAGCCCTGAAACGGTACTCCAAACGTTGGTAACTTCTGCAATCGGCTTGAAATATATAAATATTTAAATATTCTTAGTGTTTAATCATCTTTAAAAAAAATCCTTTATATACCCAAATATGTCAACATACTACTGTATCAAGTGAACACATATGTATATATGTTTATAATAATAAACTAGGTGTATTTTTATTATTTAGCAATATTATTTTTTGTTTATGTCAAGGGTTTTTATCAATGCAAATGCACTCGATATAATCGCCTTCTCTGAAATTTAATAATAATAGTAATAATCTTTATTTCAGACAATGTTTTTTGGTACATACATTTTAACAGCTTTTAAGCTATTAAAAATTATTTTTTGTAAGAAATATTTTTAATGAATTAAATATTCATTATATTATATATTTTAAATTTTGGCCTACAAAATAAATATGCATTCTATATTTCTTAAAACCGTATTAAAATTATCATTTTACTAATTTGTATTGAAAATATTTATAAAGTGTTATAGTATTATAAATATTTATATAGTGTAACTTTAAAAATTTATTTCTATTTTTATTTTTGCAAAATAAAATGTTTACAAAAAAATATATAATAGGGATCCTTAACAAACTTTCAGCACACTCAAGGTGTTCATTTTATGCAGTATATCAACGTGAATTTATTAAAACTGCATTAACCTTGTATATGAATCATTGCCTCCGTATAGGTACATTAATGTATAAAATTAGAGGATTTCTTACTTTGTGAAAGTGCATTTATCCACTGTTAAAATAATTGTTAACTATATTAAAATAGTAATTGTTTAACCAAGTAATAATCATTCGTAGATGTATAAATGTGAATCAACATTTTGAAAAACTTTTTTCTGTAGATATGTCTTACAATAGATATTTACATCTTATCGAACTAAATGCAATTTCTTAATGTATCTCATATACTGCTTTACACAATTATATTATGTTATGTAAATGTAACACTTATCAATGTTTAATGGTACGAGTAAAAATGTGATAGTAGGGAAAATTAAGTAAATGTGTATAAAAATTATTCGTATCAAGTCTTGCTTTTAATTTTCATAGTTTTGGTGTATAATGTATCAAAATAGATATTACTTCTTATTAATTTATTTTTCCGGCCACTATTCAATTGCGTACATATATTTGATAGTTCAACTTTAGCTTAGTCCAAATATGGCCCTTTTGCTTCTACGGGACCGCATATCAGAGGAAATAAATTTGATTAATAACAAATATTTAATGTAATTATTTATTGTTTCATAATAAAGCAATAAAAATTTGTAATTTATTTCGTTTATTTTAGTTATATTTTTATTGTGTTATATAAATATATCCTTCTCCTTTAGTTCCTGATACACTATTCAAAAATTGTAGTCATTTTTTTTAAATATTTAATGTATTCTCAGTGAACAATGACATATAGAGAATAGCCCATGTCGCTGGCTTGATTCCAGCTACCATTAGACTGTTGAAGAGAATCATATTTTCCTAAGACAAGCATTATAAGTTTAGTGGAAATGGTTAATAAAAATTCTAGTAATATCAAAGCTAACAATGCTTTTCTATCTACTTTAAAAAAAAACATTTATTTATTAATTCTTATCAATTGTTTAGTTTTCTAAACTAATTACATTTCAAGACGACGCCATCTGAATTTGTTTTAATTTAATGTACTTTTATGAATTTCACATATTATTTTTTCAATCCTTTATATTTCAATCCTAGAACAACAATCGATATGAACGACTACGCTACTTGGGCCACGTAATATTTGTTTAATGCATTAACAATATTTGAAAGTTTCATCATCCGAATGGATCTTCGAGACGATAGCTGATAACGATTAATTCCGTTTGTGTGTGAAACCTGTATTTACGGTACGAACATTGTGGCCATTATAAAAGTTTGTTTCGTGCCGTAAATTTTTATCTATATATTTTGAACAAAGTATCATCACGACATTTAGTTTTTAATACCAATAATGTAACATTCATCTGAATTTATATATTAGAATAAGTATACAAAAAAAAAATAATGACACCACGAGACTCTCACATACACACACACACTCACACAAACAAGACAATATATCGTCGGCGAAAAGTGTGAGTACTCAATTTATTACAAGACTTATTATACTTTTAAGGCACAGCTTGTAATTTCCAAGCTATTCGCACAAATATGGCTTATGTGTGTAGTATGTTTAGATTCCATGTTTGAATAAAATGTACATATTACTGCAAACAAATAATTTAAAGAAATTTATCGATATTTACTTGCAAAAATCATTTAATCTGGCAAACAATACTGTTTGTTCTTGTATAAAAATACGTTTTTAAATATTAAAGATTTTAATTTTATAGGGTTTTTTTTGAGTGCCTACTATCCCCTATACGACAACGAAATGCGGAGGACCCGCGTCCAACAGTGGGGCATGTGTGTATGGGGTATAAAAAAGTATGCTTTGCGATATATTTAATTTCAATATGTATATATCTCATATTATTTTTAAAAGATTCTTAAAAAATTAAATATTTACTTTACTATATTATTGATTTTGCAAGAAAAAATCTATGATAACCTCACCTTTTCATTTACTATATCTATTTTCCCCCACATATGACAATAAACTATTAACTTCCAATAAAATCTATACGTAAAATTTTATGCTATTATTTCATCCATCAACTCCAACGTGTTACTAACTGATATACAATATTTTATCTACAAGTGACTCATTGACTGATTTAAAGAAATTAACAAAAAAAATTATAGAAATTAACCAGTGTAATGTCTTATTTGGTAACAACTTGGCATACATCCATTTTTACATTAAAATCAAGTCGAGTGCTAAAGTAAATCAATATTCTGTTCATAAAATGACGATTATTCGTTGAGGAAACCCCTAAAATATAATGGCTGATATAATTTTACATAAGTTATTTAACATGCCCTATTATTAAGAAGTTATGGAACAAATAAAAAATATAATTTTAAGTGTTATAACTATTATATAAAGTAATTATTAGATACTTCAATAAAAACCAGTTATTTGTGTAAGTTATTGTTTTGATACAAATTTTTACTAAAAACAAATGTCGGTACATATGAAAACTTGCTATATTATATACATATATGTATTTTTTACATCTTAAAAAATAGTCTATAGCAAAACTAACTAAATTCACTAGCTTAACCAGGGAGCTGTATATAGCTACATTATGGATTTGTATATAATCCTTTTCATTTCATGTAGTTACCTCGTGCTCGTGCATCCGGAATGTAATGGATGCTAGTGATATGAATTTAATATTTTACATGTTATAGGGAGAGAGCAATGAAACACGCATAGCTGTTGCCAACCAACGGGCGAATAAACTGCTCAAATCTTAAGCAAGCCTCTTCATCTTCGCAGTCAACAGGATTTTCAATTTGGAATTTAAATTTTCTCAACGGGATAACTTTCACGTTATCCTAATATTATTTATATCTATGGATGTAATTCAAGGTTTGAAATGTATTTTCCTGCTCTAAATAATTTATATTTGATATCTGTGGTATATTAATCGCAAAGTATAGTTTTAATCTGACACCATCTGTTCAAATGTTTGAGAAACAACGAGTATATGAAATTGCTATGTTTTAAGTTTACTTTTTTTACCATACTGTTGTTCAATAGGCTTGTAGTTGTATTAAGAAAAGATAAAAATATAAATAAACTGATGATCGTATATCAATCGTATAACAAGACAAATTTCATAATAACCCAACCATGTGAAAAAAAAATACTTTATTTTAAAAATTGTGTGAGTTTTATATCTATCTCTTTCTAATGGAGTGATTTGCCATCATTGCGTGAGTGAGAAGAGATAATAATATGTATCGGTGCTGGTTTCTTTCTCTAAAATCCAAATAAGTATTTAAATTATGAAACAAAGTTTCATGCAAAATGATTCGTAAAATATTTAATGATTCTTAATAAGTTTATCATTAAATATTTGTGTAATATTAATTAACTCCAATACAAATATATATTTTGTGTTATCGAACAAGCAATTTTTTTACATGGAGTAATCTCTTGTAATACAAATCGTTATGAAATATATTATAGAGGTTGATTGTTCCATTGAAATAACACTTTAACTTTGCGTAACAATTCTACTCAGGAAAAAAATTTAAAATGATCGTTTTTACATAAAATAACGTAAAATTTTTATTCTTTAAAATATAATACTAATATAACAAAACTGTTGAATAATATTATATACATGTATAGTAATATACCACGTGGCATAACAATATACCTTGTATTTATTACATCAACATTTAGCACAAGTTGACTTGTAATTGTCAAATGCACTGAAGCCGTTCATCTTTAACCTTTTCGCTACGAGCGCTGTTTTAACGGACCCCTATGCGATTACCATACTGGTTTAAATTACTAAGAATTTTTTAATTGCATTTTAGTTTATGTATTATAATGTACTCTTTATCGACACACGATATGAATAAAGTTATAACTTCACTAACAATGATATCCAACTATATGGCATATATTTCAATATGATTGTAAATAAAATGATTTTCTTATTAATATTGGTTCTCTAAATGAAAATGCAATTTAGGAATCTGTTATTCTCTAAATATATTTTTATGTAACACTTAAATGTAAAAAATTGAAAATCTGCTTACTGACATGCAATGTGGATACATGACGAAAAGGTAAAAGACAAGGATCAATACAAATACATAGTTACTATATATTCGTACAAAGTCAAAATCCTAAATAAATAAAAAAAAATACACTATATTTAGCGAATTGTTCTTTTCCAGCCATTGAATCCTTTGCCTTCCCCTAAATTACACGACATCAGCGGTACCCTTAATATTTGCAGATTTGCAATACTAGATAAACAGCGGTGATAAATTACCATCGGGTGACCCGCTTGTTCGTTTCCCTAACTTTTCTTGCCCTCTCAGTACTTCCTTTTTCACTTTCAATAAATACTTCTCCCCTACCTACTCTTAATTTCTAACCATCATATGGCCCGCTTGATCGTTTGCCTACCACTCACATTATCTTCCATTTCTTCTTCCCCTCCTATTATTTTCTTCTTCACCTTTTATTAAATCTATTACCCTCTGATGACCCGCTTGCTTGTTTGCCCACTTCTTCCATAAAAAAATTTTAGTTATTAAAACTGTCACATTCCTTACTTTATACTTGTTTTAAAATTTCATTGTGTCGCGCTTAAAGTGTTTATTTGAGTAATGTGCCAAAATTCAATAGTTTTGCGTATAGAACTATGTTTATAACCTGCATGGTAAGCAATACTGTTAGAATAGCAATATATGTTCATTATCGACAAGTATGTAGAGATGAAGTTAAAACAGTACCAATTGTTATTTCGATAGCATTATAGCTACTACTTATTCTGCCAAATGGTAGAATTATATTTCATAGAGATGTTAATATTCACATGTTGTTTATTACGTTGTCTGAACGGTCCAAAGTGTGTTTTTGTCTCCGGTACGAGAACACTCCATGGGTTATGGTTGTGCGGTTTCTGCATCAGTTTAGTTTAGAGTTAGCAAACTAACAAGCTTGCTAACTCGTAAGCTAAGTAAAATAATTAGCTAGTTCATATCCGCGATCATCACATCGCTCCGACGACACCTGGGGCGACCAATCGGATCTCGACCGCTCGGTACACCCATACTCACATGTGATTATTGATAACTCTTCATTTATAATAGCTAATTTTAAGAAACTACGTACACACATTTCAACAATATGTAGGAATTATATTAAAACAAATTATAGTGAGATTAAAAAAATATATATTATACGGATTATTTAAACTAGAACATTTCCTTATTTAGTTTACAATTTAGTTATAGCTTACTGTGAATTGTATTCCTTACTTTTTAGATTAAGATAAAGGTGCCTGAATTAAATTATATCGATTTTGTTAGTTATTATTATTTAATAAAAAGTGATAAGCATTAATTTTGTTTATACTTTGTAGCTAGTACTACATAAAACGTTTAATAATGTATACATTATTAGCCTCGTAAGCTAAACATTGTGTATATCGGTTGGTAGAGGAAATTAGGGGCCATCTATAAATCACGTCCCACGTCAAAGGGGAGGGAACAGATCGTCAGAGTGTGACATCGAATGGAGGGATGTCTTATCTTAACCTTTGTGACGACACATGGATAAATTTAAAATGCTTAAACTCTTTATGACAAAGGGAGGGGGCTCCAAAATCAAGAAGTTCATGTGATTTTATTTACTGATGGCCCCTTAATGTGCGTGAAATTTAAAATTAATAATATGAAATAAAAATTGTATGTAAGACGGACAGAATATACGGTTTTGGAGCCGTACAATAAACGGTTACAAAAATTTAATGGCTATATCAATGTGATTTAAGGAAAATGCAATAGTTTATTAGATAGTTGAGCATTTAAAACTTTATTATTACTCGAAGTATGTTGTTGTAAGTATTACGAATAACACGTACCGGCCTTAGGTATAATGAAACATTAGGAATGTTAACGGCGAAATGGCTTGGAAACTATACTCATGTAACAGCTATAGATAGCGTTAAGTGTTTTTTCGGAAATTTCTCTATGTCTTTCTCTCGATCGTATTAGTTAAGAATCAAATAAAATTGTCTAAGTGAAAATATTTTAATAAAACATTTAAACAGTGTCATATCTCATAGAATTGTGTTAATAATTGCTATTCAATTTATCATATAGGTAGGTGTTTAATAACCCGCCTCTGCAATTTACATTTATTTATAATATGCCTAACTAAAATACATAAACAAAAATTGTCTATTTTCTTTATGAATAGAGTAACTCTACGGTTAGAATACAGTGTTAATTTATAATTAAATTATTGATTTGTTAAAAAGCTCCTTCGTGTTGGTTATTTACCCCTTACTTGACTAATGCTTTTATAAGTGAAACAACTAGATTTTATAACAGCTTATTTTATTATAAAAAATATTTAATTTTTTTATAAACAAAAAATTAAAAATTATCCTATCCTTATGCTGGATCGTGCTTTTTATCTTGCATAACAAAATAATGCATCGGAACATGGATAAAATCTACAAAAGGAGATTAATCCAAAACAAATGTTCCTCAATTTTTACTAACTCTTGCTGATGCCTCTTGAACTTATGAAATTTGTAACAGGTTGAAGAATGCGACAAATTCTCTCAATTACAAGGCTTAAAATCTTATTCATGACTCTGTTGTGACAACACTCCATTTCTTAATTGAGAGATATTCAAAATTTTAAAAAGTCTTGCAGTTATGGAACACCTTAACCTAAGCTTTGGTTTTAACTGGTTTTTTTTATAATTTTAGTTTTGAGATACCAGACGATAAACCTTTACCATCCTTATGTAAATGAAATGTAAATATGACGTTAAACACGTGTGAAGCCAACGGTAGCTCGTAATTAAATGAAATATTCAGTTATGGGATAGCGCACATTATTATTATTATTATTATGTAGGCATGGTGTAAAGTGCATAACGATATCCTCCATTTGAATCAGGGATAACAAGCTACAAGCAGATACGAAACCTCCGTCAAGCAGCTGAAAAAAGGAAACAAATATGCTTTTATGATGTTAAAACAGTTTTTGAATATCACACACACAACAGTCAATAAAAAAATTTGCTTTCTTACTAAAATTTGTATATCAGCATTATAGATCAGTCAATTGTTTAGAATTTTAAATTAAGGTTTAGGCCATGTTTAAAGCCCTTTTTCAACAAACTCTGTTTAATGGATGTTGATATGAATTTGAGGGTCACAGTTTTATGTTAAGGAAAATTGTTAAAAGATCTTAATTACTAGGCCAAACCTTTTACACTTGATAGGCATGAATCGTATATTAATTCTGATAGAAATCATGTTCAATGGACATTTCAATCATCAATAGCTTAAAATCTATATTTCTTACAAATATAGATTTTATTTTAATCATAAACATCCTGCGGTAGTCCACTGCTGATATCTATAATAACATAGGCCTCCCCAAAAAGCACCACCTATCCCGATCTTCGGCTTCACGTATCCTGTCCCTGTAAATCTGACCCTACGCAAATCGTCGCACTATATTAGCCAGGAATAATGGGGCGAACGAGAACTGAGAACAGGATTAATTGCGTGCTTCATGAAGAGTTTTGCCTGAAGTCGCCACACCGGACAAGTGGGTTGGCGACCGTGGAACCAGACGCGTGGCGCCGGTAACGCCGCTGCCTTTTGCCGGCCTGAGTTACTTTGCCCTAGCTTTTTGTACCGCCATCGATCGGTCGTCATTACCTGTTGGTGAGGTTGACAGTTGGAGCAGTAGATTTAAGTATGCTCCCTTACATCCCAACAAATATCCCATTTCCTTTTTATTCATACACAATTCACCCAGCTGACAAATGGTCGACTAATTAGTTACTAACGAAAAACCTTATATGGTCAAATAGGGTGGCCAATCTTTAATAAGTACGACATAATGGCAATCGGACTGAAACAAAAATTGTTTAAAAATGTCAAAAAATAAATTTTTGCATTATTCGTCACATACCTAGCTCCACGGCCACTTCCAGAGCCACCATGACAGTGAATCCTACTATCGAGCAGACGAACTGAAGCAATCCCGTTCGATCCTGACGCCACACTTCAAAGAACACTACGTAAACCAGCGTTCCGCATGCAAGACCCTGGAACATATAATAATAATTATAAAAAATGTTAAACTACCCGATTCTTCCTCTATTTGTGGAACGAATCTATATAGTCTATACAGGTGTCCCAGAACTTAACGTCGAGCCAAAATGGGTTGACAAGATTGATTGTAACCATCATGAGAAAAATCAGAAAAAAAATCTATCTGAAGATCTTAAAATTAAGAACCTACCAAGAGCTTGTGCGAATAAAAAACATTTTAACTGAGTAAAATAGGTTAGCAAAAATTGGGGCAATTGTGTCATTATTTTTTACTGTGTAGAAATGTTATTTAGGGTTACGATTCCAAAGTTTAAATGAACAAAAATAAAAGTTAACCGCAATAACCGAAAAATGGTTACAGTTTGATCAAATTTCTAGGGTTTTCTTAAATGCCCATAATTTTCAAACTGCATGGGATAGATTTTTTTTCTGATTTTCTCATGATGGTTACAATCAATCCTGTCACCCCGTTTCGGCTTGACGTTGAGTTCTGGGACACTGTATATTCAGCGTCCTTAAACGCGTGCACGCAAACGGAAGACACCCGGTCGAATACTTTTTTTCCAATCGAAAGATTCTATGTCGATATCTGATATCTTAAAGACGTTGCTATCAGATTCGCCTTAAAAAAAACGTATCGTAAAAATTATTAATATAATAATAGTCGTCAAGCGAAAAATGGATACCAAATGTAAGCGAAACAGTCCTCAAGAATAATTAAACCTTTACGTTTTCATCAATTTACACTTCGTTGGTTCGGGCAAGTAAATTGAATAATACAAGGATCGCGCTGCTTAAAAGGCAATAGTGGTAGAGCCACGCTGCAGACGAATACTTTGTCAAGAATGGCATAATATTTCTCTGTAGCATGAATGGGCCGGCTCGCCCGGGGAAGTACCACACTCCCACAGAAAACCGGCGTCTGAGTGGTAGCTTACCTACCGTGCTTGATATGGTGAGCGGCCGAGTTTCGGAGGCCCAACACCCTCTCCTGGTCCCACTCCCGTAATGACACTTTCCTTAAAGGTCGGCAACGCTTCCGCACTGCCTATAGCGCTACGGAGGTCTATGGGCGGCGTTAATTGCTTTCCATCAGGTGACACGCCTGCTCGTTTGCCTACCTATCCCATACAAAAAGGGATACATAAGAATACAGTCCGGTGTACTTACGATCGGTCGCCCCAAGTATTGGAACGAGCTTTCACACACCAAATGGCTAGAAACCGCACAAGACCGGTAGTAAATGTGTTTTCGTATCAGAGGCCTAAGGCACACATTGGTTCGTTGACCCAACACAGTTAATAACGTAATAGTTTTCACACTAAGAATACATTAATAATAAATATTTCCTACAGAAAAAGAAACTTTTTAGAGTATCAAGCTTAACTTGAAGTCTTGCTATAAAATTTCCTTGACCTCTTTAATACCGGAACTGTTCAATTTACTATCATTCTGATCATTAATATCTGATCTATATAAGAGAATTGAGGGAACACGTTCATTTAATACTTGCTTTTTCTAAACATTTATTTAATTAAAAGCGGTGTTCCTTGACACAAATATTATAGTTCTCCTGTATACTTTTAGTCGAAAAATTGTTTTTTTTTTTTTCAAAATTTAAAAAGTTCCCAATAGGCATGTGTACCTATTCTCTAATCTAAAGACATACACGTGATCAACCGTTGCTTGAATATTAAATTGTACATTAAAATCGAATCCTTGATCACCTCAATACACCTATACACTCCACTGCTTTCAAGTCAATGTCGTCAAGCGTAGGTAAACGCGTTTCCTCACGCTTTACGCTTGGCGGATTGGGAATAGCAGATTAATTTTAATTTATTACTCAGGTAAATGTTGCTGACCGTCTAATGGTATTTGCTCCTATAGTCACCTCGTACAACTCCCATAGGAAGATATGGGGTATTAAGTACTGACTTAAAAATCTACAAGTCACACACTCCTCTATCCGTACATGATCTCACCAGATTTTTTTTCCAAAGTGTAAAGAGAAATCCAATCGCGAACCACCTGAGTCAAGAATAAAGACGAAAAGTTAATGAATTATTGACCTAAATAAATGCTAGTAAAATGGTTTCTAATACACATAATATTGTCCCGCATTTTTATTTGTCTTGTTGAACTTTATAATTTTTTATGGGATGAAAAAGTAATCGAGCGAACCAGTCGCCTGCTGAAAAGCAATCAACGCTACCCATAGATTTTTACAAAATCAGAGGTATTAGAAAAGTGTTACTGGCCTTCAAATATAAGAAGAGAAATATGTAGGTTAGTTTATTGAATCATATCGGTTCGAAAATTCCACAGAAGGCCTCACAGAGTGATGGAGAATGGAAAGTAGTTCCAAGGTTTGTTTTTGATTAGAGATTGTCCACAGACCTAACAAAAAATTACTAAAATATAATAAAGCATATGAGCTATTGACATATTCACCTTTTTTTTACAACATATAGGCACACGCTTCCTGAATTCTGTAGAAGCAGACATTTACCCACCACACTTGTCCAATGCATCTGCATTAGTGGGATAACTAGACTCGAAATGAATATGCATAAGACATGCATATATTTATCCTGATTCGAGGATGGAACCAACCAACCATTGATTCCGCAGGCAACAGCCCCGCCGCAACCAAGTACATACTAACATACTTAAACTTGTGTTTTACTTGTAGTAGTTATGCATTTACGTGTAGTAATTATTTAAATATTTTTCAATTCACATGCAAACCTTTGGAATGCCTTGTAAGATAAGTCCACATCGTATATAGTAGCAATTTTAAGAATAATTTATTCCACAGATAAGAACGAGATACGTATTCATATTTAATCATGCGATGTTGATATCGAAGTTATATTTTACTGTATATTATTTAAGGATAGTCCACAATAACTTTTTACCGGTCATTACAATCAGATCTATATCATTATAATCCAATTGATTGCTGGTAATAATTGTTATATTAATACGTATTTATTTATTATTTTTTATTAGCTAGATATGCTGTTATCGGTTAAATTAATGACATTATTTTCACATTCATCCTCATCATATACATATATAAATAAAATGTAGTATTTATATGATGTCGAAATAACTAAATCTTACTTTTATGCCGGTATGCTTATTTGTACTATAACCTCTATTTGCTTTTTCCTGACAAACTTTAAAAATTAATAAATAAAATTTATGGGATTTCTACTAGAAAATACATACTTTAAAACGATTGATCAAGGTTTTTTATGAAAGTGATTAGCAAAGATGCAAAATTTTTTCGACATAGGGCAAAAGTTTGAGATTGGCACCCAGTCTATGTCTATCCAGTAATTGAGATTAATGATTTCAAAAAATTCACAAAACAATTTTACTGGGCATGATATAAATTTTTATTTTTTTTTAGTTTGTTGAAACTTAGGACAGAGCTTGCAGATGTTGTGGATAGTACGTCGCGTCTTGGATAATAAGCAAATGTTTTTTAAATTGCGTTTTTCAAAAGTGGTACAGGAATGGATGCTAAAAACACTGCACTTGTCCACCACCGTATCTCTATGGTATATTAAAAACTGAAAATAAGAGACATTATAATTTAACGCTCAATTAAAATGTTGCTGGGGGCAGATCCCCCATAGATCCAGAGCAGTCGCCGTCTATAGACATCTGCAACACCAAGAGCTTTTCAGGTGCGTAAATTTAAGTAACCTTTTTTCTGTGATAGGAAAACAAATGAGCAGGCGTCACCTGATGGAAAGGAATCAACGCCACCCGTAGATATCCGCAGTGCCACAGACATTGTAGAAGTTGGCCTTTGAGAAATGTTTAGGCTTGTTTTTAGAAGGTTTCAATGCCGTATCTGTTCAGAAACCGCTGGAGGTAGCTGACTCCACCGGGTAGTGGTGCGTGAAAAGAATTTTCGAGAAAAACGCACCTTAAAGTAAGATGATTGTATACGAATAATGAGCGTCAAAAAAAAGCAATGGCCAATTCCAAATCCCTGCATTTACCGTACGAAATGCGTTGACACCTAAAAATGATATCACTTCACGTTGACATTCAATAATGAATATATTTATCTGTCTATCTTTTTATCTACTACTATTTAATCGTAATCACTTAAAATGTTATTAACATTATAATTCACAAACAAAGAAAATGAATCGATTATTCATTTTCTTAGTTTTCTAATGCGAATTCAAGAAGACCTAAATAAATAAATGTATCAGATATGAATGCAAACCGGTTATCGCAAGCAACCATAAAAGTGGTTTAAATATACGAACTTGACATGAAATTGCAGAGTGCTGGAGATTATTGCCATGTATGATTGGGGAAGGCAGTCAAGATAAAAATAAATTGTGTTATACCCATGTGTGTACCATATATAACGACCTAATTGGCTCAATGTCTAAAATACCGTGGGTCAGCGGTCCAAATTCCAAATGTCCCCATTAGTATATTATATATATATATATATATATATATATATATATATATATATATATATATATATATATATATATATATATATATATATATATATATATATATATCCCTTGACTTATTACTAGTATTAAAAAAAAGCTAAAAATATAACAAACTTATTTGCTATGGCATACAAAAACTCCATAAGTTTTTCTGAATACCATAGAGATACGGTGTTTGCGAGTGCGTGTGCTCAAATTATATTTGTACTAAATAGTATAATGACACGGAATAAACATATATATGTCCTACACGATATTTATTCCGTGTCTGTATGTCCCACCAATCCCCCTGCCACTGCACGTGGGCTTTAACATCCAAAGTAATATATAATTAATTTGAAAGTAATATATAATTAAGAAGATGAATTAAGATGAAGATGGGCCTATCCTGGAGCAAAGTGAAGCGTATGGCCTCCGACAGGTCGAGATGGAGGAACGTCGTGTACTTCCTATGCCTCAACAGGGGGACTTAGGACTCAGAGAGAGACAGAGAATATATAATTACTTTAACGGTTGAAACTATTTAACATGATATACGCGACGCTCGAAATAAACACGGACTTGTAGATGTTTGAAATACAATGTTAGTTACGTAAGTGTAAAGAATTACTAAGTCTAACCTTTTACACTTGTAATATTCTTTCAAAATTATGTCCGATCATTGTGAATATGTTCACATGTATTTTTTTTCACAGCTTATATATGTCGCGCACTGCACGGCCCGGGCCTCTCCATTTCTAAAATGGTCATTAACTCTCTGCGCTTATCCAAGGCGAATTAGCGGGATACCCAGACTCGAAATAAATACCATACATATGTATATGTACGAGGAGGGACTAGAATGTACTTCAATTGACTCTGAACTGAAAGCGGTAGCTTTGCTCCTGACCCAATTAGGTTGTCAAGCATGCTATTTTTGCATGAAAAATGAGAGAAAAAATTTTAGGCGTATCTTTGGTCCTGTGTTGAAAAATGAGCGATGGCATACACTTTACACCCACAAGCTTTATGAACTGTACAATGTTGCCTTCGTTGGGCTGGGCACAATACGGGTGGACAAGGCTAGAGTACCCAAACGCCTACTAGAGGGCAAACCAGATGATTGTAGAAGCCGGGGAAAGTTAGGCCTTCACGGCTTCTCTTTCTAGCTCAGATGGCTAGATAGAGTCGAGGACGACATAAAGGCAATCGGTATGAGGAGCTGGAAAGTAAGAGAGAAAGATCCGACTGGAAAAATTTACTGAGCCAGGCTTAGGCCCACCCGCGGCTGAAATGCCTTGATGATAACTATAAACCGAATATTTTAGTACATTAGCTTAGCTTAAATAAATTCGTACAAAGAGTATCAAGAAGCGAGTTTTTTTATCAAAGTATGCATACCTGTAACACAACAGAATAGAGTCCGGCTTCAGTAGCACCAGCGCCGCCAACCAGAAGAATACCAACGCCTATCCCTAACGCCGACACGAAGGAGAAAGTGAAGATGTACAACAGGGACAGCCATCGTTTCGTGGCAGCCGCCAACAATTCCACGCCGATGCAGAACGCGATAATGTACTTGTGTGCAGATACAGCACCAAACATGTACCTGTGTACAAGTTCAAATAGATCATTAAAGCTTAACACTAAATAACACTATACACAACTGTAACAACTATACACTAAATAATTACCTAAGTGTAAGATGTGAATAATAGAAAAGAAAAAAGATAAGTAATGTAGGGGGGACAAGAAGGAAATAAAGGAAGGGGAAGCGAGTTGCACTCCTGGCTGTCCCTTCTCACTGAACAAATGACAATCACATAACTACCGATCTATGTTTTCTTCGAATATTATATTATCAACATATATACCCCCCACTCTAGCATGATACGCCGCATAAAACAGCTTTTGATATTTTTACAATACTAACATGGGTTTCTTTTACTGAGACAGATGTATCAGATTTTATTGAATTTTAGATGGTTGGTCCTTTTTATCGATTGACTGGTCTTTTTTAGACCAAAGTCGTAAATATATGAGTCGATGTAGCTCAACTGCTACTCCAAATCTACTTCTCCAAATCTTTCCAAATTTTTATACTAAAGTTAAAAAGTGCGTTTGGCACGAATATGTTGTGAGGAACAACTGTTTTATAAATTAAGCCCAAACATTATTGGCATTCAGAGAGTGAGATTGCTATTAAGGGTCAATAACCTTACTGAGTTTCGTGAATAATGGATGTACATTAATCATTACATAATTAAGCTTAATAATTTTTATTTTGTCCGCGGACCCCTTGGTAAACCCTGCTCTAATACAAAAATTGTTCAATTTGCCTCCTGTATTGAATATCTAGTATATTTAAAGTGTAACAAAACCTAAAAGGCAACAACGTTTACAAAAAATAAAACAATTTTTATTATACATGACAACTAATAAAAGAAGATGATAAATAATAAAACTAAATATGTACTGTAGCCGTTGTACTGTAGCGTGCCAGCCGTACTGCTTCGGCGACACACGGGATCTTTAGGGGGTCTTTTCTTCGTTGTAATTGAAATTCTTTGAAATAAAATTAATTTATTTTTCTATTTATTTTCCATTTATATCTTATTCGTACTTTATTCACACTTTGCAATTTACATTTTATATCTCAATTTCTTATGCCGGACGGGTGACATGTCTATCGAAAGACGTCATTTAAACAAATACTTTTGTTTTAAATTTTAAATTACGAATTTAAAACGTAATATAATATAAAAGGTTTTATTAATATATTCAAATAAAAAGTTATTACATAGTGATACATTTATCAATATGTGATATATGTATATACAGTAACTACATACAAACCTGTTTCAAATTACCATTTAAATAAAGGCGTACTTTAATTCTGACTCCTAGGCAAGCACAGTTGAGTACTTACTATGCGGCTAAATGAGGACTTTCCTATTACGCGCTGTTCGAATAGCATACCGGATATTCCATTGATTTAGTAGAGCGAAGAAGGACGACAATATGAGTACCTATGTCTTGAATATAGTGTACGATTAAGAAATTTTAAAATTTCAGTATAAAATTAATATTATAAAAAAATAATTTTTAATATATAAATAATGTAAGCAAACGAGTAGTGCGTTACTTGATAGCAGATAATCACGGCTGCCCACAGACACATGTTGCATCAAGGGCAGTGCAGGCAAGTCCATTAATTATGAATAATTGGAGAAGAAGAGACAGGGGGGATGAAGGAGGTTTCCTTCTTGCTGTAATAAATCCCTCTTTCATCACCCGTCACGATGCGATGAAGGAAACCCTTCCTTTTTTTCTCGCTGGAGCTGTTGTTCACAGGTGAAAAAACGACGCTCAATGTTCCTGACTTCAAATCATCAGGAACCCTAGTTCCTTGCTTTTGAATCATTCCCAACGCATGCAATCGCTTAGAAATGGCTTGATGGGTAACTCCTAATACTGAAGCAAGCTGTTTTTGTATTTGGCATAGATCATCATCCAGAAATTTCTCCAATTCAGCGTTTTCGAATGTTTTAATCTACCTTCGCGAGGACAGTCATCAACATCGAAATCATCGTCGTTAAAGCGACGAAACCAATTGCGGCACGTTGTTTCATTTACATTTTCGTAAACTTTTTTTAACTCGTGATGCGTTTCGCCGTTTTCTTTGAATGAAATTATAAAAGTAATACTTCCCGCAAATGACAAATATTTGGCACAAAATCAGACAATTTCACACAACTAAAAGTATTTGACGCCACAATAAATTCACTTACATGTTAGAGTGGTTTGTTTACCATATGTCTAAGCTTGGTTCATGACGTTTTGGATATGTCAAAATCGACCAACACTTACCGCTGGTGCCAACTAATGACAAACAGCGAGAACTTAGTTGCGCACCTAATAATATTACTAGAATGTTTATTATTATACTAATTCTAGGAGAGATAGTTTAGAAAATAGTCAAATGGTAGGTGGAATGTTCCATTTTACATTTGTACCACCTATCAGTTGATCTACTATCTTAGATCGTAAGTTCAATTTAAAAAAAAATTACTTACCACACATTGCCAGCAGAAGACTCTAAACCAACAGCGAGTCCTTCAAAGAGTTCATGAATAGACAATGCCAAAACGATGAGCAGACCCCTCAAAGCAGCTACAATGGTATCATCAGTAGTAGTCATCGCTACATGACTATGGCCGTGATGCTTCGCTTCCGATTCCTTACTGATAACAGCTTTCTCCGTAGAGCAGCCAGCTTCTTCACTGCTTCTCCTTATACTTAGTACCCTTGTGAAGCTAGTATTGGCAGTCTTATTTTCCCTACTGTTAATGTAAACGTGAACTAACTCCTCCACGAGGTACATCATGAAGAAGCCACAGCACATTATCAAAGCGGCCAGGTAAATTGGCATATGTGGTAGCTCCCCGGCCTCTGAAAAGTCAAATGCAAGTAAATGATTTGAATTAAAAATTACATTTGTTGTGTGGTTCAAAGTATTTATATAAGGCCACGCAATTTTTCCCGTGGATGTCGTACGAAACGTGAGGATTACGGCAACATACTACAATTTCGAGGAAAGCCAGTGTACAGCAACGGATTGTTACCACTTTATTTATGTTCATGGTAATGACGATACTAGTCGATTCATTAAGAGGTTACATAGATAAACATAACTAAAGAACCAGAGTCACCGACATAGCTCTTCAAATGAGCAGACTGAAGTGGCAATGGGCTGGACACGTTTGTCGGAGAACCGACAATCGTTGGGGTGGATTGCTGGAGTGGAGATCGCGTCTCAGCAAACGTAGTGTTGGACGCTCCCATGCTAGATGGAGCGACGATCTGCGCAAGGCTGCCAACAGAGACTGGATGCGTGTAGCCGAAGATCAGGTGCGCCTTGGATGAGGCCTATGTCCAGCAGTGAAGTGCCGTGGGTTAATATTGATATTGATTGATATTTAAATATAATATACACATAAATATTATAAATGCGAAATTTTGTGAATATGGATGTATGTTTGTTACGCTTTCACGAAAAAACTACTGGACGGATTTGGATGAAACTTTACAGTAATATAGGTTATACAGCAGAATAACATATAGGCTTTTTGTAAAATTGACAATTTGTAATGATTTTATGTAATTTTGGTCTTAATATAATTTTACTATTAAGTAAAAAAAAATATATTTATTTAATGTGATGGCAGATCAAATTCCACGTGCCGCGTGCAATAGGTAGTATACACATATTTTTAAAAAGATTCATCGTGTGATTTGCTGTATTATTTTATGGATGTATACAACTCTACCTGAGCCTCGTAATCTTATGTAAAACCTACCTGTTTTGATAGCACTTTGCTGCTGATAACATCTATTTGAAGAATTTTTCCGACAATTTACATGAGCGACATATGGTTATTATTTTTAATACATAAAATTATTATTATATTATTTAATTCTGGTGGCGTACATATATATAGTTCGATTAATTAGTATTAGTGGAGTGAAATGAAATAAATTCGTGTATCGTAACTTTGGAAGTTGACTGCAACTGTCCATGCAAGTTTAGGTAGAACGGTCACCATTTTATCAAGACGTACATGTTGTGACAATTTGGAACACAAGAGACCTGTACACAATAGTGGACTATACTGAGCTAGGAATGATAATTATGAATAGTAATAACAATAATAAAAATATTTATTACCTTAAATTATAGAACATATACACTTAAATTATAACATTTAATAATTTAAAAAAAAAACATTTTTAAGCTAAGCTTTTGCTAAGTAGGAAGCAATACCCCGGTAAAGCTGATTTCCAGTCACTCCACTCCCGCTAGCTATGCGAGTGTCTGAGTTAAAGTCGAGGGCTTCCCATGCAATCTCATATCTTCTTCCTCCTATCCATAGAATTACACTCTTTGAAAATATAATCATATAGTAACTACTGAATTTCTTCTGAATGTGTGTGTGATTGTGTATTGCGTTAAGAATAGTTTGATAACGAACATCTGTAGGGAAAATAATTTTTTCAAGCACATGCAGTTGTAATTGTAAACAATTATTATTTTTAGCGGAAACTATATGTGTAAAGGCAAATTTAGGACTAAGTGACGGATATTAAGGAAGGCAATATCTAACAGTGAAGTGACGCAGACGATTGATGATGTTGAAAACCAGGTCTCGAACAGAAGTCGTAAGCTATAGATAGATATTTTCATTATTTCAAATTTTGTCTCTTCCAATAATATTGAATTACTCATAATAAAAATATTAATCAATTTGTTTAAAAGATATCGCAGTGCACCCTTATCATTATAATTGTTTTTAACCCAAAATATACAGAGCGTCAATTGTTTTAACCCAAAGCATACAGGGTGTTTGCACAGCAAAAACACCGAAAAGGCTTTTCATTCGTTTTGCTAAACAAAATTCAAAATGAAATGTTGAATTTCATGATCTTCTTTTTATTAAATGTGTTTATAGTGTTATTTAGAAGAAATAAGTCATTATAATACAATCATAAATATTTTTGTTTTACATTTAACGGGTTCGATTCCCAGCTCAGACAGGCGATTATTTAAAATCTTTGAATGCAGTTCGAATTGTTTTTAAAATCAAAATGAAGTCTTCTTTCAGTAATTTTTTCTATCTAGTAATATATTATAGTATACTTTCCCTTCGTGTGGCATAGCCGCGGGACTGCCTGTATATACGATATTTTAACACATATTTTAATTTAAAAGTGATATCACTTATTTTTTCAGGTTTAGAATGTGATAAACGTATGCTGATAATCTTCGATATTGTGAAATCATTCTCAATAAATAGAGCAATATACTCGTAATCACGTATCCAATTTTGGCAGTAATCGATTAGGCAATACAACTATACGGATTATTGTTATCGATCTTAATGTAATGTTATATAAATAATCTTTCGATTTACCAAGTGGTCGTAAATGGTATACAACCAAACATATCCAATATTTATCTTAATCTTGACGTTATAAACGTTATTTGTTTAATTAAAAGTATGTCTTCAATTCATTATGATTTATACAAATATTGCAAAATGGGTTTAAATATTAAAATACGGAGGTAAAAACAAAATATGAACACAACACAATTAGTTTGATTGAAAATATTTTGTTTCATTTCTTTCACCTTGGAATTGTACTATATGTAAATATATATTTGTATATTTACATATAGTACAATTTCAAGGTTTAATTTATATATATATATATATATATATATATATATATATATATATATTTGTTTATTTCAATTAATTTATATTTTTCCTGTATTATGCCGAACGGGTCGGAACGGAATTCCAATAGGAGGTAAGAAAGATACGATTCAAAGGGTAGAACCATACAGTTTATGGCAGATCTTGAGTATCACATACTGATAGTTCTTTCTTCTAATTCTAAATAAAAAAATCATTCTTACTTCATAACATCGTTGTGATTTGATTGATTGATTTAACCTGCGAGATAAACACATAGAATACTAAAGTTTTCACTTCCACCATGTGTGGTAGAAGTTTGTTTTTGTTTGCCATTGCATGAGTATAGATTGGTTGATGGTTATTATTGATAATCGCAGATTTATTAAAGAACCATATATGGTGTATGCAGGAGTCAAATATAATCACAAAATTTTATTTATGTTTCACGTGGCCGTGGTGATTAGCCTGTCTTTAGGCTGTCTAAGGCTAATGTGGGAACAATGAGTGTAATCATCATTACAGTTGTAGCAATCCACTGCTAGATACCTTAAAAAATGATAAGTTTTGCCGGAATTGCCACGCGTGGCGAGCGAATTAGGAATTACAGATTGGACTTTGCCCACCTGGGCAACAGTGATAAAATTCAAGTATCAATTAGCAGTAGGTACTGCTAATTGTCCCCATGATTGCCTCGTACGACTCCTACAGAAAGAAATAGAGGAAGGGCGTAGCGATATTTTATTAATTAATAAAATAACGCTACCCCCTCCCCCTTATTCTTAATTAAAAGAATAAAAAGGTCTAATTAGTCTGTTAAATTACAATGTATATTATATTCATATTTTTTAAAGTTGTTGTATGAAGTTGTATGAAGAATGCATCCGCAAGTGATAAAAAAGAAGCATTCGCGTTAATTTTATATACATATATATAAAGTATGAATATTATTATAAAGCACAGTAGTAAGATAACGATTCAATTAACATTCAAAAACATATTTCCAGTTGAAAATGTCATATGTACTGTACACCGCTGTTTACACTTTAAGCAGGTATAATTAAACATAAGAATAATATACAAAACACATAAAGATAACTGGTACAATGTATTTATATACAATGATGCTAAACCTTAATTGAGAATTCTGTATCATCACCATCATCATCAACATATAGCGATACCTTATTGGACATAGTCCTTTTCTAAGGCACATCACATTACCGAACCCACATTACATTTGTCCGTACGGGTTCTCTATTCTAAAACACATTTAATGTGACGGTAATCCATTCTCTAATAAAAATCACCATGATGATGTTTAAGGAATTTTAATAAAGGCTATAACAATTTTCTTCGTATATTAATATTCACAGTCTGTGAACAGAATAAAAAGATGCTTTTGTAAAATTGTTATAGTTAGGTGAAACAGATCTTAATAATTATCAAACAACAAAAAATGACAATAGATAACGCCTTTTATCTGCTTATATCAAACAACTACTTTATAGTACACAAATGAATTTTTATTGTGTTTAAGAAATAGTCTCGAAACAAAAAAGAAATTTAAAGAATATAAAAATAAAGTTCCATCATCATGACAATTTCTGAAATTATTAACTATGGCGAAAATTTAAACCTAAGTATCTTACTCTAAAGAGGCTGCCTAAAAGAACCCCCCTATTGTTAAGTGAGATCTGGGAGTACCATCTGTCCTACCACCATCCATCGAAACCGTAGGATCTTTTTGGAGAAAAACTGACAAATATTGACACAATTTTAATTTAACTTATGATATTTATTTGCGTATTGTTATTATGCTTGGTTTCTATATATTATATGCATTTGTATTTGAATAGGATTGGGGAGTCGGTTTGATTTTTTTTAAAGAGACTGGCATAATTTTGATATTAATGAAATTGTTGTTAACCATGCCATCTAAGCTAATAGTGCTTGGGCTATGGAATTATGGTTCAAATCAATAGTCGAAGATTTGACTTATCGAACTGAACCGAAAACTATAAGGTCGGTACGTCAAATCCTTATCAATCAATTGAGCTGCTGCTCCCTTATACTACTGTTGCTACATTTTTTGAGTAACTAGCATTGTGGTAGCTTATACTTATGTGCGCAAAGCACCGTATTCAAAAATTGCTTTATAAACGTATCTTCGTTTGTATTGTAGATTGATCTGAGCAAATGTTAAATCATTTTTCACCGAAATTTTATAGGAAAAGAGTAAAATTCGTAGCATTAATTTATGACACTTTTTATTCCATAAAAATACGCTTCTTATGTGAAAACTGTAATTGTATATTATAGACGTGGATCTAGCCGCAGGACACGAATAGCTCGAAATTGAAAAATAAAAACTCTACTGGTTTATCTGGAGATAATACGATGACATCTTTATTGTGTGCACATAATCTTGTTATTGAAGCATATTTGCAGATAGATGTTTTTAATATCAATAAAATTAGATTGAACTTATATAATTAAGAAATATAATTAAATTAATCGCTTTGCTACTAAATATTTCCACTGGTCCTACTCTACTCAAAGTATTAATACTACTTTCACAATTGCAAAACTTCTAAGTGTAAAACCAGTTAATGAACAGGCACATAGAACATAACTCGACTTCTAGAAATTACCGGAGGCCGGAGGATTGTACAGTAAGATGCAAAATTTCTGAACCCTATGAACTCCTTTTAGGATGATGAAAGCAAAGATAAAAAATAAATTGATGTCGATTAGTATATAGGGTCTCGATTCCGTCCGAAGATAAAATGGTTATTAGATTTGTTAAATGTCTAGAATTAAACAATAATAATAACCATTTAAATACATACATACATACATATCGTCGCGCCTGTCTCCCGTAGGGGTAGGCAGAGACCACAGATCTCCGTCTGCTACGATCTCGGCGTACTTCCCTTGCTTCCTCCACACTCATTATTCTCCCCATGCAAGCCCGACGTTTAAAAGTACTCTTGACCTGGCCTTTCTTAAATAATTGACAATAAATAAATTAACAATTTAGAAAGGTTTATTTTCTTTTTACCTACGTATATAATTGGCTCAGTGCTTCTTAGCGTTACCGTTAGTTGATTCAATTCCCGCATATGAATAAATAAATAAATACATATATGTATAGCCTACAGAAATTCTTTCGAGGATGGGTTTTCCACCAATCCTCCTTGGACAAACCTATCAGGTTTTATGGCACCTAGCAGCGGGCTATATATGGGCTGCATAATAAAATCATATGCAAATTCATTAGAACAAATACTCCGAGAACTTGTATATATGTCTTTTTTTACTTACTTAATTTACACTTTGGTGTGTTAATTCTATTTAAGTCGATGTTCACAGAAATGTAAATATTATATTTAACATGAGATATTAAACAAATTTGTTCTTAGGTGAGGTCAGAAATAAGAATCGTGTTAATATAATTAAATATGGTTTAAACAATTATTTAACTAGTTAAATTATGACTAGTAACATCGAGGCATAGATTGTTTGTGTTATATGCATTTTTTTAATCATCAGGGTCTTCCTTCCATCTTTTAGGGTTATTTTATTATTTTTTATTGAATCAAATAAATGTTACGATAGCAATAATTTAGATTTATCTATATTTATTCAAATGATCGTTTTCTCGAAAATGGGTGTATATAATGGCTCTATTAATAATTATTAATAACATTGTACTTTCAATTTGCTCTCAATAAAAGAACACGTTTTAGCGAGTTCTTATTAAAATTTTATAAAATATTTATTGTTTTAACAGATCTGTATAAACACGTCACTATTAGAACATTGTTAAAAAACTTGAGATATAAAAACTTTTTACCAAGTTGATGATTTCATTTAGTACATTTAAAATGACTAAGTTATAAAAATTCAAATTTCCAGATTTGGCGGTATGTTTATAAATATACATATGAAGTTATTGAGCAAATGTATATTTATTTATTCTTACTTATTTCTATTTACTTATATCTTCGTACATAAATATATGTACGAATTACATATTTTGAAGTATACAACATTTTAAAAATTGTTTTTATATTTAAAAATGATGAGATGATGAGCAGCATTTTAAAATTACTACAGACGCATTATTTATTAAGGAAAGAACCTCACCTTGTAATATCTCAATATTTTCATCTACTTCTGGTAGCAAATGCATGAAGGTGGTAGCAAAAAGAACACCTCCGCCGAAAGATAAAAGCCCCATCACTAACTGATTAGACGACCGCATATTCGGTCCCGTCGATTTTGTAAACCAGTCGAATTTGATAGAAATGAGCATGGGTAGACATCCAAAAACCATTGATACGCTGAAGAGGGTCACCATTGTGATTATCTTTGCTCTCAAAACTTCTCCCTGAGCATCGACGCTCGAAATATCCATATCCATCTTGATAAATCTTGTGTCGGAATATCCGAGGTCGTATAATTGAGTCGATTGTAACGTTCCGGTAGTGGCGTGAGCGTCTACCTCACGGCGGCGTTAGCACAGGCGACTGTCTCGCCAGCTTCTGTCACCGTAGGCGGTTCTTGATAACAATGTCATTATTAATGATAAAAATGACAGAGATTGTTTGTTAGCCGTCGCGTCTAGTCATTACTTTACCGTTTACGTGTCTGATTTAAACAATTGCACTCGTACTAATACTCTACCATTATAATATATGTTAAAAAAAAATATTCGACAGGAGAATTCTACGCCACATAATTAATGCGATAGTAAATATTTTGTAGAACTATGAATTGACTTATTCTACTGACAATTAATGTCTTCAAGAAACTTTGACGAATGAAAGATGCTCCTAGTGAGTTTCTAAATTCAGGATAACTATTTTTATAATAATAAGCCATGATTAGTTCGTATTGATATTTACTTATGAATTCAAACACAACACAGTTTAACTTATATTTTATGGAAGGAGATAGGCAAACGAGTAAGCTAATTAAAGAGTAAGCCAACTTATGGTAAGTAACTACTACCGCCCATGAACATCTGCGACACTCAACATCAACAAGGAGTGCCAAATGTGTTTTTTACCTTAGGAAGGTGTGAATAATGGGAGGAATAGAGGGAAGTAATAGGAACCTGTTCTGTCTGGCTACCTAAAGCCAAGACTAAATCATATTTTACATTGAAAACAGGCCATTTACTTAGAATATATTTGATAATAATTAATTACGTATAGATTTATGGCCCAATTTCAGGTTCGGTAAATATTTGAAATGAACATTTGACCGAATTCAATGTTCGGCAGAACCCGCATTCGATGCTGTTTTGTTAAGTTTTATTCATAAGAATTTATTCTGTATAGATCTATAAAACATGCACAGACTATTGTCTGTGCATGTTTTATAGATCACCTACTACCGTATCACTCCTTGTCTTCCGTTGTGGTAGACATGTGATATCATATCCCTATCATCCTGTTTACATCCATCTTTCTTTTCCCTACCCTTTCCTTTCTTCATCCTTATCCCTTCCTCTCCGCTAATCTACGGTCTGCCGTGCCAAGGGATGCGTAGCTAGGGGCGAGCTTAGTCGCAAGCGAGCCGGGATCGGGCTCCCTCGGGTATAGTGCCTTACCTCAGCATGCGGGGCTCTGCTGGGGTTGACCTCCATCCTCCCTTGCGGCTCGTGAGATTCACTATGACTGAATTGAATAAACCTAATTTGTTAAAATGTTGTGAAATTATAATTCAATTTCATAAATCTCTTAAGTTACTACGTACGAAATATCGAATTCAATCAAAAATTGTTATTTAAATACGGCCTAATGATCGGATTATTTAAATAGTTTGTTTTTAGTAACACTCGCCCATTGCTATTCCCGTCAATTAATTTTATATTATATACTCAATTTCAACTTTTCCCGCCAACTTACATCAGTGACGTTGTGTTTTTATGTCATTTTAACTTAATAATGTGACAAGTTTTATTTCAAGAGATTGGATGTTAATATATTTTACTTGACACTGGAATAATAGTTGTAACTACTTGCCATGAAAGAAAAGAGGAAGTACAAATACAAACTGTGAGCTCAACGTCACTTGTTTTTTCCCGCCAACTTAAATCAGTGACGTTGTTTGTATTTTATTTCATATGCTTATATTATTATTAGTTATATTGTTTAATTGTGGTGGTATATTATACAATATAGTTCGATTAAGGGGTACAATAAGTACGTACAATAGTAAGGCGTAAGTGAATTGATATGAAATAAATGCGTGTATCGTAACTTTTTAAGTTGACTGAAAAAGTCTGTGGCGTAACAAAAATACGCATAAGTCATTTTTTATTACATCTATCTGGATTGTTTTTCGGTTGCTATTGGAAACATAGTTTTCCGTCTTTTCAATTTAAATAATTCGGATAATACTGCCCACATATTTGGTGACCCCGACGAAGAACTTTGTCGCGCCTTCTGCAATTAGTTTTTATCATCGTTCGAGAATATTTTAACCAAGATGGCGAAGTCTGAAGATATGGCCGCAACAGAGCTTTGCCGAGTTGGCATACGCATACCGCCATTTTGGCCGGATGACCCAGCGTTATGGTTTGCACAAGTCGAAGGTCAGTTTATTCTTTCTAATATTACGAGTGATGCAACTAAATTTTATTACGTTAGTGCCCAGCTTGACCACCAATACGCAGCTGAGGTTAAGGATGTAATAACGTCACCGCCAGAGAACGGAAAATATGATAAATTAAAAGCAGAATTAATCAAACGCTTGTCGGCTTCGCAAGAAAAAAAAGTCAAACAACTTTTAATGCACGAGGAATTGGGAGATCGCAAGCCGTCGCAATTTTTACGTCACTTACAATGCCTCGCAGGTCCGTCTGTTCCTAAAGATTTTTTATTAACCATATGGTCAAGTCGCTTACCGCAAAACATACAAACAATTATAGCTTCGCAATCGGATTTACCTATAGAAAAGCTTGCAGACATAGCTGATAAAATTCATGAGGTTGTTACTATCACACCACAAATTGCTATCGTCTCCACGTCATCAACCTCGCCGGACCTTGACATAGCTAAGCAAATTTCGAACTTAACTGAGCAAGTTGCTGCACTAACCACTAGTTTAGACAAATCATCGCACATGCGCTCTCGAAATTCATATAAAGGTTTTCATCGCAATCGTAGTCGCTCAAGGTCAAGAAAAAAACCATACAATAATCATGAGCTTTGCTGGTATCATTTAACGCATGGCTATCGTGCAAAGAAATGTAACCAACCCTGCAACTTTAGGTCGGAAAACTCTCAGGGCGGTCGCAAGTAGCGGCCAACGACTGCCCTTCATCATCAGGCCGTCTATTCATTACTGACCGAGCTTCGACTATCCAGTTCCTGGTAGACACTGGTTCCGATCTATGTGTTTATCCCCGGTCAGCTATCAAGACGCCCTGCACTAAGTCTAAGTATACACTCGTTGCTGCCAACAATACTCCGATCCATACTTATGGACCTGTGACGCTTCATCTGAACTTCGGCCTCAGGAGAGATTTCGTATGGAAATTTACTGTCGCGGATGTTAGCAAGCCAATAATTGGAGTCGACTTTTTGAGTCATTATAACCTTCTTGTTGATTGTAGAAATCAGCGCATTATAGACAACGTAACGTCACTTACAGTCGCAGCCGTATCCACCAGATCTCTTGAAAACTTTGCTTCTGTTAAGACCGTCGCTGGAGAGACGGAATTCCACAACCTTCTGAGAGAGTATCCGGATATTACTAGACCAGCAGGTATGCAGTTTGATCCTAAGCATAGCACTCTTCACTACATCAGGACAACGCCTGGACATCCAGTCTCTTGTAAACCACGTCGTCTTGATCCAGTTCGTTTACAAGCAGCAAAGAAGGAGTTTGATAATATGCTGGCTAGTGGTGTAGCTAGGCGTTCAGAGAGTGCCTGGTCTTCAGCTTTACACTTGGTCAAGAAGAAAGATGACGGATGGAGACCATGCGGAGATTACCGTGCTCTCAACGCTAGGACGATTACCAGACCGTTACCCGATTCGTCATATTCATGACTTCTCCCATCAACTTTCTGGATGCTCCATATTCTCGACTATCGATCTCGTGAAAGCATACAACCAAATTGCTGTTAATCCGGATGATATACCCAAAACTGCGATAACTACACCTTTCGGACTCTTCGAATTTCCATTTATGGGTTTTGGACTCCGAAATGCAGCTCAGACCTTCCAAAGATTCATAGATGAGGTACTATTTGGACTAGACTTCTGCTATGGGTACATTGATGATATACTTGTTTTCTCATCATCAGCTGAGCAACACAGAGACCACCTTCGCGTGCTGTTTGATCGCCTGAAGCGGTATGGTATTCTTGTAAACACTGCTAAATGTGTTCTAGGACAGTCAACTGTCACTTTCTTGGGATATGAGGTATCCGCTGCTGGAACTAAGCCCGTGCCTACTAAGGCACAAGCTATTCAGGATTACACTGTACCCAAAACTGTTAAGGAACTCCGACGTTTCTTAGGAATGATTAATTTCTACCGCCGATTCATCCCCAATGCTGCTAAAATTCAAGCCCCGTTAAATGCTATTCTCTCTGGCTCAAAGGTAAAAGGTTCACATCCTATAGATATGACGCCAGCACTACTACAATCTTTTGAAGACTGCAAGACTTCGCTCTCACAAGCGACATTGTTGTCTCATCCAAATTCGTCTGCAGAAATGGCCATTGTCACGGACGCGTCTGACACTGCTATAGGCGCCGTGCTGCAACAAAAGACTGATGAGCATTGGAACCCATTAGCTTTTTTCTCACTAAAGCTCAATAACGCTCAAAGAAAGTACAGCCCCTACGACCGAGAATTGTTGGCTGTGTATGAAGCCATAAAATATTTTCGGCATATGGTTGAAGCGAGGACATTTTCGGTGTTCACGGATCATAAGCCGTTAACATACGCCTTCTCTATGAGCAAAGATAAGTGCACTCCAAGACAGTTCCGCTACCTCGATTTTATAGCACAATTTACAACGGACCTAAGTTACATACCTGGAAAAGAAAACGTCGTGGCTGACGCACTTTCACGGGTTGATGAGATAACATCAGGTATTGACTTTAAATCTCTTGCACAATCTCAGGCTAAGGATCCAGAACTGCAAGACCTTCTCCAAAACGGCAGTACTCTGAAACTTAAAAAGATAAAGACTGAGTTTACCAACTTACCTGTTCACTGCGATACTTCAGTACAGCCACCACGTCCGTATGTAACACCTGAGTTTCGAAGGCAAGCATTCGACAGCTTACACAATCTTCATCATCCTGGTACGTCAGCTACAGTACGACTGGTCACTCAAAGATTCATCTGGCCAGGGATTCGTAAAGACTGTAGAGAGTGTAGTAGAGAGTGTTTACACTGCCAAAGATGCAAAATCACTCGTCATACTATTGCACCCCCTTTCCTCTTTCTTTACTCATAGAAGGCGTATGTTAACGGCTTATGATCCGTGAACACCGAAAATGTCCTCGCTTCAACCATATGCCGAAAATATTTTATGGCTTCATACACAGCCAAAGCAATTCTCGGTCGTAGGGGCTGTACTTTCTTTGAGCGTTATTGAGCTTTAGTGAGAAAAAAGCTAATGGGTTCCAATGCTCATCAGTTTTTTGTTGCAGCACGGCGCCTATAGCAGTGTCAGACGCGTCCGTGACAATGGCCATTTCTGCAGACGAATCTGGATGAGACAACAATGTCGCTTGTGAGAGCGAAGTCTTGCAGTCTTCAAAAGCTTGTAGTAGTGCTGGCGTCATATCTATAGGATGTGAACCTTTTACCTTTGGGCCAGAGAGAATAGCATTTAACGGGGCTTGAATTTTAGCAGCATTGGGGATGAATCGGCGGTAGAAATTAATCATTCCTAAGAAACGTCGGAGTTCCTTAACAGTTTTGGGTACAGCGTAATCCTGAATAGCTTGTGCCTTAGTAGGCACGGGCTTAGTTCCAGCAGCGGATACCTCATATCCCAAGAAAGTGACAGTTGACTGTCCTAGAACACATTTGGCAGTGTTTACAAGAATACCATACCGCTTCAGGCGATCAAACAGCACGCGAAGGTGGTCTCTGTGTTGCTCAGCTGATGATGAGAAAACAAGTATATCATCAATGTAC